>CM022703.1:83009228-83208793 GCA_012295165.1 Asparagus setaceus
GTAACTTTAAAAGTAATTCTCTCTCTCCTCCCTGAATGTAAGGCTAATTGCCACATCACTACCACAAGAATCTGGTACCAAGTTTCTCCATATTCTCTATATATATATATATATATATATATATATATATATATATATATATATATATATATATATATATATATTTCTATAAACTTAAGTTTATAGAAATAGATACATCAACTTTTTATCCATTGATGTTACCTTTAGATTTGTGCCATTAAGAGATGCACAAAATCAAAATTGGCTTCATATCTTTTATGGATCCCAAGGCAACATCAATGGATAGAAAAGTTGGTGTATGACTATTCCTTATAAACTTAAGTTTATAGGAGATTTGATATATATATATATATATATATATATATATATATATATATATATATATATATATATATATATATATATAATTTTAATATATCATTATAGTATAATATGGTCATTAATGTATACTTATATATATTTTTAAGTGTATATTATCATTAATATATACTTATATATATATTTCTAATGTATTCTATATATAATTATAATATGATATGGTCATTAATGTATACTTATATATACTTACATATAATATATAACTATATACTAATAGAATATAATTTTCTACTACTTAGTAAACACTTAGTATGATTGATTTTTATCAAAATTTCGCATATTTTATTTTTAATTACTTGAAATTTCATTTTTACAAAAATTTAATTTTAAGCAAAAATAATAAAATAAAAATAAAAACCAGTGGCCGGGGCTCTGACTGTGCCCGGTCCAGTACCCCTTTGCCCCGGCCGACTCGATTTTGTACTGCCGCCCGTTGGACACCCCTACTCCTACCTCAAAACTGTTCGTTGCAACAATTTCAAGCACATCAATTAGAGATGATAACTCAAACAAGTTCAATTAACTACCACACAGAAACCCAATATTAACTAAATGTAATCACATTCAATCAAGATCTTCCCAAATCAAAGATATATGTACAAGCCAAAACTCTAAACAAAATTTTTCAGAAACCATAAACAGTCACACATTGTTGCTGATCATATCTCTTCAGAGACAAAGAAGACCTAAAGCATTGGTCACCAGCACTAAACATAAGCGCATCACTCTCCTCGTCTTTAGATCCCCTACGATGAAGCATAGAGATAATGCACGCCAATGAGAAGGCATCACAAGGCAAAATTATTGGTCCATCCTTTGGAAGCCCAAACTCTTCTTCAGCCAATCTAAAGAGCTCTCTGAAAATGGTTTGGTCTAAGAAAGAGAGGGGTATCATGAAGCGCTTTGAATCGGAGGAGTAAACAAATATATGGCCTTTATTTGCAAGACAAGGAGAATATGTACTAGTTCTTGATGACATAATTCTTCACGACCTAAGCGCCATCTTTGCCATTTCTTCACCATTTGCAAGAGCCTCTTGGAGTTAAGCATGGTGGAGTTGTAGAGTTTTTTGTGAGATTGTGTTGTATCTTGTGAAGGAGTGAGGAGTCGTAAATATATGCGAAGAAAGTTGAAGCAATACCATGTCCACATTAGGAATGCCTCGAATCTAGGATAACTTTCACGAAACCCAACTTTTTTCATTCCACGAAACCGCTTGTAACTTTGGGGCACCTAAACTTTCAACTTTTCCCTATGGACCCCCTATTCCCCTCCTATAAATGGAAAAAATTACTAAAATACCTTCGAGAGAAGAAACCCCCAATTTGTGAGGGGGCTTTGTTACCTATAAATGACAACTGACATTGGGGCATTTCCCTCATTCAAGTACATTTTAGTTATTTGTGATCTCTAGGTAGGGACTCCGTTGAGAAAATTTGAAAGTTCAGACACCCCGAAGTTGAGGAGGTTTCGTGGGAAACACCCCAAACTTCAGGGGTTTTTCTAAAATATACCCAAGATTGGCAGGTCTAGTTGCTTGAGCCATTAGGCTTAGATATCCATAATGTGTGATTTGGCTTGAATTATCAAAGATGTCTGATATCAGTGCATGCTTGGTCAAATTGGGTTGCCAGCTACATAGATCAAAAGATGCTCCGCCCATAGATAGTACGTAGAATTATTGATGTTGTTGTATGTTGAGGGGTCTTTGTCTGAGGACCCACTGAAATGCAAGGTACTTGGAATTCAGAATGGTACTTGATTCTGGTAAGTACCACATGACAGTGTAAAATAGAGAATTGTTTTTACAAACGGATGAGTTGAAAATATAATAATTAGTATGTTCTATGTAGGTTTCCAATAGTAAATCACTATCATCCAGTACATAAATAACTTCTCACATGAATTCCGGGATGGGATTCGATAATATTCAAGAGAGATCAATTCATTGAATTCTACAATGGAGTTATGTACATGTCCCGAGAAATCGAAGCCCTGTACACGTATAAAACACCAAAGATATACCATAAACAAATACAGTGCATATGAAGCTCATACTATATATTCGAAGCAAAAATTCAGTATTTTTACAACCAAATTTAGTAATAACAGACACCTTCACAAACTGTGAAATGAGGAAGATAGAGCCAAGTTCTAGTGGCAGTCTGCTTCTATACCTTGAGCTCTGGTTTTTGCACTGGGACCAGTATCATGTGAGTCTGTTTGTAACTCATTCTTCTGATCTTTATTCATTTGTGATTGTCTCTTCTCCTAAATCCATCCATCATCCATGTGACGGAAACATTAGAAAGGATGCAATACATTACTATAAGACTGTGGGTGCAGCTCATTACCGGGCTATCTCCAAACAAGTTGCAAAAGAGCCATTGCCTCTCTCCACGAGACGGTTTTCCTGCATTTATAGCAGCTTTAATACTCGGAACAACAGAGAGGAAAAAAAAGTTAAAAAAAAAAACATAGATAAAAGCATTATCTTTCATTTTTTACTCGGAACACTCATCACTTGATTCACTCACAAGTGGAATTGCAGCAGTTGATTTGTATCTAACTAATCCTCTGCATCCTAGCAATTTGTATCTCATTCGTTGTATTCTAGCAAACTGTTACTTTTCTCGAGACGATTGAAAAAAGTACAAAAGCATGAAATTTCCCTCCAAAAGGAAAAGTAACGTAATCATCATATAAAATACAAACATAGGTCATACTAAGATAACAACGGAAGAAAAAGTTGATGGTAAACCTGCAGACAAAGTATCCAGTCCAAGGATACTATGCTTATCATCATTCTGAAGCAAGTTTTCGACCCCATCATTGGACCAAGATACAATACAATGTAGAGAAATACTTATATTTGATTGTAGAAGCATACTATATGGGAGACATAATTTAGGATTAGACATAATTTAGGACTAGAATACAATATATGGTCAAATACCTTATCGTGTATCTGTTGGGACAATTTATCCTATCATCTACTTTTTGTATTCTAATATATATAAAAAGCTTATGACAATTTTGAACTGTAAATAGTGCTAATAGGTCTAAAACCTGTCTTATAAACTTTGAACAATAAATAGATCTAAAACCCATAAAAAAATCTTCACGTTCAACTCTTAAATAAACCTGTAATTTTAGAAATTTCCATAAATCGATGCAGTACTATCACATGGACTGATTCAAAGAATCATTCTTCCAGAAAATCGTAAGAAGGCTACGGGTGTTCTTTAGATGCTTAATAACTTGTCATGTACTTAACGCCAAGTGTTCCATTAAGTATTCATTAATCTTTCTACCTTAGCAATTTGTCATACGTGTAAATTCCCCAAGTTAGTCTCTAGATGCAGAAAAGGGGAAAATTCATTAAGAATCATACTTCATACCCAAAATTGAACATGTCTTGTTCAAAATGTGATCCAACAACAATAAAGAAATATTTACATAGATGAAATTGCAAAGGAAAAAAAAAACACAGTCAGAAACCATAAACAAACACAGACAAGCACAGTTGCTGATTTTGTTGTCGCAACGATATAGAAGACCTTGAGCATCTAACAGACTTCTCTGCGTCTATATATGCCCCGCACCGAACTAGAGAGATGATATGTTCCATGCAAGAGGCATCACAAGGCAAAGTGATAGGGCCATTGCTTGGCAAGCCAAACTCTTCTTCAGATAATCTGAAGAGCTCTCTAAAGAGATTATGGCTCAGATAACTGAGAGGGATCATGAATCTCTTTCCATCAGAGGAATACACAAATAGATGGCCTCTATTCGCAATTGATGGGCTGCAATTGTCTGATTGAGCATCATCACCGGTTCTTGTTGACATGATCCTTCTTCTTCCCAAAACGGCTATCTTTTGCCATTTCTTGACCATTTGTAAGAGCTTCTTGGAGTTAATCATGGCGGGATCGAAGAGAGATTGTTGGAAACAAGGAAGAGATGTAGGTAGCAGATTGCCAAACTGTGTTGTGGCTTGAGTTGAAAGGCAAAGGAGAAGTCGAGTATATATACGAAGGGATGGTAGATGAGTAGGAAACAATACCATGTGCTGATTAGGAATACAACTTATATGCATGGTTGGCTCTGGTAATGCCTAATTAGAGCCCAACCAACAAGAACTTTAATTAGGCTTGAAACCTTCATACTGTCTAATATCTATAGTGCAATCCAATCTTTTGATGATTATTTTGTTATCATGATACTTAAATAGACAGAACTTTAAATTTGCAAGATACTGTTATCAATAGATTATACAGAATTGTGATCCTGTTCTTGATGCAGGGAACTCTTAAAGATCCACCTTGATGTTCTGTTGTCTCTCTTGATTTTCTCATCTAGTAGTATGGTAAACGCACTTCCTTCAAGAGGTTATCGATGGAATTGAGAAACTGAGATATTATCCAGATGCAAGCCTTTGTTAAGGAAAATAAGGTCCTTTTACAATGACTGAAAACCTCAGGCAGGATGAAAAAGGAGGAAGTTGAAAGGTGAGACTAAGTTTGACATTTTCAGAAGGAAAAAAAGTTAAGAGATATTCAAAGAACTTACCACAGGCCCACAATATCTCAAAACATTACACATAAAGGGGAAAAAAACTCAATCTGGATAGCAAATTATTGAAAGGAATTCTTATTGTTAATATACTGGCATCTCATAATACGAATATTCAAGTAGCGATAAAATTCATACATTTTAAACAAGCAAATCACTAGTCTCTGATCACTGAATTAAGGCATAGCTTATAGTTTTTCACAGACTCTTCACATTGCTTTAAATATTCCTGATATATCAGCCGACATATCCTTTTATAAGGCTTGCCGCAATATGATATGGTCTCAATATCCATTACCGTTTTTGGCAAATTCTGGAGATATATTTCTGACATGGCCGATATATCAGCCGATATGTTAGCAGATGTCCTTTTATATGACTTTTTAAAAAACAATTTGGTTCTACAAAATTTCTTTAATGGTTTTTTAGCAAAATTTCCAGCCATATAAAGTCTTTTAGCAAAATCCTAATAGACTTTTGATATTTCCCCGATATCCAATATTTCTAACCTTGACTCTTCATACAAAAAAATTACTAACATGTATAGAATCCATTGGGGAACACCCTAGCCGACCAGATTATAACAATAAAATGTTATAAACTCGGCTTCATTGTATCAATTAATATTCATCAATAAGTGCCAAATAGGTTTTAAAAAACTAATCTGCACATTGAAAAAAAAAGTACCAATGAAAGCACGAAACAAGAGGCTCTTGATCAGAACAGCAAACTATTCAGAGAATTCTGTTATGAACATATTGATGTCTGTAGGGTCGAAAAATTGTCTATTGATTGAATAAATGTATTACAATCAAACTCTCTCGATTACAGAGGAAGAGAAGATTGATTTGACTTCTCTTTTGTATGGGTTCTTGGTGGCGAAAGAATGCTACACTCAATGCTCACGTAGAGATCCGCTTTCCGTTGACGATCAGACCAAAGTTGATGATGATTGATGAAGAACTCGCTCTCTCTTGCGCGCAAGTGCTGGATTTTCCAAAAGTCCAAAAGTTTTTCTAGCCCAATGGCTACTCACCGCCATTTATAGGGCTTTTAGCATGTAACTGGCATGCACAAATCGTGGAAACGTGGGTTAGTGGGCATAACTAATGCCCACCACTTAACCCACGTGGTTGTTGTGGCTTTCGTGGCCTTTGGGTCCGCTACGAGGGCGAGCTTCGTTAAATGACGAGCTTCGCTCTTCATTGACTGGCTGAACCTTGATTGAATGACGAAGTTCGCTACTTGGGCAAACTTCGGTTGGATAACGAGCTTCGCTGTGTGGCGAACCTCAGCTGGATGCGTTTATGCATTTTGGTTGAATGGCGAGCCTCGCTGCTGTAGGCGAACCTTGTATGAAATGGTTGGATGGTGGGCTTCGCTGCTGTAGGCGACCCTCAGTGGAATGTCGAGGTTCACTGCTGTAGGCGAACCTCGGTTGAATGTCGAGGTTCACTGCTGTAGGCGAACCTCGGTTGAATGTCGAGGCTCACTACTGTAGGCGAACCTCGGTTGAGTGAAGAGCTTCGCTGCTTGGCGAACCTCGTCTGAAGAAAGAGCTTCGCTACTTGGGCGAACCTCGGTTGAGTGAAGAGCTTCGCTGCTTGGCGAACCTCGTCTGAAGGAAGAGCTTCGCTACTTGGGCGAACCTCGGTTGAGTGAAGAGCTCACGCTGGCTAACCTCGCCTCAAGGGAGAGCTTCACTACTTGGGCGAACCTCGGTTGAGTGAAGAGCTTCACGCTTGGCGAACCTCGCTCGAATGAAGAGCTTCACGCTGGCGAACCTCGCTCGAAGGAAGAGCTTCGCTACTTGGGCTAACCTCGGTTGAGTGAAGAGCCGGCGCTTGGCGAACCTCGCTCGAATGAAGAGCTTCACGCTGGCTAACCTCGCCTCAAGGAAGGGCTTCACGCTGGCGAACCTCGCCAAACCACCGCTAGGGCGAGCCTCGCCAAACCATCGCTGTGGGCGCAGCCTCGCCAAACCACTATTGTGGGCGAGCCTCGCCAAACCATCGCTGTGGGCGCAGCCTCGCCAAACCACCGCTGTGGGCGCAGCCTCGTCAAACCACCGCTGAGCTTCGCTGCGGCGAGCCTCGTGTTACGATTGAACTCCGCCCACGCGGCGAATCTCAGATTGAGGTCGAGCCTCACCTCTTGAACGAAGTCTCGCTTTGAAGTTTGCATGATCCAGCCCCATCAACAGCCTCGCCTTGAAGCTTTAACAACTAGGGTGCGCGTGACCTCGCAGAGGATTTTTGATCTGCCTACAAGACCCCTTTAAAGTTTTAGACTTGAATCAGTTGTGCGGGTCCGAATACTTTGAATTTTTCTAACAGCCTATCGGCAAACTTCACACGCCAACCTCGCCGAGTTCAAATATGAGAGCAAGGCTACGAACCTCGCGACTCACCGCACTAGGCGCTTTCGATCTCTTTTAAATCCGCATCCACGTGGCAAATTAGGGATTCGACCCCTTCGAAAGTGACTTGTCACATCCACAGATTCGCCCGCAGATCTCGCGATCGATGATCACGTGAGAGATCGGGCCGATATCTCGGCCGCTTGGGTTCTTCGAGACCCTATATATGACAAATAGAGGCCACGAGAACCCCCACCGCTCATCTTCCTGCCACCAATCTAGATCATCAAATCTTCCTTGACGCCAAGCAATGGCTCCCAAAACCGCCATCGGGCAAGGCAAAGCCCGTTGGGACTTCGGCTCGCCTTCACCGGCCCGCCACAGTAAAAGCGTAGGGCATCGCCGCCAAAACATGACTTTTAAGATCTGCCAGAGTTAATTTTATGACGGATTTTCACTGAGATGAGATTGCTCTCCAAGATCATATCTTTCTAATCACAGCCGCTTTTGAGGCTTGCCTCATTTTGGCTTGATAAACCTCATCGAGGTTCTGATCTTCCGATCCCCATAGGGTCTCTGCTTGAAACCTTGGCGAGGTTCTTTTAAATGAGGCTCGCTTTCGCGAGTCTCGTTTTTGAATGATGATTTAGCGAGGCTCGCCTTCTTAAAAGATGAGTCTCGCTTGCTTGTTGGTCGAGGTTCATTTCATGACTAAATCCGTCTTTCTAACGAGGTTCGCTCATTGACGACGAAGTTCGTCTATTTGGCGAGGCTCGCCCATTGATGATGAAGTTCGTCTGTTTGGCGAGGCTCGCCCATTGATGATGAAGTTCGTCTGTTTGGCGAGGCTCGCCCATTGATGATGAAGTTCGTCTGTTTGGCGAGGCTCGTCGTCAGGGGCGAAGTTCGTCTGTTTGACGAGGCTCGTCATCAGAGTGACTTTGTTCTTTTGAAGTGGCGATTTAAACCTTTGAGACTTAACTTTTCACTCTTTTCTTTTGTGTAGTTGAGCATCCCTCTACTCCCATCCCTCAACGGGGTGCTTTCGAAGCAAACGGTACTGTGAGGCGTAACCCGACCTTCTATCTTCACGTGCATATCCCTCGATTCGGACCGAATGAAGAAGAATTGAAATCGCCTCAACCCTCGACACCCACATTTAGACGCTGGATTACGTAGCCCTCCGAATCACAACCGACCGATTATAAAGCCTCCTTTCATTTGGTGACGATGTCAAGATCCGATCTATTGGACTTGTCTGCATGTGGCTCGAGTGGTGAACTCACGCTACATGTTTTGCCCGCAATGGAACGTGACTATTCACTTACTTCACTAAGAGCCGCCGCTTCTAGAAAGATGAATTGGGATCTAACTCCCACCCAAGATGGAGTAATGTGTGGTCGCTTTTCGCCGATGCAATGTGTGGACCGCCATGGTCATCATGTAACCGGTCTACAACCGGCTTTTCCAGAGGGAGCTTCCTGGTGAACCACCGTCATGCCAACACTTTTGGTCGTGCTTTCCATAAGGAGGAGGGCAACTGCCAAAGATTTTCGGACTCGGCTGGTCTCGATGGGGTTCTTCTCAATGGTGGCCTCGCACACGAATACATTCTAAAAGAGAACGGTGACGAATTGAGAAGTTTGGCCTTAGGGTCTCATCAGACAACTCAATTGGGCCTCGAGGAATATTCTCAAGAATTCCTTGGGATTTTGGAGTTGTATAACCCGATACCCACACTTTCTTCACCTGATTTAATTGGGCATTGCTTTGCATGAGATGGCCGAGGTTTCTGGACTACCTCATGGAAGATATCCATACGAGGAGTACATCCCGGTTTAAAGAGTCGATGATTTGAGAAAGACCACCCCAAGTGGTGGAGACTTATGGGAAGTGATGTGCCACTACCATATTTACCAGATGCACGGACGCTACCGACAAGAAGGGTGAGAAGCTCATTAGTCACAACATTTGGGGCTACCTCTTTGAAGGGCTAGATGATAAGGAAAGTCCCGTGGTGTCTGGTCCTCTCGTATGTACTTTGTCACGGCCAGCCGACAACCTTCCGCTTATGTGACTTCCTCGACGAGCATGGCTTCCGGCGTGGACGACGCTTGACACTTATCTTTATCGGAGCGGGAGCCGATTTCTTCGGCCGCGGTATAGTGCTACTCATGTTGTGGCTCAAACACATCGCCGTCCCTAATCGGCAACTTTGATTTATTGGCCTCTGATTTCGCCATTGCTTGTTTAGCACACGGGCGCCAGATGCACTTCTTCCCGCCATGATTGCCCGTATTCATGGGGATTATGCCTTTGTTACGCCTGCCATGGTACGAGAACCCAAGGGTGGAATTACCACGCCTATCTTATGGCGTGGTTTGTCATGCACCGCCCACTCATGGGTACACCTCTACTCATATAGAGGGACAAATTACTCCTTTCATCCACAAAGCTAGAGAACGCCGATTGGAGCCGACATTACATGCTTTGCGCGGCCTCCCGACTATAAGAATTATTCTTTAACCGCCTCCCACATTTTCCCGAGTTAGCTATGGACAAGCTTTGGTGGATGAACCCAATGCTCGTGGTTATACCGCTTTGTCGCTACGCTTTTATGGCTCATGAGCATCCGCCGTGGTATTTTGTCTCGCCGCGGTCCCAGTATATTGAGCCTTATCTACCCGCCGCTTTTGTCCGGCTACCGTATGACCAACTGTATGTCGGTAATCCCAATTCTCACTTACAACCGGACGCTACTTACGACTTAGTGGTGGGAGCTAGGGCTTGGTATTGGACCGTTGCTGGCGGCACGGGTGCTCATTTTTCTCTTCCGCAACGAGATCCTCAATCCCGGACGACGTTCGCTTATTGCAAGTGGCATTGCATGGCAAACGCAGAGATCCCGTGTTTTAACATCAATTCGCCTTACGATTACGATTCTTGCCGTTAGCAGAAGGCCAAACTTCAACGAGGAGCCGCATTCCGGGATTGAAGGAGTATTTAAGTGCTGAGAAGGATGTTGGTGTGGAGACACCGCATCTACCTAGCCCTCATGAAACTCAGGCGGAAATAGATGAGGCTCTGGATGAGTACGGCAGCAACGTTCCTTTTTCGGTTGGTGTTGAAGAAACTTCCGAGGCTGAACCTGTCTCAGAGGCACCTGGAGATTTTGCTCCTTCTGACGAACCATTGGAACATCTTTCACAGGATCCTCTTGAAAGCTCTACCTCACCCAGCCAGTCTGTTGGAGCTGTGCCCCAAGAAACCACTCCCACTCCGGAGCCTGGAGGAAGCACAGCCTTGGTGCCAACAGTCCTAGGCTCCAAGAGACCAGGGCCTCCACGAACCAAGCGTTTGGTCAAGCGAGTACGGCAAGAGGCTCTGATTAGTCCTGCTACCGGTTTGAGTACAATTGCTGGCGTGCCTCGATGTTGTCGAGTGTTCCTACCATGCCGAAATGTCCACGCGGACCGCATCGCTTCGAAGTCGGAGACCAGGACTCAAGATGAAGATACGGCGATCCCTGCCGCGACTGTGCCTGAAACTTCACAGGCTTTGACTGTGGTCGCCACCCCCACAATTGAAGTTCCGCCAATCCCGGCGTTGGTTTGTCCGTCAAGCCCTTCTATCGCTACCCCTCTTCTTTGACTTGTCAAAGACTACTTGGTATCTATGATCCGCAAAAATTTTCTCACCATCTTAAAAGAATCTCCTACTCAAGTGTTGGAGCGTGGTGGGGATTTTGCTGGGATCAAGGCTGTCTTGGAACCTCTCTTGGATGTGATGCAAAGCTTGACAAGTGCTGCAGCTATATTACCCTACCGCACACCGCAATGTAGAGGCCTCTTCCACAAATGGCAAAGTCGGGCCGATCGACCCTTCGCCAAGATTGAAGATCGCTACCATGCAAACATAAGACAAAGGATGATTCCCAATTTGAGCTTCAGCCAAGTGCTTGAGAAGAAGAAGGTAATCCACCGGCTTGGGAGATGACTACAACTCTCTTTAATGAAAACAAGAGGGTTGCCGACATCGCAGAACCAACTCCTGGTTGACTCTTATAAGGTCAAGCGCCGATATCCAGCAAGCTAGCGAATGCAGAGAATTAGTGGTCATACCAAAGCAGCCAGACACTGACGTCCATGGACGGAACACCGTGCCACGGGCAGGCAGAACTGATGAATTGGAAAGGCCGGTGTTGCCGTGGAGCCTCTCGACAATGATCTCCGTAATCAAGCTACCGAAGAGATTAAAACCGCCACCGGGCAGCTATGGTCACACTTGCATCAGAGATCCGTCAGGCTGTTGAGCACTTGTAACTTATGTATCTTTGACTACATGATGAATAAAATTCTATCTTTTGTGTTCACTCAACTCTGCTAACTTGCATTTGCAAACTGGAATTTTTAGCAAACTCCCAGCTATCAATGGACTTGGTATGTCTTTACTAGTTACCGTTTGAACTGGACTAGCCATACTTTTCCCCTCAGTATGATGAGTTTTCGAGGAGGTTCTTTTAGGCTTAGTGCTAAAATCTCCCCTCTATCCTTAGCCGTTCAAGGTGTTGGATTAAGAGAAAAAGGGCAAATCGCCTGGTAGGCCATTAATAGGACTAACATTATGTGGGGATTATCGAATCGTTCAGTGACATAAAAGTATAACGATTAGATCAAAAAGCAATCGAAGTTGTTCAAAGGACGGAGAGTATAACAACAAGGATTATGCAACAAAATCATTCAGAGGAATGATCATGGGAGTAGTCAAGTCGCTCGACATGGGGGTATAACGACTATGGTTGAATTAGAGGTGCATTGCATGGTAGGCTACTACCAGGAATAAGATAGCGTGGGAGTGATCAAATCGTTCAGTGACATAAAAGTATGATGATCGTGATCAGGAAGCAATCAAGTTGTTCAAAGGACATGAAAATATAACAACAATGATTATGAACAAAGTCATTTAAGGAAATGACTCGGGGTTAACCGAGTCGCTCAGGACATAAGAGTATAACGACTATAATTGAATAGAGCACATCGCAAGTAGGCCACTATTCAGTGGAGTTGATAGGGTATATTGCTTGGTGAACCACTTTCTAACCTAAAGTTACTTGGACAAGTGACGATATGGAAATGATCGTGTCGCTCGCTGACATGGAGGTATAACGACTGTGATCGATAACAAACGTCGAAAACATAGAATATTGGCGCATCACTTGGTAGGCCAACGGTGGACATTGTAAAGATAGAATATTGACACATTACTTGGTAGGCCAATACTTAGAAATAACAAGATAATTAATTAGGGGTAATATTTCTTCAGAAACTTACCGTTGATAGGCATCATAATTTTGTCGCCTTCTTGATTGGTCAGGCGGTATGCTCCATTCGAGTAAACAGACTCCACTACGAATGGTCCTTTCCATTTTGGTTCGAATTTTCCTTTCTTTTTGAAATTCAAAATCATGGGTCGTCGGACGGCAAGAACGAGATCGCCTTCCTTAAAGATGCGACATCTGACTTTCTTGTCAAATGCTTTGGAAATACTGGACTGTACAATTCGATATGTTGTTGAGCCCGTAGCCGCCATTCAACATCTCCAATTCCTCAAGACGTCGGCGATGATTTTCTTCACCGTCATTCCGTGGTTAATGCTATTCGTAGCGATGGGATTTGAATCTCCAACCAAAATAGCCTCACAACCGTGAACCGTGAGATATGGGTAGTACCCGCTTGTGCGAACCGTTGTACGCAGAAGCCCACGTGCTTTGCCCCAGCCTTGTCATTCCAATCCTTCTTGTTTGAAGAGACCATCTTAGTAAGGATCTTGATGATCGTCTTATTGAAAGATTCAGCTTGTCCGCTCGCAATGGGTAGTAAGTCGTTGATGCTAGGTTCCTGATCCGAACTTATCGCTAATCGCGCGGAAGGCATAACCGACAAAATCGGACCATTATCGGACAACCGCCTCGGCACACCGATCGGTATATGACATGATGTTTAATAAATTTGATCACATCACTTGTCTTGACCAATCTCAACGGAATGGCTTCGCCCACTTTGAGAAATAATCTTATCGCCAATATGAAGCGATGTCCTTTTGAAGAAGGTGGAGAAATTGGACCGACAATATCCATTCCCCACGCTTTAAATGGCGACGCGGGCAGAGGATGCAAGTGTTCCGCTGTTGATGAAGGTAGTTAGCATGTATCCGCATGCATGACACCGCTTAGCGTAGCCACCGCATCCCTTACCATTGTCGGCCAATAATAACCGAAGCTCACGCAGCCGGTCCCATAACTTAGGTCCAGTCCGGTGTGCTCCACAAACACCGCCATGAGCTTCTTTCAAGACCCGCCTCGCCTCTTAGTTGACAAACATCAAGCAAGAAATCATATGACCTT
The DNA here is from genome assembly GCA_012295165.1 of Asparagus setaceus. NCBI lineage: Eukaryota > Viridiplantae > Streptophyta > Magnoliopsida > Asparagales > Asparagaceae > Asparagus > Asparagus setaceus. Next base: position 83,022,965 of record CM022703.1, read on the forward strand.
CTATATAAAGTCAGAATTGGGAATCATAGTAAAATCTTGATGCTCGCCATTTAATTGACTCTCTTCTTTTATGTCTTCTGACAATATCCCATGCAAGACATAGTCGATGATCGGAACCGCCACTCGTGCTTCAAGTGACTTAGGCTCGCTTCTACCGCTTGATTAATGCATATTTTGGCCGAAATAGTTGCCGACTAGACACAATAACCTCGCTGCAGTAGCATTCTCAGGCTAGCGTAGCCGCAAGGGACGCCAACGCATCATAAGTGTTCTCAGAGACGGGTACATGATCAATGTAAAACTTTCAAATGAGTCCGCTAAAGCCACGGCCGCCGTGATGATGAGGGATAAGGTCCCGCCTCAGACTCTCCTCTTAGTCGCTTTTACGATTAGTCGCGGAATCACCAAATGCTTCAAGGTGTTCCACTTAAATGTTTGGCTATGTCGAGACCAATCAATAACGATTATACTCGCTACGCTATTAGTGCATGGTTCGATAATCCATACGTTCGTGGTATCACGTGGTTTTGTGGAGATATCAATACTACCCCACTCCGCTACAACGAGGCCATCTGGAGGTCGGCTCACAAAGAACAATTGCCATACCCGCTCTTTAGAGACCGATTAGCTTCATAAGGTTTATCGTGCAAACTCGATACAACTCGATCTTTTCCTTCAATGGATGGTTAGCCATAAGATCGCATTACGCCTTGACCCTTCATTGCCTTCTCGAGGTTTGAAGTGAATGTCATATTGAGATAATAATACCATCTAGCCATTCGACCATTCAAAGTGCCGGGTCATGAATACCGTGATAAGGTCGATTTTGAGATGACATGTATGGTCTCGTCCCACCTGTAATGCCGCATCTTCGAATGGTAAAGACCAAAGCCAAACATTCCTTTTGAATGGAAGGATATCGATATTCCGCTCCCGACAAAGTCCTACTGAGGTAATAGACCGACTGTTCGTGGCCATTGTCGTCGTCTTGTGCTAAGAGACCTGCTAACGATACTCAAGTACCTAATATAAATCAAAAAAGGTTTTCCTGATTTAGGCGCAACTAGCACAGGGGGATTGGCAAGGTATGTTTTAATCTCTTTGAATGCTTCTTGGCAATCTTTATCCCAAACAAAGGATACTCCTTTCTTCATAAGTTTTGAAAATGGCCGACATTTCCCTGATAAGTTGGAAATGAACCTATGAATGTAGGCCAAACGCCCTTGGAGACCACGAAGCTCTCTGAGACTTCTAGGAGGTGGAAGTTCTTGGATAGCTTTGACCATGTCCGGCAAGACGTATCCCGCCCTGCCGGACCACGAACCCTAGGAATTTACCACTTGACATCCCCTTAAAAGACTTGGTTGTTCATCTTCAACCGATACCGCATTATCTCAAATGTTGTCTTCAAGTCATGCAAGTGATCACCTTTGTGACGACTCTTAACTACTAAATCGCTTCACGTAGCATTCCACCGCTTTTCCAGAATATTTTTGGAAAATAGTGGTCATGGCACGCCGGTATGTAACCCCGCTTCAAGCCGAAGGCATAATCAGATAATAAAGATATTCTCGACGGTGTTCGAAAGCAAGTGCTTTTCATCATCGATGCATTTTGATCTGATTGTATCCCAAAAGCCATCCATAAAGACATCCTCTAATCCACATGTGTTGTCGATAATGAGATCCGTGATTGGTAGAGGAAAATCATCTTTCGGACATGCTAAATTTAGATCTCGGTAATCGACGCATGGTCGGATCTGTCCGTTTTTCTTCAAAATGGGTACTATATTGGCTACTCACCGGTGTTGAACCTCCAATGAACCCTGCTTTGATCAGCTTCTCGATTTCTTTCTCGATGGCCTTCATGACTTGAGGGGAAAATCGTCGTTGCTGTTGTTTAACAGGCTTAGCACCTAGTTTGATATTAAGGCGGTGCATAGCCACTTGAGGGTCTAAGCCAGGCATATCTTCATAGCTCCAAGCAAAGACATCGATATATTCTCGTACCAAAGCGATGAGGTTATCCTTTTCCTCCGTGGTCAAACTATCGCTTATAAATATGGGTTTTGGATTAGCTTCGTCCCCCATATTTACTTGGACTATCTTGTCATCGGTGGGTGGATCTCGTTGTTCAAAACGATGTTCCCATTGCATCCCGAGCTGTTGACTTAGTGGATCTTCGAATAATGACAACTGATCATCCTCTTGAATCTCCATTTGATCGGCTGAAGTCATATTAGCCATCGTGGACCAAATTCATGTCCTATATCGACTTCAATCCCGTGAAACTGCCTTAAGATGAGTGCTCAATCGCCTCCCGCCTCGACATGCCATGAGTACGATGGTGATTCATATCCCAACCCTTTACGAAGTTTTATGATAATCATCATCGGCTCTCCCGACATAAGCGACGGATTGGTGTCTTGATACCTTTTCCGTAATTTAGTCCTTCTTGTGAAGGAAATCATACCCCATTTTTTCATCAAATTTCGTGCTGGTGAGAAATACGAATTGGGGTTCCTTATCCTCCGCTTTGGCTGCTCTAACTCGCCTTGCAACGGCTTATTGACCTTCCCAAGGATAATGTCTTTCGATCATTATTCCCGGTGGTACCATAAAACCGCTATTAAGAGTTAGAATGCCTTTGGGTCGCCATAAACGACGAATCGAATTGGCATGTGCAATGTAGGTTCAAGATACAACCGGTATGTATCTTCGACATCAAGTCAAGATGACTTTTAACACCTTGCGTAGCTAAATCATAATCTTCATTTAAAATGACGATATCGCCATCGATCATTCGGATCGATTACAAAGGGTTTTACATCATTAAAGATAACTCCTTGTTCTGACTCTACATACACTCTTCATTCCCACCGCATAGTCCTCGATCGTGGTTCATCGGTTTGATCCTTCCTCGTAGTGGACGTAAGAAAATAATTCTCCACTCCCTTGAACGGTTGCCTTTCCGCGACCAATGTTTTAACCATCCCTTCTTCATCTACATACTTCATGCATTGATGCAACGTAGACGGGACGATCAAGTTTTTATGGATCCGTATACCCAATAGCAGATTATAAGATGTATCTGCATCAATGAGGTAGCAGGTAACGTCTGTCTTCAAGTCTCCTATCTGGCATTTGAGTTTGATTTTGCCCAAGGGACGAGAATTGGTAGCATTGAAACCGTAGATGGTAGTCCCGGTCGTCGCTAACCGATGCAGCGGTATCCCAAGATGTTGTATAACTCTCAATGGGATGATACTCAATGCAGATCCCGGGTCAACTTGAGCTCGGTTGATTCGGACAGATCCGATATAGCCGGGAAGTACAACGGCCTATCGTGCTTTGGGTTCTTCACTTGCATGTCTTCCGGATGAAAAAGTAATGCAAGGTATCGCCCTTTGAAGACCGATGACATTGGACACGTACTGTTGTCCTTTCGAAAATGAGCGAGAAACGCTTCATTATCCGGCCAACGCCGCAGCTCGGTAGATTGAGAGAGACGCAAGAGCTCAAATAAAGTGATCCTTGCCGATGTTGGAGAGTGGGCTAACACGCCGAACCGAAAGGAGCCTTCAGTTTCGCATGTCCTTCCCGAGTGCTTTGTTGTAGCGGATCTCCTTGTCTTGGACCCACCAACCTCCTTTATCGCTACATCGGTGTTACCTCGGTACTCCTTAGAAACTCCTTTTTCCTCGGTTAACGCCGTACGTGATGTGTGACCGGGCGATTTGTTGCTCGGTGGAGTCATTGACTTTCTCCTTTTCCTACAGAACAGGTGGCGCATAAGTCTTCCTTTTGACTTTGAAGAAGTCCATTGTTCATCTCGATAACAAGTCGGGGTGAACCCACATAATTTCGCTTCTTTCGGTAGTGTAAGGGACCATACCTTGTGCCTCCCGCCGCCGAGATCAAAGTTCACAACCCTGGCTTCTGCTTGAGGGATTGGCTTTACTCCATCTTGCACTTGAAATTCCGCAAAATCGCCAAATTGGAGAGCGACCATGTTTGCAGACACCTTCTTCTGATCTTCCCGAAGAGTCATAACACCTGCTTCTAGCAAGACCTGGATCTTGTCCTTCAATATGTAACATGACCCTGTCGGATGGTGTACCATTCGATGGTACATGCAGTATTTTGGATCATTCATCCTTGAAGCTTCCTCCGGCTTCTTTATTTCCGGAAGCATGATCTTGTTCATTTTAAGTAAAGTTTTAAGGATTGGTATGACCGTCATCCTTAAAATCATACTTCTTCGAGGACTACCGCCGAAACATTCGATTGCCTTGAAGGGTCTCAGTAGGTTGGGTTTCCACAGCCAGAGTCTCCTTCCCTTCATTGCTTTTGAGGAGTAAAATTATTCTCGATTACCCCTTTTTAGGACGAGTCGAGATTCTTCTCGCCTCGATCCTCTTCAAGATGTTTTCAACCTGTCGCTTTGCCTCACTGTGTTCTCCAAGAGTGTGCTTCAACCGCACCCATCTTCGACAGAGATGTTGATCGAGAGGTTGGCTCGCATCATCTCGATGAATGTCGCTTCCGAGACTTGATCCCGGGAATGCAAGGATTGATTTCGGAATATCTTAACGAAAGCGCTGATAGACTCCGTCTTCTTTTATTTTTCGACCAACAAAGTGGCCATAGACACCTCAGTGTCATCATCGAAAAACCGGGCCATAAAAAGCCTTTGCAAATCTTTCCAAGAGTTGATAGAACCGGGCTCTAACCTTCGAAACCACTCGAAAGCGACTCCCTTAAGAGTGCAAATGAATAATCGGGTCATAATAGGATCGTTACCCGTTATATGTCCGGTTTGCGCTTGGAAATAATAGATGTGTTGTGACGGAGAACTTTTTCCATCAAATTGCACTAGGTTAAGCGGCTTGAACTTCGGAGGATATGGGACATCATCCCATTCTATAGGATATGGCCTCGCCACCCCCAGCTCCTTAGATTGCCCTTGGCGTTTGAGAGCATCCAGTTGCTTTTGAAAATCCCGCAACGTATGATCTTGCTCCTTCGTACGCGGATTCGACTCCGCTTCAGATGATACTGATTGGACGTCATGATCCCCCTCGTAGCCTTCTCGCTTCGATTTGGATCCTCCCTCGTCTATCTTCTTCTTGCCTACAAGTTTTTCCATCATTATTTCTAAACGCCGATAGATTCTTGTTGCGCAAGAATAGTAGCTTGTTGCTCTTCAATTCTTCGTCATCTTTCTTCTCGCTCGCCATGAGGACACCGCCTTATCACCGAAGTCAGTATTTGAAGGTTGAGATGTAGCGATGCCAGAGTTCTCAAATTCTTTAGAAGTACCCCCAACCAATTTGTTATAGTCAAACGGGATTGACGCTTCCCCATTTAAGACGGGTGCTCGATAGCGCTTTGACTATTAACGCGCCGAACTCGGGAGTACTCGTGGTCGGACGATTCAGGACTGCCTATTGGGGTCTTGCCCCTGCTTCTCCCAACCATGTTGATAGTCACTCCATGACCATCGCGGGCCACTCGCTTTTTATGGTGGAACCGCCTTCGTCTAGTTGACGGGTCAGATAATCGCCAAAAGCGAAGGCGCGCCGATGAACATTGTGCGCGCATAGCAGAGATGAGCTTCTCACAGCAGCAATGAGACTGCATTTGGTTGGCATCACGCTTGCGTGTGAGATAATCACGGAGATCAGAAGTGGGTGTTCCCCCAGTTGATTCAGAGAAACGAGCCTCGTATGAGAGAGGCTCTCGGAGTCGAGTTTGGCGACCTTGGCGAGGCTGCCGTCTCCTTTGGTGCTGGCGGCGAGGTTCGCTGCCCTGCCGAGGTTCGTCCTGTTTAAAGGAGACCTCATGTTGGCGAAGTTCATTGATTGGACGAGGTTCGTCCCTTTTAGAAGGGACCTCGTGTTGCTGGAGAGATTCGCCATTCAAACGAGGCTCGTCCTTCAAGGGGACCTCACGTTGTAGGCGAGGTTCGCCACTTGGACGAGGCTCGGCCGCTTTGAGGGACCTCACGCTGTAAGGGGTTCGCCACTTGGACCAGGCTCGCAGCCAGAGCCGACGCTCGCCCCTGCACGAGGTTCGCGAACCGACGACGTTCGCCTTGCGCACGAGGTTCGCAACCGGGCAACCTTCGCCTTGTTTTGAATGAACCCCGATGATGACGAGGTTCGTTGATTTTCTTTGGACGATAGTGGAATCCGTCCAACGACCAAAGCTCGAGCACGCTGACGAAGCTTGTTCTCTGCCGACGCTGTTCAGCACGCCTCGAGAGTGGACCATTAGAAGGTCCCGCCTCTCATAGGCGCAGCAGGCTCGCCGTGGCCAAAACTTGGCTAAAACACCGGTGGGCCGGGTTGCTTAACAACCCATTTTTAGCCCGCATATTCTCTTGGAGCCTGCCCTGAGAGACGAGGGTCGATTGTCGAGGTTCACTCGAGAGGATCCCAGAAGCCACGCAATGGGAAGTCTCATACGAGACTCGACGACACTCATGCGGTCTTCACCGGGCTAGATGCCCCGCAGGAAAGAAATCCTCATACTTACTCTAGTCAATTCGATGACCAAGGTCGAACCTCGTTCCAACCGCAACCTTGTCTCGGATTATGCCACCACCGCTTGTCTGAATGAACTGTTCCTACCGTGGTCGCCATCTTCTCAGAGGGTCGAAAATTGTCTATTGATTGAATAAATGTATTACAATCAAACTCTCTCGACACAGAGGAAAAGAAGATTGATTTGACTTCTTTGTATGGGTTCTTGGTGGCTAAAGAATGCTTCACTCAATGCTTACGTGAGATCCGCTTCGCTGATCGCATCCAAAGTTGATGATGATTGATGAAGAACTTTTCCTCTTGCCAGTGCCGGATTTTCAAAAGTCCAAAGTTTTTCTAGCCCAATGGCTACCACCGCCATTTATAGGACTTTTAGCATGTAACGGCATGCAAAAATCGCGGAACGGGTTAGTGGGCATAATCGATGCCCACCACTTAACCCACGGTTGGTGTTGTGGCTGTGGCCTTTGGGTCCGCTATTAGGGCGAAGCCATAATGACGAAGCCAGCCTTCATTGACCGGGTCAACCTGATTATGACGGTTCGCACTTGGGCTAACTTCGTTGATAACGAAGCTTCACTGGTGGCTAACCTCACCGGATGTGTTTATGCATTTTGGTTGAATGGCGAAGCCTCGCCATCAGAGGCTAACCTCGTGATGAAATGGTTGGATGGTGGGCTTCAAGGTCGTGAGGCTTACCCTCAAGAATGTCGAGGTTCACCGCTGTAGGCTAACCTCTGTTGAATGTCGAGGTTCATCGGCCGTAGGCTAACTTTGCTGAATGTCGAGGCTCACTACCGTAGGCGAACCTCTGCTGAGTGAAGAGCTTCGCTCGCTTGGCTTAACCTCGTCAAGAAAGAGCTTCGCTACTTGGGCTAACCTTGGTTGAGTGAAGATTTTCACGCCGCACAAACTTTCAAGGAAGAGCTCGCTACTGCAACCTCGGTTGAGTGAAGAGCCGCCGCCATTAACCTCGTTCAAGGGAGAGCTTCACTACTGGGCTTAACCTCTGCTGAGTGAAGAGCCACGCTGGCTAACCTCGCTCGAATGAAGAGCCACGCTACAACCTCGCTCAAGGAGAGCCTCGCTACTTGGGCTAACCCTGCTGGAGTGAAGAGCCAGCCGCCGCTTAACCTCGCCTCAATGAAGAGCTTCACGCCACAACCTCGCCCAAGGAAGGGCTTCACAGCCGGCGCAACCTCGCCAAATCATCCGTGGGCGCAGCCTCGCCAACCACCTGTAGTGGGCGAGCCTCGCCAAACCACTCTGTGGGCGAAGCCTCGCCAAACCACTGCTAGGGCGAAGTCTCGTCAAACCACCGCCAGGGCAAGCCTCACAAACCACCGCTGAGCTTCGCTTTCTCGCATGAGTTCGCTAAGTTACGCATTGAACTCCGCCTCCACGCACATAATCTCGTATGAGGTCGAGCCTCTCTTGAACCAGTCTCGCTTGAAGTTTGTGATGATCCAGCCTCGCCCCATCACAGCCTCGCCTTGAAGCTTAACAACTAGGGTGCGTGACCCTAGCCTAGAGGATTTTTTGACTGTCTACAATGTCCAACTATAAGGATGCTCAAACTGTGACCCACTTGTCCATTATGAATAATAAAATTATCTGTTGGATCAATCCTTGAAAAAAAAAAATGAATGCTCCAAATGGATACTTAAATAATAAAAAAACAAATTTTTTTGAAACGATGTCAAACAGGCCACTGAGCACATCATTGCCAGATGAATTTATCATAAAGACTTCAGCACTAGAAATTTAGTTGCCGCGACTTTACTAATAATCATCACCTACTTTCTGAAGAAAGATAATTGGTTGTCATGTCCAATCTCCATACACCCCAACAATAACGAGTGACCTAAATAGGGGAGTTTGTGACCGAAATGTACATGTTTTGTGCTTTAAAGAGTACAAGACTGGACAAAACTCATTCTTGCACTAGCTCCAAGCAAGTTGCAAGCAGACTCCGGCCTTTTCATATCTAACCGTCTTAATATTATTTCTAGCAGCTCATGTGCTTTTGGTTACACCTTGCATCCAAATATGATCATCTGAATCCTAGGTGGGACAAGTAGGACGTCTCCAGAATCTCATGGGTGAAGCACGGCTTTAATGGCTTACATGTTAAAAAAGCACTGTACATATATATACAGTTGAGTACCCTAGGACCACCGAAGATATACCATAAATAAATATCTTTCAGTTTCCAAGCCAGTAGAACAGATATCTTTTGATATTGAAGGTATGAAGCTCATGCTATTTATGCACAACAAAAATTCAATATTTCTAGAACAATATGTAACAATGACAGGCACCTTGCAAATGGTAAGAATGACGAAGACGGAGCCAAGTTCTAGTGACAGTCTGCTTCTATACCTTAAGCTCTGGTTTCTGCACTGGGACCGGTATCATGTGACTCTCTTTGTAACTCATTCTTCAGATCTCTATTCATTAACGATTGTCTCTTCTCCTATATCCAACCATGTGACAGAAACTTTAGAAAGGATATAATACAGTACTATAAGACTGTGGGTGCAATTCATTACCAGGCTTATCTCCAAACAAGTTGCAAAGACTCATTGCCTCTCTCTCAACTCCACTGTCTTGGTTTTGAGACTGCTTACCTGCATTATAGTGGGTTTGACATTATTTTTCACTTTAACACTCGAAACATCAGAGAGTGAAGCAACGGAAAAAAATTTTAATAAAAAATGTTAGCTTTCGATTTTCACTTTGAACAGTTTTCAATAGATTCACTCACAAGTGGACTTGCAGCAGTTGATTAGTATCTCATCCTCTGCTCCTTAGCAATTGGTATCTCATCCTCTGTGTCCTAGCAATTTGTATCTTCTTTTTGGGATAAGATTGAGTATTACCTGACTCATGCTGTGAAGAGGAGACAATTAAAGAAAGTACATGCGCAAGAAAGCTCCCTAAAAAGAGGAAGTTATGAAATCATCACAGAAAATTCATACACAGGTCATACTAAGATAATGATGGAAGAAAAAGTTTGATGGTAAAACCTGCACAGAGAGAATCCATTCAAGACATACTGTCCTTATCATCATCCTGAAGCAGGAGACAATGATGAAAATGCATAAATTACGACCACGTTACAATATACTGGTTGAATACCTTATGCGTGTACCCGTTCGGACAATTTATCCTCAAATCTACTTTTCGTATCCTAATATATAATTCAAGTCTTATGACAATTTTGAACGATAAATAGGTCTAACACCCGAATGTAAACATCTTCAAGTCTAACTATAAAGTAAACCTGTAATCTAGAAATTCCGACAAACTGAACACTCATACCGCAGTACGATCACATGGTCCAACTCAAAGAATCATTCTTCCACAAAATAGTCAGATTACTGCAAGTGTACTTGAAAAGGATTTTACCGATCTTTTTGCATTAGCAATTTGTCATATCTGTAAATATCAAAATCACTCCCAAAAGTTCGGGATAAAACAATTTAATCTGGGGATGCAACAAAGGAGGAGCAAATTCGTAGGAATCATACTTCATTACAAAAAATGAACTTGTATTGGGTCAAAATTTTGATCCAACAGCAATAAATAAATATGTACATAGATGAAATACCCCAAACATCAAAAGAAGATTTAAAAAAACACTCAGAAGCCATAGACAGACTTGCACAGTTGCTGATTTTGTCGATGCAAAGATATAGAAGACGTTGAACATCTAACACCAGGACACCGAACTTGAGAAATGACATGTTCCATGCAAGAGGCATCACAAGGAAAAACGATAGGCCCGTCTCTCGGCAAGCCAAACTCTTCTTCAGATAATCTGAAGAGCTCTCTAAAGAGGTAATGGCTTAGATAACTGAGAGGGATCGTGAAGCGCTTTCCATCAGATGTATACACGAATAGGTGGCCTCTATTTGCGATTGATGGGTTGCAATTGTCTAATTGAGCATCATCACTAGTTCTTGTTGACATGATTCTTCTTCTTCCCAAAACGGACATCTTCTGCCATTTCTTGACCATTTGTAAGAGCTTCTTGGAGTTAAGCATATTGGGGTCGAAGCGATATTGTTGGAAACAAGGAACAGATGTTATATCACTGAAATGACCCCTCATAAATGCGCCTCGAAACTCCAAGAGCCAACAGTTTGATTTCACTCAGACTCGGCCACCCAAGTTCGAGTGAAAGGGATCAATTTTATATCACTGAAATGAGTTGACCCCACTCTAGGAGTTGACACATGTCCTAAAGTTAACTATGCATCATATCGACCCGACCCTATGCAGGATGAGTCTAGTAACGTCATCACTCGACCCTTACCAAGAAGGGCCGAGTGGAAAGGCATCCTCACTCGAACCCCGTAGTTAAGGACGGCTCTATACCTCTTCATTTTGCAAAACCCGATCGAGAGGCTCTCAATCTAAGATGGATGAATCAAATGGCATCTTTTTATCAGCCCACTCGCAAAGCCGAGCCAAAAGGCGGTCACTCTCGAACCCCACACCGGCAACCGATGACCATCATATTAAATGCATGGTCGGAGTCATCATTACTCTAACCCCGAAAGTCTTAATGACTCATCGGACCTCGTCAACATCTGACTTCCCCTGTCACTCTCGCATTAATCATGAAGGTGACTCGTACCATCCACAGCCGATACCTGTAAAGTATTAGCTGAATAAGCTGACTGTTTGGACTCGGTCGAAGTAACAAAATTGTCATCTTGAACCTGCTATAAATAGGTGCCTTGCCTACTGCATGGAGGTACGTGATTTCTGGCAATAGAACACATTGCAATTGTACCTTCCCTCCTCCACTTGAGATCAATACTAACTTGACCGTCGGAGGAACCCCCGGAGAACTTAACTCCGACCCTCTCACGTATTGCTTGTGTGCAGGACCGACTCCTCTGCCCAAGAATTAACCATCAAAAGAAGATTGAGGAACCCTAAACCCCTACATAATCCACACTAAACCCCCCCATTTGATATCTGACATCGACAGTGTGTACCCGTTCAGACAATTTATCCTCTAGTCTACTTTTCGTATCCTAATATATAATTCAAGTCTTATGACAATTTTGAACAATAAATAGGTCTAACTCCCGAATGTAAACATATTCAAGTCTAACTATAAAGTCCCCCGTTTGATATCTGACATCAATAGCGTGTACCCGTTCGGACAATTTATCCTCTAATCTACTTTTCGTATCCTAATATATAATTCAAGTCTTATGACAATTTTGAACGATAAATAGGTCTAACACCCGAATGTAAACATCTTCAAGTCTAACTATAAAGTAAACCTGTAATCTAGAAATTCCGACAAACTGAACACTCATACCGCAGTACAATCACATGGTCCAACTCAAAGAATCATTCTTCCACAAAATAGTCAGATTACTGCAAGTGTACTTGAAAAGGATTTTACCGATCTTTTTGCATTAGCAATTTGTCATATCTGTAAATATCAAAATCACTCCCAAAAGTTCAGGATAAAACAATTTAATCTGGGGATGCAACAAAGGAGGAGCAAATTCGTAGGAATCATACTTCATTACAAAAAATGAACTTGTATTGGGTCAAAATTTTGATCCAACAGCAATAAATAAATATGTACATAGATGAAATACCCCAAACATCAAAAGAAGATTTAAAAAAACACTCAGAAGCCATAGACAGACTTGCACAGTTGCTGATTTTGTCGTTGCAAAGATATAGAAGACGTTGAACATCTAACACCAGGACACCGAACTTGAGAAATGACATGTTCCATGCAAGAGGCATCACAAGGAAAAACGATAGGCCCGTCTCTCGGCAAGCCAAACTCTTCTTCAGATAATCTGAAGAGCTCTCTAAAGAGGTAATGGCTTAGATAACTGAGAGGGATCGTGAAGCGCTTCCATCAGATGTATACGAATAGGTGGCCTCTATTTGCGATTGATGGGTTGCAATTGTCTAATTGAGCATCATCACTAGTTCTTGTTGACATGATTCTTCTTCTTCCCAAACGGACATCTTCTGCCATTTCTTGACCATTTGTAAGAGCTTCTTGGAGTTAAGCATATTGGGGTCGGCGATATTGTTGGAAACAAGGAACAGATGTTATATCACTGAAATGACCCCTCATAAATGCCAAACTCCAAGAGCCAACAGTTTGATTTCACTCGGACTCGCCACCCAAGTTCGAGTGAAAGGGATCAATTTTATATCACTGAAATGAGTTGACCCCACTCTAGGAGTTGACACATGTCCTAAAGTTAACTATGCATCATATCGACCAACCCTATGCGTGATGAGTCTAGTAACGTCATCACCGACCCTTACCAAGAAGGGCCGAGTGGAAAGGCATCCTCACTCGAACCCGTAGTTAAGGGCGGCTCTATACCTCTTCATTTTGCAAAACCGATCGAGGCTCTCAATCTAAGATGGATGAATCAAATGGCATCTTTTTATCAGCCCACTCGCAAAGCCGAGCCAAAAGGCGGTCACTCTCGAACCCCACACCGGCAACCGATGACCATCATATTAAATGCATGGTCGGAGTCATCATTACTCTAACCCCGAAAGTCTTAATGACTCATCGGACCTCGTCAACATCCGACTTCCCTGCCACTCTCGATTAATCATGAAGGTGACTGCACCATCCACCGATACCGTAAAGTATTAGCTGAATAAGCCGATCGCTGGACTCTAATAAGTAACAAAATTGTCATCTTGAACCTGCTATAAATAGGTGCCTTGCCTACTGCATGGAGGTACGTGATTTCTGGCAATAGAACACATTGCAATTGTACCTTCCCTCCTCCACTTGAGATCAATACTAACTTGACCGTCGGAGGAACCCCCGGAGAACTTAACTCCGACCCTCTCACGTATTGCTTGTGTGCGGGACCGACTCCTCGCCCAAGAATTAACCATCAAAAGAAGATTGAGGAACCCTAAACCCTACATAATCCACACTAAACCCCCCCATTTGATATCTGACATCGACAGTGTGTACCCGTTCAGACAATTTATCCTCTAGTCTACTTTTCGTATCCTAATATATAATTCAAGTCTTATGACAATTTTGAACAATAAATAGGTCTAACTCCCGAATGTAAACATATTCAAGTCTAACTATAAAGTCCCCCGTTTGATATCTGACATCAATAGCGTGTACCCGTTCGGACAATTTATCCTCTAATCTACTTTTCGTATCCTAATATATAATTCAAGTCTTATGACAATTTTGAACGATAAATAGGTCTAACACCCGAATGTAAACATCTTCAAGTCTAACTATAAAGTAAACCTGTAATCTAGAAATTCCGACAAACTGAACACTCATACCGCAGTACAATCACATGGTCCAACTCAAAGAATCATTCTTCCACAAAATAGTCAGATTACTGCAAGTGTACTTGAAAAGGATTTTACCGATCTTTTTGCATTAGCAATTTGTCATATCTGTAAATATCAAAATCACTCCCAAAAGTTCAGGATAAAACAATTTAATCTGGGGATGCAACAAAGGAGGAGCAAATTCGTAGGAATCATACTTCATTACAAAAAATGAACTTGTCTTGGATCAAAATTTTGATCCAACAGCAATAAATAAATATGTACATAGATGAAATACCCCAAACATCAAAAGAAGATTTAAAAAAACACTCAGAAGCCATAAACAGACTTGCACAGTTGCTGATTTTGTCGTTGCAAAGATATAGAAGACGTTGAACATCTAACACCAGGACACCGAACTTGAGAAATGACATGTTCCATGCAAGAGGCATCACAAGGAAAAACGATAGGCCCGTCTCTCGGCAAGCCAAACTCTTCTTCAGATAATCTGAAGAGCTCTCTAAAGAGGTAATGGCTTAGATAACTGAGAGGGATCGTGAAGCGCTTTCCATCAGATGTATACACGAATAGGTGGCCTCTATTTGCGATTGATGGGTTGCAATTGTCTAATTGAGCATCATCACTAGTTCTTGTTGACATGATTCTTCTTCTTCCCAAAACGGACATCTTCTGCCATTTCTTGACCATTTGTAAGAGCTTCTTGGAGTTAAGCATATTGGGGTTGAAGCGATATTGTTGGAAACAAGGAACAGATGTAGGTAGTAGATTACCAAAGTGTGTTGTGGCTTGAGTTGAAGCAAAGGAGAAGTCAAGTATATATACAAAGGGATGGCAAGGGAAAACAACCAATGTGTCAAGTTGAGCTCCCCATCATTACTGAGGTGAGCAGGAAACAATACCATGTGCTGATTAGGATGGAAGTTGTACGTATGGTTGCCTTTGGAAATGCCCCACACCACAAATTAGCAGGTTGCACTGGAATCACCAATTAGAGCCCAACCAACATGGGGTTTGATTATGATTGAAACCAATTCATGGTGTCTAATATCTACTAGAATAGAGCAGATCTTAAATAGATTCTGTTCTTGAGGCGGGGACTCTAAAGATCCACCTTCATGCTCTATTGTCTCTCTTGATTTCCTCATAGACCCCAACAATAAAGAGTGATGTAGATAGGGGAGTAAGGGACGGAAATGTACCTGTTTTGTGCTTTAGAGAGTACATGCACGAAAGACTGGACGAAATTCATTTTTGCACTAGCTCCAAGCAAGTTGCAAGCAGACTCTGGCCCTTCCCATATCTACCTGTCTTAATACAACCTCTAGCAACTCATGTGCTTTTGTTCACACCTTGCAATCCAATATGATCATCTCAATCCAAGGTCGGAGAAGGAGGGTGTGACCGAATCTTATGAGTGAAGCACGGCTTGAATGGTCACGTACATGTTGAGTTGTAAAAAGCATTTAAATGTCTGAAAAAAGGGGGAAAGTTGTTACAAAAGTAAAATGAGGATAGCTTTATTAACACCACATGTGTGGTGTTATAATTAACTCATGGTTTTAGAGTATAAAATTATAACACTCAACCCTCACCACAACTTCGGAGTTTAGTGCAGCGGCGTCCTTTGACCTGATCTCAGAGCAAACCAAGTCCGAATCTTTTTGGCCACAGATATCTAAAGAGGATTTAAAAAATAAATGAAAAAAAGATACAGCTCTGTGAGTCCAAGTTGGCCTAAACCTATGGGGGCATGTTAGAGCATAAAATTATAATCCTCAACCCTACCACAACTTCAGAGCTCTATAGTGGAAGGGTTCTTGAGGACGCATAACTGCAGCAGTGTCACATAAAAAGAACTCAAAAATCATTCTTCCACTAGTTGTGAGAACGCTAAAGGTATTCATTAGGTAGTTAACGAATTGTTGTGTACTCTCCAAATATATCATTAAGTATTTATTAATCTTTTTACTTAATTGTAGTTGCCTAATATTCTTGTATACCTTCTTTTGTCAAATGCACTTGTAATTATGAACAAACTTCCAGCACCACTACCCAAGGTTTCGGTAAAACAAGATTATCATTTTGTATGCATCAAATAAGGAACGCATTCACAAGAAGTATGCTACATCCCGGAAAATGAACATGTTTTGGATCGAAATCGTATCCATCAACAGTACTAAATATGTACAGAGAGAACATTCCCGGGAAAATGCAAAATGGAAAACGGAAAAGAACATTCAGATGGCATAAACAGACATGTAGTGTTGCAGACTTTGTTGTTGCAAAGATATAGGACACCTAACACCGGGAATGGATATTAGAAAAGCCTTCTCTGCATCTATACATGCCCTGCACTGAACTAGAGAGATGACATGTTCCATGCAAGAGGCATCACAAGGATAAATGATAGGCCCGTCTCTTGGCAAGCCAAACTCTTCTTCAGATAATCTGAAGAGTTCTCTAAAGAGGTTATGGCTCAGATAACAGACAGGGATCATGAAGCGCTTTCCATCAGAGGTATACACAAATAGATGGCCTCTATTCGCGATTGATTGGCTGCGCTTGTTCTTGATGGCGTGATCCTTCTTCTTCCTAAAAACAGCCTTGTTTTGCCATTTCTTGACCATATCTAAGAGTTTCTTGGAGTTAAGCATAGCACGCTTGGAGATTGATTGTTGGAAGCAAGGAAGAGATGCGGGGTAGTAGGTTATAAATTTGTAGCAGTGTGTCGTGGCTTGAGTTGAAGGCAAAGGAGTAGTCAAGTATTTATACAAAAGGGATGTAAAGAAAACAGACAAAGTGCCAAATAGTGTTTTTCTCTAATTTGGATAAGGATGAGACAATACCATATCATATGCTGATTAGGAATAGAAATTGTATGTATGGTTGGCTTTGGTAATGTCTCACATCATAAACTTGGCAGGTTAGACCGGCATTAACCATTAGAGCCCAACCAGGAAGGAGTTTGATTTGGCTTGAGCCTTCATAATGCCTAATACCTATAATACAGTCCAATCTTTTGATTATGATTCTGTTATGATGACACCCTAATAGAGTGGATTTTAAAATCACAAGATGCTGGTACTCATAGATTATACAGAATTTTCAATTCTGTTCCTGGTACAGGAACTCTGAAGTGACACCTTCATGTTCTATTGTGTCTCTTGATTTCCGCATCTAGTAGTATGTGACATAAACTCTTAATATTACAATAATAAATGTACTTTCTTCAAGAGGTTATTGGTGGAGTGTTAAGGAGGAAGTTAAGAGAACTGAGATATATATAACCAGGCTGCAAGTTTTTCAAAAGAAATAGGGTACAATGACTGAGAGCTTCAGGGAAGATGAAAAAGATACAAATTGAAAGGTGATATTAAGATTCCTATTTTCGTTCAAATAATTTATGACAGTAGCTCGAAACAAAAAGTTCAATCTAGCTAGCAATATTCAAGGAGATTCTTATCCACCGAGGGTTGATCTCCGAATCCACCGAGGGTTGATCTCTGAATCCACGAAGAGCTTCGAATCCACGAAGAAAATATATTAAACGAAAATTTATTAATGAAAAGATATGCCTCTAAGGCTTACAAGACTCTGTTTAAATAGAAAACAAATAAGAATCCTACAATGACTCGAACTCCTACTAAAAATAGAAATAAGAACTCTAATTGACCCGAACTTTGCTAAAAATAGAAATAAGAAAACTATCCTCAAAAGACTCCCTACGATTAGGGAAGTAAATCGGTCAAATTTGGAATCAAACCGGATTTGCTTTCTAATCCAAACTGACTCCTAAAACATTACTAAAAATAGTAAAAAATCGACGAAAACGCTGATATCTCTCAATCCGGAAGGAATCTAACGAAACGAACGGCGAGCAAACCAAACCTCAGTTGGTTTGGTTGGCTTCGTCTCGAAAAAATACGCGATTTTAAAAAAAATCGTCCAATTCCGACTTACGAATTGAAAGTTACGACCCGTTCTTTGTTGCAACCTATTTTCCTCGACCGGGTCCGCGTTTGGGCTTGTTACGATCCCGTTTCTCCATGAAGGTATCCGCAATGTGTTCTACATCAAATAATATACTCAAATAGTAATAACCTTCGTGTGGACAAGAAAATATTTATCAATATGATAACTGAATTTAAGCATGCTGTACAAATTTTCATGGACTCTACATATGAAAAAAATTAACTACTGAAAGGATGAAGAATCCATAGGCTGACCAGATTATAAGAGTACAACTTTAAGAACTTGGCTTCCTTGTCTGAACTAATAACCATCACCTAGTACCAAACACGTAAAATACATTAAGTCACGTACAAGTAAATGATGTCCGGGAAGCTACAGTTGGATTCCACGTACATGACTTGCTGAAACATATCAGGGCAGACAGGTCAAATACGGGTACAATTATAAAATTCTTTATCTAATAATAAATGGGTTGTTTTTGTAATACCCACGATTTTTTCACCAATTCTGCTTAATTTCTTTTCATTTTTTCTTCCAATCCTGCCTAACTTCCCTCCATTTTTCTCCTCATCTGCCTAATTTCACCAACCATTTAACCCTATATAAACCCCCCTCTCCTCTCGTGAAATCACACAAAACTAAAAAGAAAAAAATCACCAAAAAAAAAAGAAAGAAGAAGGAAAAGAGAGCTCTGTTCTTCAAGCAAGGTAATTTTCTACAGTTTTTCTTAAATAGTGATAATCCAATTTATGGATGCTTAAAAAAATATTCCTTACCATCGCCGGCGGGGATCTCGTCGTTGACCTCTGTCGCCGGCAAGCCCCACCTCCAAAGGGTCAATCATAGAGGATCAGCAGGCTCGGCTGAATGAAGAACCGAAGGAAAAAAAAGAAGAAGAAGAAGAGGAGGAACGGAAGAAGAAGAAGGGATTGAGGAGAGAGAAAGAGGAAATAAAATAAAATAACCAAATTTTTGGGACCCCTAAAAGTTTATCAGTTTATATTTAGGTCCAAAAGATAAAAGGTAGTGGAAATATTCATGTAAACCTTATTACTCATTAATTGCAACCAAACCCAAGAGACTCCAACTTTGTTAGCAATTAGTTTGGATAATTTATGGATAGTTTTTCGTTTTGACCCATTAACTAGAAAAATTGTCATTAAACCCAAGTTCGTTAAATAATAATAATAATAACAGAGGCAAAATTTTAGAAAACCCTGGAAACCATAAAGCATAGTATTATACAAAGAACAGTCTATACTAGAATTTTTTATTTATACAAAGATTTTATGATTATAGGTTCAAGTGAGGAGTAAGATAGTTCAATACTGCTCTCCAAGAATTATCAAATCTCTTGAGGTGGGTAGATTTCTTATCATTAGTTATTTTGATCTATTGCATATTTTTATGCTAATTTTATTTTTGTAGAGAAATTATGAATCGACATGTTATTCTCGTTCAAATTAGCAATTGTTAACAATTATGAATAGTGATAATTATTTATCTTATACAAGATAAAAATTGTTCAAGATATGAGATTATTGAAACATGTTATTTCAAATTCTTGTTCACAAGGTGCTTGTTCATTGACATATCGATTCTTGTTCATATATTACTGTTCATATAACATTTTATTTGACGTGCTACTCGTTGTATGACATTTTATCGACAAGTTATTCAAATTTACTATTCATTCATATAACATGTTAGAAAAATCTTGTCTAATATACAAACTATCGAAAATTAAATTTTGGAGTTACTGCTCATTTGACGAAGTTACTATTCATATAGCATTATTTGATGAATTCTTGTTCATATGTTACTATTTATATGACATTTTATTTGATGAGCTACTCTTAGTATGACATTTTATCCGACAATTTAATTGGTATAGATTCATGAATATTATAGTTTCATGAAAATTATATAAGAAAGTCTACAAAACGTTCAAGCATATTATATTGCTTTTCGAACAAGTAAATATTGCAAGTGATATTTGAAATGAAAAGAATATGTTTTAAATATTAAAATCCTAAATCCACTATGAAATGAAGTGATTTGTTTAAGCCTATCATATGGTATTGAATGTACCGATTAATGTTAAAGTGGCCTTTTTGACAAAAGTGAAGTGGCCTTCGGGCAACCTATGGTAGTGCTAGGTACATTCTGTCCCCGGGTTGACCTATAGTGATTCGATGTGCATTCCCATGCTACTGGGCTATAATTTTGGTAGCCTTAGTGTGACAACTAAGGAAGTTTTGCAAGTGTGAGTTTAGATTGATAATTACAGTTTTAAAAGCATTTAGTATTCATTCGTATTGTTTCTTAAATTTTATGATAATTCTTTTATGACAATGTCACATGCTATTATTGGAAATTCCTCTTATTCAAACTATTATTTGTTTCTCAATCATTCGACAATAGCTTATATGAATTTAGTATTGATATTTTTTAAACTTGTTTGATCCGCTAATGATAAGTTATCTATTCACTGAGTTGTAAACTCACCCCATTATTTTTAATCTTTTTCAGATAAAAATTAGATAGCCTTATCTGTACCTTGGAGCTTCAGAACATGAGAAGGATCTTTTAAAGTGATAGTCATGCTATTATATTTGTGTAATAAGAGTCTTTTGACTCATTACAGTGATTTGGTTATAATGTAGTTTTTACTCTGAGACTTTTATTGTTATTTGTAATATAGAAGTGCACTGGCAGTTTTGCAATTTGCTTTTTGCATCGCATATGTACCTCAAAATAAGCTGTGCATTTTGAGGGCGTGACAGTTTTATCAAAAATAATAAATGGGTTGAGTATGGACTTGACATATACGAGGTCACTCGGAGTTGATATGCTCCGTAAGCGCTCTATTAACCGTAGTGTCCCCTAATGACAAGATATGGCTACACAAATAAGGAAAAGTCTAGAATTTAAGATATTAGTATGCCATGGATACAACAATGACAAAATTGTACACTTAGTAGTTATGGCTATAATCATATTTTCATTAATAAAATGAACAAATTATCTTAAAGCATTTAAATAGAATTATAAAATCATCATTCATACATTCAACGTTTAGCCTTTTAACTTTGAAACGTCTAAGTTCGACAAGTCTAGAATATCTTGAAAATTTAGGATACATCCAAAAGGAGCACGTGACATATATTTGTGAAGTGCTGGAGTGTCAAAATATATAGTACGTATTCAATAAAGGTACTTCTCCTCCTCTGAAGTATCATTACTACATAGGTCAAACCTTTCGTGGAGCCTTGAACTCCATAAATCGCCATGGGAAAGTCTAACATATAGATGATCAAGGTGATATATCATTTCGATAAGTTTTCCGCTACAACTCATAGAGACATTGTCAATTGATTATAAAAACTTACTTCTGAATACTGAAGTTTAAGCGATAATTTTGGAAATAAAATTGAAGATAGAAGATTGTAAAACGTGCTATGTTGTTGAGTTAAATGCAAAAGTATCGGTCAGGTACATACAGAAAAGGAATCAGATGAAAGACAACCCATAAACCAAGTGGTGTTTTCCCTTGTTGGGATGGGAAGAGAACGCTAACCATGTGCTGATTTGAGATGGACTCGAAATTATTTCCCTGCATTGTACCACCCTTATAGATCCGGCAGATCAGTGAAAAAAGTGGCTAGCAACTCTGATCCAGTAATAGAATGTAAGACAAGACAACAGTTCCACAACATGCATAATGCAGAATTACTCCTATCCAGCCAAACATATTGTGGTAGGGTTCTGTTGAATCTTGACGATGAGAGCGGACGGCTAGCAATTAATTAATAACAAGATAATTGTCTGCAGATATGTACTGGATACTTAATTCTTGATGGAGGAATTCATGAAGGGCCACCTTCATGTGATCTTGTCTTTCCATATATGCATAAATTTGTCAATCTATAATATTATATATTTTTTGTTTTCACCGCTTCATCAATCTTTATATTCTATTGTAAGAAGTATATATTTTTGTATTATTTCCTTTGGATTCAACTAATTACTAGCGGAAAAATATGATTTATTGATTTTTATCATTAGTACAACTTGCATGGGTCTAGTTATCACGCTCTTTTTAAATTTTTTACGGATGCTTATTATGCTGTTGAAATGTATGTAGTACAATATGCTTAATGATGTAAATGGGATTGAGAAACCTAATGCTAACCTGGTACCACTAACAGTGGCTCGGGTTCCTATGATGATCTAGATAACCTATAGCTTGAATTTTTTTTAAGTGCATTCAAATAATTAAACAAATACTGACACCCAAAAGCTAGAACAATTCGCTCTATTAGCATTCTAATTTGTATGTTCAAATGTATACTTGATGGAGAAATGATCTCTGAAAGGTGATAGCAAAAAGCTGGGGCAAGGTGATCGACACAGATAGGAAAAGGATTTGGTGTTTATGGGGGTACCAGTATCTTCTTCTTGAACACATCTTTTTATTTGTGAGATATCATCTCCTATGCATGGAGAAGATTAAGTACATTGGTAGATCATGGAGGAGCAATCATCAAGGAAATATCAAAGGAGTGTCACGGTGATATTATGAACTATGATATCAAGGTTCAGAATTATGTAAAATAGTCGGTACAGATGTTTGATGGAAAAACAAGCACCGAATTTAAAAAAACTAAAGAATACTAGCCCATCATATTGTATACAGTACATCAAATGAAATGATCTATAAATGCACAATTTGAACTGTAATTGACTATATAAATGGAGTCAGAATGTTTAGAAACTACAAACAACTTGCTGACTAGATCCTACAAGGTATGAAGAACATGGGGAATGATGATGTTTGAATACAGAATCCAACATCACTCTGTCCATAGCTTTACAACCTCGTCTTCTAAGCAAAGATAGAATAAACTCCATAAACATCGCATCACAAGGCAATGTGATAGGCCCATTGCTAGGTAGTCCGAACTCATCTTCAGACATCTTGAAGAGTTCGACAAAGATACTACTCTCAATATATCTCAGAGGAACTACAAATCTCCTCCCATCCAAACTATATACTACAAAGTGTCCTTTTTCTGACACTGATGTACTGCATATATTGGAATCATTGTTCTCAGCTGAAGATATATAGTCTTTTGCTCAAGGCAGACGGCCTTTGCCACCTCCTTGCAATCTCAATAAGCTTCTTTGGGCTCACCATTGCTAATTTGTGGATTTAGCAATTTCTTTGGAAAACTGGTGCTTAATTTGGGTTTTGATGCTATGAATGTGTTGAGAAGAACAGCAGGAGTTTCCTTTATACTTATAGGAATAGAGAATGGCCCCATGACAGGCTGTGGAAGTTTGTATGTTTAGGAGAGGAAAAACAAGACCATGTGCTCCTGTAAATGAGATGATAACATCTAAAGGAAGATGCTTGCATTTGGTTGAGGAGTTGCTTTCAAAATGGCCAGATTTAAGTCAAGTGTATGGATATTAGAAAAGCATCTTCTTCTCTTGTTCCTAGCAATACCACAACATGCAGGGTCCAGACAACTGCTTCTCAGGGAAGGCCATGCTTCAGCATCCCTCCATTCTCTAGCCAACTACATTATCATTCTCTCCGTTTCATGACTTCATGACATGAAGAGTCGAGAGAGCTCTGGATCCATGTGAGTTTGTCATTTCATTTAGGAGAGTTTCCTCCCTTCACACTGCAATTTCTCAAAAAATCTATGGACAGAGTATGGTATGTGGGCTAGGGACTGTTACCAATCTGGAGGACATGGAACCCCATGCCTTTTCATCAAGGAGGAGAAGATGGATCTCCATCCCTTCTCTTCAAGGATGTAAGAATAGTTTGGTCTAAGTGTTTTCTTCATTTTACACCAAATATGCAAATAATCTTATCTGTTGAAGCCATCAAAGATCTAAACATAAGTACGTAGTCTTAAGAAATCGACCAGGGTGACAATTATGATCGACTCCAAAAAAGAACTAATGGTTAATTCCCTAGTTTGTCTTCTCTTAGCAGACTTTGCTAAGTGCTTAATTGTCATCAATACTAGATATTTAACTACTAAGACAAAGTTACAAATGGATGTTCTTACTTAAGAAATTAACGTTGACGACAACTTTTATAGGGTATTGGGAGATGGTAAAGATACAGTCTAGGATTCATTTATCGTGAAAGAGGTAAAGCTAGGTGAATTTTGTTTTGGAGGAAAACGAATTTATACACTGTGCAAATATAGAACTATCTAGTAATAAGCCCGTCTAATCCTTCATATTTTTCCTTGTGAGGCAATTTCTATGAATCATACCTACAAAAAGTTAAACAACTTTCATGGTGATTAACAAATTTTCACCTAAAGAAACAGAATAGTACAGAGTCGCTTTTGATAAGAGAGGTCAAAATTTCATGTCTGGCAAACAAATTTTGTGAGGAAACTTCTCAATCGTCAAGATAGATTGGGACTCATTAACTAATCTATAGAAGAAGAAGAAGAGCTCAAAGAATTAAAATACCACATCATTGATAAAATCTAAGATGCTGTTGAGTGGAATGCGATGGATTGATCGGGTATATATGGAGAAGGAATCAGGCGAAAAAAAACAGCACGAGTGAAGTTGGCCTTTCCCCTTGTTAGAATGGGGAGGGAACACTAAAATGTGCTGATTGCCGGTGGATGTCGGAAGTATGTTTTCTGCAATGAACCAACCTCATAAATATGGCAGGGTTGGGAAAGAAGAAGCCAACAACTCTGGTCCATTAGAAATTGACTCTTGATGAAGACAGTGGATGGCCAGCAACTAGCTAATAATAAGATGCATAATTTTTCTCCATTTCTAATGGATTAACATCCATATAAACATCATGAACACATAATTTTCCCAATTTTAAATAATATTTCATTCTTTCTGGTTGCATTCCATTGTGGTCCTAAATGGTGTTCATGACAGACAGAAATTATGCAAACGAAAAGCAAAATTACACCACATAATGTTGCAACAAAAAGAATGCAAAAAGAAATTTTTATATATAATAGGAATTTCGGTTCGCCTATAGCAGTGAACCTCGACATTCAACCGAGGTTCGCTCTGAAATCAGGTTGCTTAACATTCAAGAGGTTATACAAGATGCCTCGACATTCAACCAAGGCTAGACCAGTGCAAGCTTCAAAACGAGACTTGCTCAAAAGGAGGTTATACACGTAGAAAGAGAGATGAAAGAGTAATGTATTACCAAATACTCCCTTTTACTTCTTTAGGTTTCAATTCCTAAATTCAGCCTTCTCTCAAGCGTTATTTTACAAACTTGTTTCTTGTTAGGGCATAAATGGTCCGAGAAATTAAATGGAAAGTCAATGGAAGGAAATCGTCAAGTATAATGAAACTATAAATGAAATGTTTAACTAAAAATGTTAGGGTTTTCAGATATTAGTCAGCTAAATCTTTCATAATTTAAATTAGTCTCTCATGTTGGCTTCTAACTGGGATCGGCCCAAGTACACACCAAGGATCGTCGCGAAAAAGAGAGAGAAATCGGCTTGAGGAAGAAAAAGCAGGCTCCACGGTTTCTTAAAACCAAAAGCAGAGAAAAGAGAGAATTTCGGGGAGTTTTCTTCTATTACTGATAAAAAAAACTACATGATTGTTTACATATATATATAAGATCATAATGTTATCAACTAACTAGGATTCTATCTACTAACTAGGACTCCTACACTAACTTGGACTTCTACAAACTAGGGACTCTCCCCTTAATGGGTCGGCCTCAATTCCCTCCCCCCTTCGGCCTGATTAACCGTCTCACATTCTCCCCCTTAATCTGGACGAGATTCTAAGTCCCTCACTCCTAGCAGCTCCCGCATCTCGATGAACTTCACCCTTGCTAGTGCCTTCGTGAGAATGTCCGCCCTCTGCTCGTTTGTGCACACGAACTCCACTTTAATCTGTCCTCACTCAACACACTCGCGAATGAAGTGGAAACATGTGCCGATGTGCTTGCTTCTTCCATGGAATACTAGATTCTTCATCAAGGCAATCGCGAACATGTTGTCGACGAAGAGAGTAACCGGCTTGGGCTCACTGTCGATCACCTCGCTGACTAAGCTCCTCAGCCACAGACCCTGGCATGCTGCGGCTATTATTGCCATGAACTCTGCCTCGCATGAGGATAATGCCACCGTCTTCTGCTTCTGCGATGTCCAAGTGACCAGACTGTCACCTAGATAGAATGTCATACCGTCTGTGCTGCGCCTATCATCAACATTTTCCGCAAGATCACTGTCGGTGAATCCCACCAACTCTTCATTGCCTCGACCTCGTCTGTACACCAATCCGTAGGACACAGTACCCTTCACGTACCTCAGAATGTGCTTAACCGCCTGTTGATACACAACTGTAGGCTGCTCCATGTACCTACTCACAATCCCCACGGCATAAGAAATATCGGGTCGGGTGTGAGTTAGATACCTCAAGCATCCAATGACGCGCCTATACTCTGTCACGTCCACCGGTGTTCCTTCAGGGCCCTTTCCAAGCTTTAGCTTTGACTCCATAGGATACTGGGTCGGGTTGCAATCCATTATGCCGAATTGAACCAAGACCTTCTTCGTGTAGGCCGCCTGCCTTAGTGAAATGCAATCACCTCTCTGGTCCACCTCGATCCCAAGATAGTAGGAAAGTAGACCAAGGTCGCTCATCTCGAACTCCTTCATCATCTGCAGCTTGAAAATCTTGATCTCATCCGCACTCGAGCCCGTGACGATCAAGTCGTCCACGTACACACCAACAATGAGTATATTCCCTCCGTTGCTCCTGGTGTATACCGCCTGCTCCTGAGAACACCTTACAAACTCGATGCCCTTCAAGCACTTGTCAAGGCGTGTGTTCCACGCCCGTGGTGCTTGGCGTAGGCCGTAGAGCGCCTTGGAAAGCTTGTACACTTTGTGCTCTTCATTCTTCACAATGAACCCTTTAGGCTGGACCACGTACACTTCTTCCTGGAGATCACCATTCAGCAATGCTGACTTGACATCCAGATGGTGCACCTCCCATCCACGCTGTGCTGATATAGCAAGGATCATTCTGATGGTATCAAGTCTCGCCACAGGTGCAAACACCTCATCGAAGTCCACGCCATGCTGCTGAACGTAGCCCTTCGCTACAAGTCTCACCTTGTGCTTGAGAATGTTGCCCTCGTTGTCCTTCTTCAGCTTGTACACCCATTTGAGGCCAATGGGTTTGGGGCCCTGTGGTAGCTTCGTGAGTACCCAAGTCTTATTCTTCTCGATGGTCTCCATCTCCTTTTCCATGGCTGTCCGCCATTCTTGCTCCGTTGCAGCCTCACGATAGCTCGTGGGTTCTTCAGTGGCTAGAAACAACTCCTCAGCGGGAAGGTTAACTACCTCCGTCTCTGCATATATATCCGCTAGGGATCAGTAGCGGATAGGTCCATCTTGAGAGGTAGGAGTGCCGGTGTTCCGTGGAAGGCTACTGGAGTCATTGTTGCAGCTTTAGGGGATCCGAACACCTCCGTCTGTGAGACTCCTTTGCCGGTACACTGGCGGTGACTATTGGCGGTAGGGTCGGCCGGTTGGCTCTGGTTTGGACTAGCTCGTATTTGGCTGTCACGGTTCGGACTGGCTCGGCGGCCGGTTGTGCGGTTCGGCCCGGTGGGCAATCGTCGGTGTTGTCGCCATTGCTGCGGTTCTCCTTCCGCCGTGAACTCCACCCAGTTAGGTGGTCTTTTGTTCCCGTCTGCACTCCACTCCCATCCTTTTCCTTCCTCGAACGCGACATCTCTACTGACATGAACTTTGTCGTGTTGAGGATCATAGAGGCGATGCGCTTTGCTCCCTTCTTCTATGCCAATATACACCATTGGCGTGCTCCGATCGTCGAGTTTCTTGTGAAAAGCACCTATAACCTTGACATGTGCCACGCATCCAAATATTCTCAAGTGTTCTAGATGGGGTTTCTTGCCACACCAAGCTTCGTAAGGTGTGAGATCGCATAACGCTTTGGTTGGTAGTCGGTTGAGCAAGTACACCGCGTAATACGGCTGCTTAGCATTGTTCTGGCATATGCATGCTCTTGAGTAAACTCCTCGCCGTGGCCATCACCGTACGGTTGCGCCTCTCGACTACGCTATTTTGCTGTGGGGTGTACGGTGCAGTGAGATGCCGCTTGATGCCATAGTCTTCACATAGCTTGGTGAACTCCTTTGACAAGAACTCGCCACCTCGTTCCATCCTCAGGGTCTTCACCTTGTGGCCACATGTATTCTCCACCTCAGTCTTGAACTTCTTGAAGGCTTCACAGGCCTGACTCTTAGCCTTCAACATGTACACCCACATCCACCGGCTAAAATCATCAACAACAAGAAGGAAATATCTGTTACCAGCAAGTGTAGATGGGGTGATCGGGCCACATAAATCAGCGTGTAATAACTCTAGCGGCTTCTGAGCTTTGAAATTTGCTTGCGAAGGGAACGGAAGTCTTGCTTGCTTGGCGACGAGGCACCCCTCGCATAGTTGGTTCGGGTGCGAAATCTTCGGCAACCCAGCAGCCATCCTCTTATCGGTCATCATCTTGAGGGCGAAGAAATTTACATGCCCAAGACGAGCATGCCACAACCAAGATGGATCATCGATGCTCGCCGTCAAACACACCGGCCTGCATGTCTTCAACTCTATCCTGTACAGTCGGTTAGCCTAGCGCGTCACCCTCATCAAGAGAGTATCGTTCCGATCAAACACCCTTAAGAACTCATCAACAAGAACAACTTTACTCCCATCTTCAGTCATCTGACCAAGGCTAATGATATTGGATTTTAAACTCGGAATATATTATACCTCAGATAGTAGCCTTTGATCGCCGTTCTTGCACTGGAAGAGGATAGAGCCTTTCCCCTTGATCTCCACCGCGGATCCATCACCAAACTTGACGGTTCCGGTGATCTTCTCGTCGAGCTCCTTGAATTTGCCTCGGTGACCGGTCATGTGATTGCTAGCTCTGTTGTCAAGGTACCAAACGTCGTTGTCGACTCGTGCCTCCCCCGCTGTGAGTAAGTCCGGCACCACCTTCTCTTCATTGAGCAAAACAACAGTGGGTGATTCTTGTGACACCGCCATCATCAAGGATGGCTCATCGTCATAGACTCGAGTGAGATGAGCCTCCTGATCGTGATTGTGGCGTTGCTTGTGACACTCCGACTGAAAGTGCCCATAGACTCCGCAATTGAAGCACTTGATGTTGGATTTGTCTCGATCACCGCTCGTGCTACTCTCGCCCTCCTGACGAGCTGTGCCGCCATGCCCGAAACCATCGCCGAGATGGCCTCCCTGGCCGTCGAAACCTCCTCGGCCTACCTGGCCGCCCTGGCCTCCTCCGGCCCACGGCCACAGCGGCGGTCGGCCTCCACGGCGCCCGCCGCGTTGCCACCGCGAGGCCTTTGTTCATGACCGCGCCCGCCGGACGGCTCCATGTCGCGACCTCGCCCACTACCGTCGCTCATCGTCTGTGTTGAGAAAGAGTTTGCGCTGTTCTTCTTGGCGCTTGCTTGCCATTCCGCATGCGTCAACAATAGGTGGTCGTCGACGTTGTCTCGAAAATCACGTGCCCGCTCCTCGTGGGCCTTGAGACGCCCGATCGCCTCCTCGAGTGACATGCTGTCGATGTCCCCAAACTGCTCAATCGTGGAGACGATAGTAAGAAATCTCTCCAGTACCGCCCGAAGTAGCTTCCTGACGATGTAGTTCTCCTGCATCTTGCCGCCTAAAGCCCGGATCTTGTTGACGACTCCTGTCAATTTCGTCGAAAAATCATCGACGTTGTCGCTCTCCTTCATCCGGAGAAGCTCGAACTTGGACTTCAAGGTCTGCACCTTCGCGTTCCTCACACGGTCCACTCCTAGATGCATTGTTTTCAGCTCCGGGCCTCCTTTGCGCACGCTTCTGCCATCACCATCAAAGTCTCTTAAGGAATCCCGATAGATGGCCGCCAACGCCATCCGATCCTTCGGCTTCCAGGTCGCGCGGGCTTCAGCGTCCACACGTCTTGAGCCTTCATGTAGACTTTCATCTTGATTGCCCGAAGCATAGTTATCTCGATAGCGTCGGGTATTGAAGAGTGGCGAACCCACCTTGGTCATCGCCTTATCCGGACTTCGTCATATCTTCAGATCTCGGTTGAAACTTGGGCATACACCTCGCTCTGATACCACTTGTTGGCTTGTAACTAGGATCGGCCCAAGTACACACCAAGGATTGTCGTGAAAAAGAGAGAGAAATCGGCTTGAGGAAGAAAAAAACATGCTCCCTGGTTTCGGTCAAACCAAAAACAGAGAGAAAAGAGAGAATTTCGGTGGGGGGGAAGTTTTCTTCTATTACTGATAAAAAAAACTACATGATTGTTTACATATATATAAGACCATAATGTTATCAACTAACTCGGATTCTATCTACTAACTAGGACTCCTACACTAACTTGGACTCCTACAAACTAGGGACTCTCTCCTTAATGGGTCGGCCTCAACTCCCTCCCCCCTTAGAGTTCGGCCTGATTAACCGTCTCACATCTCAAGCGATAAAAACAAAAAATAATACAAATTTTGTCTCTCAAATCATTGAAATTGCTATTAGGTCCTCGAATTCTTAAGCTATTAAAAATTAATCATTTAAATCATTGCAACTGTTATTTGATCCTCTGTTCTCACAAGTTGTTTCAAATAATCCCTTCAGCGGTCACTTAGTTGTGTTTTTTCCTCCTCAAATTACTCTCCAGATCACATATGTATAATAAATTTGCAATGATAACCACGGTTTTATTTTTTGAAATTCTTTACAGGTAATTTACAAGAAACTCGTTCCGCTGTCCTATGTGTTTCAAGACCAATTGAATTATGACGGTCATTAAAATTATTAGTTTTTAAATAAATTTTTTGTGGGCTTACTTAAAGTTTTGGCCAGGTCATGAAGCACGTGTAAGAATCCAGGGGACGGTCCATGGCATTAAATGCGCATCTAAAGGATGTGAACCCTTGGATGTATGCACGAATCCTAAAATCTAATGATCCAAGGGCTGACATTCATTGGGTACACATTTAATGCAATGGATCTAGGTGCACTTCCATACTTTTCCCATGAAGCACACTCATGAAATTTGTTGCCAGTCCGATTACACCAATTATGCAATCTATTGACCTCAACTACAACAAGGCATTCATATGTAAGAATGTCCGCGCATATAAAAATGTCAAAGCAGTAACTAAGTTCATAAAGGAATTGTGTCAATTTCTCTGTAAAAAGGGTTTAAGATAAATGATGTAGCCATGAGAGTATTGTATTGTTCAAACAAAGTATAGTTTGATAATGGAGATTTTTTTTTAAATAGATCTTTTTTGAAACAATATAAGCAAAATCGACCTTTTTATACTAAAATTAGCAAAATCGACCACTTTTTGGGTAGCTCATCACTGTTGGCCAAAAAGAGGTCGATTTTACAAAATTTATGTTTTAAGTTACACGGGACTAGTATTCTCGTGTAATTAGCAATCAGTAATCTGCTGCTGTTTGAGTTAGCAAAATCGACGCGACAAGCAGTACCGTATATCCCCCCCCCCCCTAAATGACCCAACCGTGCCCTAGCTTCTCTTTTCACGCTCTACTGCCTTTAACTCCTCAAATCCCTACTCTCTCGCCCCCAAATCGACCCAATTTGTGCCCTAACTTGTCCGCTTCCGATTCCACCTCTCGCTCCACCAACGTCTCCACCTCCGACTGGATCTTGCCATTTCTCCACATTGGACTCCATCGCTTGCATCCACCAAGCTCGCCTCCACCTCTCACTTCACCTCTGACTCCACCAAGCTCGCCTCCACCTCTCACTTCCACCTTTGACTCCACCAAGCTCGCCTCCACCAAGATCATCGTCAGGGCAGAACTTCACCAAAGTCAACGCCTCCCTTCGCCGATCGGTGACATGAATCCTTGATCAAGGAGAAATTTGTCTCTTTTTTTGTGAATTAACTTCTACTGTTACATTCCTTAAGTCTTTTAGTAGCCCATGTTTCCTCGTTATATTTGCTAGTTTTACAAAAGCGCCACTCCGCATTCTAATGTAGTTTACCCAACTATCACTAAAACCATTATATACATACTCGATGCGTTCAATTCTAGTTTTCTCTTATTTTCTTTTTTCCTCATTTAGACCACTACGAATTGATTTACGTCTAGCTTGCATTCTCACCATGAATGTCATCACTATCATGAAAACTGATAGTGCAACCCCTTGTCACATATTAACAAGAGTTTCTTGATGAATAAATTCACCATCACCGTCCATCTATAATACTGATGGGGTAAAAACGAGATTACCTCCTAAGTTGCAAGTATACAACCTTGATCAAGTTATAGTATAAAAGATTATCGATCCCACGAGAAACGTAAAGAAGGAAGTTAATTAAGTTTGGTTCTTTGTTTGATTATGTGCGCGACAATTAGGAGTTATTTAAGAATAAAAGAAAAACATGGTGAAAGTGGTTTGTGAGAGATAAGAGAGAATGGTTGTGGATTATGTGCAAAAGAGGAGAAAATAAAGTTGAGAATGTGGTTGTGGTTATATGCACATAATAACAAAACTAGGTTTGAGATTATATGCACATGGAGGGAATATGAGATTGAGAGAGAAGTAAAAATCAATGAAATCAAGAATCAAGAATAAAGGAAAATAACAAACAAATGAAAAGCAAGGATAAAAGGAAAATAAAGAAGGTAAAGTATGGAGGATTAATTAAATATATGAGGAATCTAGAGTAGATCCACTTAGCTTATCTCAATCTTATGGGAATAAGTTGGATTTGTTAGCTAGTTTCAAATAATCTCTAGGGATCCCACAAATATTAGCTCCACACTTAGAAAAGGGTAATTCCCTAGAGGGTTCTAGCCTCAAGGTGAATTAAAGAAAAGAAAAATCTATACTAGAAAGTAAATATAAGAATTAAAGACATTGCATGAAAGTAAATTGCATGAAAGTAAATCTAAGCTACAAAGCATATAAATGAACAAGAAATGAAAAAGAAATGAAAAAGAAATAAAAGATAAACCAACAACTCCTGATCTTCATCTCATCCTCCTTTTGGTCCTTGGAAAAGAAGAAGAGAAAGGAAACTGAAGGGGTGAAAATTTTTATTTATTGTGTAATAAAAGTTATAATTTTTAGAATGTCTTCTCAATTAAGAGTAACCCTCCTCTCCAAATAGAATTTTTATAAAATATTTCACACTCAAACCTCTCCCTCTACCCCTCTATTTATAGCCCAACGGAATTGATGTGAACCATTGGATCAAACTTGACCACCAAGGAAGAGAAATCAGCCATTGATCAAATCATTTGCGAACCAATCGGTTGGTCAATCGGTTATTAGCCATTTAATGTCGGTTGGTTTCAACAATTTATCTTTTCTTCATTTTTCTTCATGAATTTCTCTTGGATCACTTTGGTATCTTGGGCCTTCGTTTGTCTTCATATTTGGGCTTTAAAATTAATAGAAAATCGAGGATTTGAGTCATTTGGGCTCTTATTCATTAATACTCCATTAACTCAAATTAAGATAAAAATGATTATTAGTAATATCTTTATTCATATAAAATAGGTAATGAGGGTATAAATTTGTAATTAAAATGTGATAATCAAATACACACATGCAACCACATCCAAAAATAAATATACTATAATAAGCGGAAAGAATTCATTTAACCAAATTCAAATTCTCAAAAGTCATAACGACATGAGCCACAATGATATAAATATTATTGCGATGCGGTTACATGAAATAAATTCATTTGTGTGAATGATATAACAAAAGAATGTGCTTTGCAAGTGGTGTGTGACTGATCAACTAATTAAATAGGACTCAATCTATTATTGGATGTCTTTTGACAGATCATCAATTTTCCCACTTCAACAATTAGCGAGACTAAATTTCCATCAACAACAATAATCTTGGAGATTTATGGAGATTTATCAAATTAGGTGGAATGATATGTGATTTTGGAAAATATTCACAACGGTAGATAAAGATAAGGTAGCAACGTACTATTCTTAAAAACTTAAAGTGTTCATAGCTCCCCTTTCTTAAAAAAAACAACAAGGACAACTTATTCAAATTGAATCCATGATTTCTAACGGTCTTCATAGCTCTACTTCTAAACACATGATTATTGAACTTTATTAACAAGGCATAACAAGACATATTTCCACATTGTTTCAATGATTTAGGTTCATAGATAACTAAAGTAAGCTTCTTTGATTTTAGACCGCAAGCAAGAACAGGAAGAACCAAAAAAATTCATGCCACAATCATGAGGAACAGTAAGAGCCAAGAATGTTTACATCAAAATCCCCAAATTTTCATACAACAATTAAGAAAAACAATAAAAACCAAGAAATTTTACCTTAAAATTTTCGAAACTTGAGACCACAAACAACAAGAATAGTAAGAACCGAGGAGGAAATCCCAAAACCGATGCCTTCAAGATCTCAGCAGAGAAGCAAGACGTAAAGAATAGGGACAAGCGGGAATAAGAGGGAAGAGCGGGAAATGGCGATAACCCTAGCCAACAATCCGATTTCCCCCAAATTTTTGTAGATCTGACAAAAGGACACAAGAGATGGGGTTTACATCCATTTCCGCTCGATTTGAAAGGAAATCGGGGGAAGAAAATTAGCTTAGATGGAGCTCTTTTCCACCGCTTCAAACCCTAGCTCCCTCCGCGAACCAAACGTAAACAAAGAAACGATGGGAAACAAAAAGTCCTATGTGAACACTGTGTCAGGAGAAGTAAAAGGTTTTCGGGGGTCTTTTAAGTGAACCAAACAGAGCGAACCAAACAGCCCCCTACTCTCAACCAAAAAGGCCCTTTAAAAGCATTCCTTTTCAATAAGGATTGACGAAACCACTCCATCCAAAAGCTTAACTTAATTTAGACTTGTATATTAATATTTTTCCTGTCTAAAATCTTGAATTTACAGAAATCATGATTCATGACCAAAAGTGCATCCAATTTCTGTCTCAACTTTTCGCCCTTTTCCACTTTTGGGCATTTATTGGTCTTTTAGGAAAGGACCGGGTCAGTAAAGCCGCTTGCCGATGTGTTCCCAGCCTCTTTCTACACGTGTTTCTTTCTCCCGCCGTTGATTAGTTTTGTGCACTGTTACTGGATGTCGGCAGAATAGTCGGTGCATTGTACCTAGTGCCTACTACTGTCTGCTTTGGCGCTAGGACACAAAGCTGTCAGTGCTCAGCCGTTGGATTCTCTTCTGTTCTAGCTTAGACTTCAATTGATATATGTTGTGGTTATCCATTCAGAACGATGATGAAATGATACAGAGATCTCTTGTTAACATGAGCAAAGTATCCTAAATTATAAAAGGAGCAAGTAGGAGGGAATTTTGGTGATTATAACTACTCATGTAGCTATAGCATCCGTATACAGATTGTTCTGATATAATTTATATTTTGTTGATGGTGGAGATCACACAGTCAATAATCACTGCTAGATTAGTTGTTGTTCAAGGGGAGTCCGCTATCTCTTCTGATGCCCGGTGGTGCTGTCAAGGAGGAAGTTCACCTACACCAGGAAAGAGCCTGTGAAAAGGGCAGAGTTGGGATCTCCGTTGATCTCTCCGACGATCAAGTTAGTATGGGGTTATCCTTGAATGATAACAGAGAAGAAATCCACTGAGTTAGATTACTTACTTATTTGATTGTACAGTCCTCTATTTATATGGAGAATCGGAGGGCATTTGTGTCTCTTTGCTTGGTAAGAAATCGAAGATGAGTCACCCTTACCTCCACATGTTGATCGATGATCGACTAATGTCTCATGAGGGCTACCGTAAGATTTGCCTTTACAGTGTCGAGTGGAGATTGGCTCAAGAGTTAGTGCCGCTCCTCGCCATTAATGAGTTTATTAATGGGATGGGATTTTGTGACGTCTGCCGCCCGAATGTTTCGAGGTATCTTAATTACTATGAGAGATGGAGAATTTAAGGTACTGATCATGCATTAAATGCGATATTGACGTATTGTCGAGGCCAAACTCCATGTAGCCGTCGTTTGTTGAAGGAGCAAATCAATCGAATGGGCGATGTCGAGCGTCCAAGGGATTGAATCACACCGCTTTCGTCATCCATAAACATCAAGGGCTCGAACTCAGCACTGCTATTCGAGTCATTCGTTAATGCAGTTGATCGACATGGCTTGTTGGTTTGCACAAAGGAAGTGAGACGTCTACTTGACTCAGTCGGGCGAGTCCGGGTCGTCCCTAATTAATGGTTTAAAGTGTTCATTAGCTTGATGTTGGGATTTTTCCCTTCTAATCTAGGATTAATAATTAGGAAATGTTCAGGACCATAACAGTTGGCCCCTTTCGCTCGAGTCGATCGAGCCGAAAGTGCAAGTGAAAGCGAGATCTTGGTCACGGGTGAGCGAGCGTTGGCGGCGTTAGTGAACGACTTTTGGTGGCGGCGCTTCATCTCTTAGGCCCAATAGCAGGCCTTCCCGATGTGAAGTGGGCGGTTTCTCGATTTTCGAGACAACACTTCGGGTTTCGATATTTAATCTTGGCCATTGATCGCAGGCTGATTAATTGCTCGTGGGCCCCTCTATAAGTACTAAAAAATAAAGAGAAGATAAGTTTTATTTCCTGCACATTTCTGAAAAAATCCCCGGCGATTTACTCAAAACATCCTCCATGGATTCTGATCGTCAGAGCTAGTTGATGCGAACGCTGCACTCAAAGTTTGATATTCTCAAAGAATTCAAATTGACACCGCCGGCAATGTCTGCACCCGTATATAGTCATGGTAAGGAGGAGGCTCCTCTATATCTCAAGCACTTGGAGTGCGGTTTGAGGTTGCCGCTGCATCCATTCCTCCGCAAAGTGTTTGATGCACTGGGAGTGTCCCCAATGCAGATGAAGCCCAACTCCATCGCCATACTGGTGAGCTTCACTATTATTTACTCTTGGCTGGGGATTCGTCCCTCGGTGAATGTGCTGAGCCATCTGGTTAGTGTGACAATTCAGAAGACACCTCACTACCACCTTCAGGCGACAGGGGAGTTCAAGATCGTTCTTGACACTCCCACGTCAAATAAAGGGTGGAAAGATAGATTCATATAGGTGGAAGGAGACGACTCCAACTTGGGTTGCTCGGATTGGCCCGAGATTAGGAGGGAGGCTTTGGAGCCAAAGCTTCTGTCGGCCGACGAGGAGCAAGAGTTGGAGTAGATCCTCAAATATACAGGGCCGCGGAAGATGGAGGCCTTACTCGACAAGTCGGTCTTGTGGCTTCATGGGGTCTCGTCAGTCCCGCCAGGATGAGGCGAGAGCCCACAACCTAACCTTTGGAGGTATGGTTAGCATGAGGACTGCTGCGGAGCCGGCCTCGGCTGAAGGGTCCCCTGATGAATCTCAGGGGGGTAATGACCCGACAAGCCAAACGGTAGCGGCGAGAGTCGGCCCTGGGAGGAGCTGAGTCTACTCGTGGGCAGGACGAGACGACGGCTGTTGGTCGTGAAGGGCCGACTAGGGAGATTGCCTCAAGCATTGTTCCTGGCTTCCGAAGGAAGTGGTGGAAAAAGACTTCTCATGGTCCGCGGGGAGCGAGATGACTGGGGGAAAGCGAAGAAGCCCCTATGGAGGCGGATTCATCCGAGTCGAATGAGAAAGTTGTTCCCCAACCATTTGACGCCGCTACCGACCGAGCCATGAGGGGATATCCAATGAGGCCCACCAGGGTGAGAGCCCCAAGCCCCGTGCAGTAGCCTCACCGCGGTAAAGAGCCAGCTGGAGATAAGGAGATGGGTTTTGTCCCAGCGAGATGGCCCTCTCCATACTATATGGCCGCCGTCCAGGTAGGGCCCGACCAAGGCGCAGCTTAATTTGTTAATAGAGATACTCCCAACTGTTGGCCGTTATGAGGAAGAGCCCGACGCAGAGCATCGATACAACCGTGTTAACCACATGGATGTTCATTCATCGGTACTCCAATCTCGGTATATGCAGGCCAAGGCTGTAGAGAAAATCAGCCTTCCCGGAGGCGGGGTGTTCTTAAAGAAGATTCTCGATGTAGGTCTTCACGTAATCCTTCAGAGTTATTTGACTCGAGGATGTCTTGTGGAGCAAGAAATATATCATCGGCTGGCTCAAGGTCATCATGCCTATGAGAAGCTCCGTAGGACACGTGTGGCCTAAGGAGTCGGCAAAAGCGATGAACTCGACCAAGTCGTCAGAGATTTCTCGGCCAAACAAGCCGAGCTTGACGACTGGCGCCGAGAAATGGAGGTGAAGGAACAAACGATTGTGGAACTCAAGGCGTCAGACTCAAGAAAGTCCGCTGAGATCCAACAACCAAACAGATCCTGTATGTGCCGGGGCCGGATCAATTAAAGAGGCGTAAGGGAACGAGATCTAGCCGTGACGCAAGTCGCCCTTGAGAAATAAATTGTGCAGCACGCCAAGGGTCAGTTAGAGGAAGAGTTGGTTGCTGATCAACAACTCTTGGACAAGTGCTCTCGACTCAAAGAGTCCTTGTGCATGGCAGAGAGCAAGGTTGGATATTTGGAGTCCAGCGACTATCAATCGGCTATTGTCGAAAAGAGTCGATCTGCAATTGTTGAGGACTTCCGTCAAAGCTCCATGGGAAAGATCAAAGTGGCATTGGCTTGCAAAGCCGGATGCGACTATATTGTAGCACAACTACCCACTGAGTATCAAGAACTCCCCGACCGGCTCCAGTACCCACCGAGCATTGCCAACTACATAGGCATCCTCTCTAAAGTAGAGAACGCAGGAGGAGGTTATAACGTAGATGGAGGCGAGGGCGAGGAGGGACCAGAGGAAGAGGTCGGCATGCCAACTGAGGACTCCCCTGGCGAAGTCAGCCAAGGTGTTGGTGAGGGCTCGACCGAGAAGAGGAGCGACGAGGCGGCGCATGATATTCCATCGACTCCTCCGCCTTCCACAAACGTCTCCTTGCCTCTGACTCATGGGGCTGACTTGGATCTCTCCTAGCTTAAGCTTAGGGATTCAAAAATGTAACATATTTTGTATTCTTTTATGTATGTATTTACGAAGATATGAATAACAATATTCTTTGTCAATCGAATTATTTTTAACTTTTCTGCGATTTTCGGTATTATGTTAATATCCCAGTTGTCTCAATGGGTTGAGATACACACTATTGGTGTTTTTAGGAATCTTTCATTTTTCTCTTTTTAGTATGGTGACGTTACATTCACAGGAAACGTTAGACAGGGAAAATGACTTGTGAAATCAGAGTCGGTCTTCAAGACGTAGTCCTTTTCAAATTTTGGCGTTTTTGCATAGTTGTCGGTTAGTTTGGACGACTAGTTAAAGTCTTATGGGGCCCCGAACAACTGGTGAGCCTGCGAGTTCCCAGATGAGATTGGGAGGAGTCACTGTAGAGGAAATGGCATGACGTCAGTTGTACTTTAGCCGCCAGTGTCGCTTCGATTTTGCGCGAAAGGACGTAGGGTGTTAAAAGCGGGTGGCGCTCCGATTTTAGTAAGGCGGTTTGAATTCCAAAATCAATCTGGACCATTGATCTCGGGATGGATGGACCACCCCAAAATCGCCACGCGCGTCCTTTGGTGGACTATAAATATCTCTTCTTCATTGAAGGGTTTCTTCTTTACAGAGTCTAAAAATTTTACCTCCTCTTCCTTAATTCCAAGTTCGGAGCTCTCTTTAATGGCTTCTTCTTCATCTGCTTTTGTTGACAGGCTTAGAATTCTCGCCTCTCTTCATACAAAGATGAAGAGCAAAGATTTGGAGGGCCTGCACGAGAGATACGACATTCCGCCAGAATTTAAGCTCTGGCTACCGAAAAAAAATAGCGATGTATTTGAGCATAGTGCCAACAAGGCACCTTTGTATTTAGTTCATATGGAATATGGGCTTCGTCTGCCTCTCCCTCGTTTTATGAGGAGGGTCTGTGAGCGATTGGGGATTCCCCAATTCAATTCGCTCCTAACGCCATAGCGATAATAATGGCATTTCTGGTAATATGCTACCGGGTCGGTGTCGAGCCGACTCTTCAGCTGTTTAGCAACTTGGTCAGTGTAAAGACCACCAAAAAGGATACCCACTACTTCTTTGTCAACTTGGGCGGTAAACTTGTGAACATCCCCGAGTCCAATAAAGATTGGAAGGAAAAGTTCATCTGGGTATTTGGAGCCGACCCTATTCTTGCTTGCCGCTAATGGCCAGAAATCGAGAAAGAGGCGCTGAAGCCTATAGTTCTCTCGGCTACAGAGTGTCAGGTTCTAGAGAAGGTCCGACATTATGCTGGGTCTCGTGACATCAGCAATTATTGGACAACGCCTCTCTCAGGGTGGCGGGTTTATCTTTTACTTGGCCGACAGAGGCTGATAAAGCGGAGGTAGTAGCTCTAATCAAAGTCATTCCTAAGGCACCCAAGGACTCAAAAGGTGGGGCCCCGAGTTCACCCAAAGCCGTCGCACCCAAATGCCTTTAAAGAGGACAAGAAGAGGGCTATCGGCTAAGGAGGTCGAACACTGGGAGAAGAACATCGATGAGATGGCCGCCATGCTAACAGTGCCAGCTCCTGCTTCTCAAGTCGAAAAGCCTGAGAAGAAGAAAGTGAAGAAGGCTAAGAAGTCGGCTCCTAAGGAAAAACCCGAGGGGGTCACCTCTGATCTCATTGGGGCGACTGCAAGGGATGCCCCGGCTATTGGCGAAGAACAGGCTCCAAAGCCTACTTCCCCTCCGCGTTTGC
The DNA here is from genome assembly GCA_012295165.1 of Asparagus setaceus. Classification (NCBI taxonomy): domain Eukaryota; kingdom Viridiplantae; phylum Streptophyta; class Magnoliopsida; order Asparagales; family Asparagaceae; genus Asparagus; species Asparagus setaceus. Next base: position 83,063,642 of record CM022703.1, read on the forward strand.
CAGAGGAAGCCATCATCATAGATGAGTCTTCTCCAGGTGCGGACAAAGCTTCTGGTCTGCAGGCGCAGGAGGCTCCTGCTAGTGAACAAGTTGTTACTACTGCTCTTCCCGAGCCAACCCATAGACCGGGTAAGGAGTCGATCGCTTCAGATGAGGCGGCGGTGGAGACAGCTGCTTGTGGCTCATCCGAGAGTTCAGATTCTCAAATACCCTTCAGTCACCGGGTCGGCGAGATTAGCAAACAGAGGTGGAGGGAGCTCCGGGCCAAGGTTATTGGCGACCTACAGGAGGGCTATTCGCCTAAGGAGGGACCCTCCGAGATTGATAGGTTCATCCCAAATCATTTCTTTCATAAAGAAGATTCTGTATTTCTATTGGGGAGAGCTCAACTCATCGTCGCCGACCAGTTTTCCCTCCCGAAGGACTTGGACTTGTTGAAGGAGGTGCCATCGAGTGGCTTGCGATTGGCCCTCCAAAGTTACCATATCCGTGGGGCTCTAATCGGGGAGGAGCTTTTCAACCGTCTCGACCACTTAATGCAGGTTTCCGATGAGCTGACAGGGGAGCTCACCCAGGAGAGGAAAACTCGAGAAGAGGCTGAGAAAAGAGTCACGGCCCTCGAGGCGGAGAGGAATGGGATCGACGCTAAGTGGCATCATGAGTTGGAGACGAAGCAATCCACGATTGCTAATCTCCGCACTCCATCGCCAAAGCGGCTACCATTACAAAGTCAAAGAGGAGACGGCCAAGCTTAGGGAGGCAGTTGAGAGCTCCCAACGGGAGGTGACCGAGCGGGGAAAGCGCATCAAGTGTTTGGAGGAGAAAGTTGAAGCTAAGAAGCATGAGAATTTGCTAGCTTAGGAGAATATCCGCTCGGAGCAACTCGCCCTCCAAAGCTTGAAGGTTGAGCTGTAGGAATTGAGGGCAGCTCATCAGATGGCCTTAGCTGACGCACAATCCATTGAAATCTGACTCCAATATATGATGTCGGAGGACGGGAAGAAGGACGTTATTGAGGCTTATCGGCATGGCCCACTGGGAAAAGTTGAGTTGTCGCTAGCCGTCAAGGCTGGCTTCGACTATTTAAAGGCCCAGCTTCCTCCTAACGTTCCTCCACCTCCAGGTCCCACCTACCCCCCGCGAGTATAAAATTGTCTTACTATCCTACAGGGCATTGAAGCGAGGTGGGGAGGAGTGCAACTAGGTGCAGAGGAAGACGAGGATGATGAGGAAGAGGATGATGATGATGGTGGTGACGACACTAATTAGAGCGTCGCCGAGCTGGCTTTCAATCCTCAGTCATTTAGTTTTTGACTGCTTATTTGGTCTTCTCGACCTTTGTAAGTTTGTTTTCACTTTCTGTTTAAATTATGAATGAAAATTTATTTTGCATTTCCATGTGTTGGATACTTCAATTTTTATTTGGCTATGTTATTCTTCTGTATTCGGTTGACGAGTAGTGTTAATCACGACTTCGACTCATGGCTATAAGCTAGATAAGTGAAATGTAGCATAACCTTAATTCGAAAGATAATAAATGATCTTGTCGTGATAAATACCTGAAACCATGTCAGCCGAAAGGCCTTAAATGACGAGTCGGCCAATAAAGCAAAATGGGTATCTCTTAAAAACGAATCAGCTGGAGTCGAGCGTCTTGGATTTATCCTCATGGATGCTAAGGATCTTGGTATGACAACCCGTAGGTTGGGTGCCTAGGACTTACTTGGTGCCTAGGTCTTAGTCGGCAAATGACAACCCGTAGGTTGGGTGCCTAGGGCTTACTTGGCGCCTAGGTCTTAGTCGGCAAATGACAACCCGTAGGTTAGGTGCCTAGGGCTTACTTGTGACAACCCGTAGGTTAGGTGCCTAGGGCTTACTTGGCGCCTAGGTCGGTAAATGATAACCTGTAGGTTGGGTGCCTAGGACTTACTTGGCGCCTAGGTCTTAATCGGCATTGTCAAAAAAAGCTTGTTGAATTGATGACGTTTTGATTCGGCCAGCAGATATGGGCGCCTTGACTCGGCTTAACAAGAAGGGATATCTTAACTCGACTTAGTGAGGAGAGTTTGTTCACTTGGCAGGATGAGCTGGGCCACCCGTCTCAGCTAGGTGGGAAGGTTTCCTTTACTCGATATGATGAGAAGGGTTCCTTGACTTGACCTAGCGAGAGGGATTGCCTGAACTCAATCCAGCAAGGAAGTTATCTCAACTCATCCAAAGGAGTGGGATATCACGACTCGTTTTTGGCGAGAAGGATGCCATGATCTGCTTCCATGCGGTGGGTGTAATGCTTCAGCGAGTAGATTGTTAAGATGTTCTTGTTATAATCTACGACAAACTGATCACAATAGTTAGAAGCAAAATCTATTTATATTGAAAGATCTTAAACAAGATTTACAATACAAGTTTATTGAAAAAACTTTCTAAGATGCTCGATGTTCCAAGGATGTTATAAGATTCTTCTATCGGGGCTTCTTAGCCGATATGTGCCAGGCCGCAGTTCTTCGAGAACGGTGTACGGTCCTTCCCAATTGGGTGCTATCTTGTCGCGCTTGGTGTCTTTGTCGAACATCCTCCCTTAAAACCAGGTCGCCGACATGAAATCTCCTTGGTCGAACTTTACTATTGTAGTATCTAGCGACTCGTTGTTGGTTCACAATTTGATTGTGTAGCGCTTTGGTCCGAACTTCATCTATGAGATCTAGTTCCACCCGAAGCTTTGCGGAGTTTACATCTTCATCAAAGTGATACATACGAATGGTCGGCATGCCGACTTCCACTGGGGTCACTGCCTTGGCTCCATAGGCTAATTTGAAGGGAGTTTCACCGGTGGAGTTCTTGTGAGTCGTACGATAGGACCAAAAATGCTTGGCAGTTCTTCGACCCATTTTCCGACCGCATTATCTACCTTCTTCTTTATGGCTTGGAGGATGCATTTGTTAGCGGCTTCCGCCAGTCCATTGCACTAGGGGTGAGCAACTAAGGTAAACTTGAGTCGAATCCCCCATTCTTCGCAAAAGTCTTGGAAACCTTTGCTGCTGAACTGGGTGCCATTATCCGTGATGAATGATCGGGGGACACCGAATCGGCATGTGATGGATTTCCAAGCGAAGTTAGTAATGTTTCCCTCTGCAATCTTCACCAAGGGTTCAGATTCGATCCACTTGGTGAAGTAATCGATGACGACAATTAAGAATTTCCACTGTCCTGAAGCGAGAGGGAGAGGGCCCAGTATATCGAGCCCCCACTGGGCAAAATGGAATGAGGCTTGAAATGGGAGTTAGCTCCGTGGCGGTAGCTCTTGGGATCTTGGCAAAGAATTGAAACTTTTTACAAGATGATACAAGCCTCTTGGAGTTGGCTATTATGGTGGGCCAGTAATAGCCTTATCGAATGACTTTCTGAGCGAGTGTCCTCGCTCCTAGGTGATTCCCACAGACACCTTCATGAATTTTCCTTAAGACAGTCAGCTTTAGCTGGCCGTAGGCATCGGAGATAGGGTCCCACATCGCTGCCATAATAGGACAATCGGTAGAGCTGATTGTCTAGCATGAGATAGCGGCGAGCATTCCTTTGTACTCTCTTGGCTTCGGAGCATCCACGGGTGAGGTTCCGCTGGTTAGGAATTGGATGATAGGATCCATCCAACAAGGCTCTGGGGCTATGTCGGTTTGCATGACGTTCGCAGAAGTCTCTGCAATGCTGGGATAACTGAGTGTGTCGGTGTATATAGGTCCTGGGCTACTCATAGAGTTGGTCGATGCATGCTTCGATAAGGCGTCTGCTCGAGCATTATGGGCACGAGGAACTTGAGCAATTTTGAAGTTGGCCAATTTGACCAACAATTCCTTGACTATCTTCAAGTATTGAATCATCCTTTTGTCTTTGGCCGCATATTTATCGTTAACCTGATGGACTACAAGTTGGGAGTCGGCTAATATGTATAGATTCTCGGCCTTGACTGCCAGGGTGGCTCGAAGGCCGGCAATGAGTGCTTCGTACTCGGCCTCATTGTTTGAAGCTAGGAATTCAAAAGCAATGGATTGCTCGATAACCTATTCATCCGGATCGCAAAACTACTTTGCTCCACTACCGCTTCATTTGACTAATTCGCCCACCTTCGCCACCAAGAAGAAAAATTCGCGAACGCATTCGGGAGTTGAGCACATAAGGAGAGTGGCCGCCTCTTTATTTTGCTTTTTGGCAGAGGCCGACTGATCTGAGGGAGAAGGTTCTGCTGGTTCGCCATCTAGCGAGGTTGACTCTATGAGGAAGTCGGCTAAGGCCTGACCTTTGATTGTGGTCCGAGGCTCAAACTGCACATCATATTCACTGAGCTTGATTGACCATGCAACCATTCTTCCAGAGGTGGTAGGGCTCCCTAGAGCTTTCTTCAATGGCAAGCTTGTCCGTACAATGATGGAGTGTGCTTGAAAGTAAGGACGAAGCTTACGAGCAGTTGTAATGAGGGCAAAGGATGCTTTCTCGATCAGAGGATAGTTTAGCTCTCCGGCTCTGAGGATCCTGCTGACATAGTATACCGGCTTTTAAATATGGTCCTCCTCTCGAACTAGGATGGAACTGACAGCTTCGGGAGAGACAGCTAGGTTGAGGCATAAGGTTTCTCCCTTGACTGGTTGACTCAATAGTGACTTCGCGCTCAAGTATGCTTTGAGTTTTCTGAAGGCAGTACAGCATTCCTCTGTCCATTCCATCTTCTTCTTGGGATCCTTGGTTCCTCTAAGTATCTTAAAGAAAGGGAGGCTTCTCTCGGCTGACTTAGAGAGGAAGCGTCCCAAAGTGGCTATCTTGCCATTGAGCTTCTGGATGTTCTTCATGGTGCACGGCTCGGGTAGTCAATCAATGACGGCTATCTTTTCTGGGTTGATTTCAATGCCTCTTTGGGTGATCATGAAACCCAGGAACTTTCCCGACTGCACTCCAAAAGCGCATTTAGCTAGGTTGAGCTTCATGCGGTAATACCGAAGGACAGAAAAGGTTTCGACGAGATCAGCTATGTGTGCGGAAGCTAGTTTTGACTTCACCAATATGTCGTCCACATAAGCTTCCACATTGCGGCCGATTTGAGATTTGAAAATCTTGTTGATCAATCTCTGATAAGTTGCACCGGCATTCTTCAGACCGAAGGGCATCACATTGTAGCAAAATGTGCCTTGATCGTTGATGAAGGATATTTTTTCTTGATCATGCTCCGCCATGCAGATCTGATTGTAGCCGGAGAAGGCGTCCATGAAGCTCAATAATTCATGTCCTGCACTCTCGTCCACCAATTAGTTTATGCGTGGGAGACGGTAGCTGTCCTTGGGATAGGCTTTGTCGAGGTCGGTGAAGTCCACACACATTCTCCATTTGCCATTGGCTTTCTTCACCAATACTACATTGGCTAGCCATTCTGGATATTGGACTTCCCGAATAAATCCGGCCTTCAAGAGTCGGTTGACTTCTTCCGCCGCCAGCTTCGCTGCTCAGACCAAGATGTCCTTTTTCTCGCTGCATCTTGTCAGGTCGGCGATGGAGAGTTCATGGTCGATGACATCGGGGGAGATGCCTGGCATGTCCTTTAGTCCCTAAGCGAACACATCAAGGTTTGCTAGGAGGAAAGAAATCAATGCTCCCCACACCTTCCCGCAAGGTTTGATCCAATTTTGATAGTCTTCTTGCCTCCGCTATCAATTGGGATTTCATCCAAATCTTCAATGGGAGTCGCCCTTTTCGCTCCATCTTCTTTCAAATTGAGGCTTGTCTTCTCAATGGGCATGGCTATATTACTCCCTTCCCCTGGTTGAGAGCACATAGCGTGCTCGCTTCGCTGGTTGCTCTTGACCACACCAACTTCTGTGGGTTGAAAATTTGATCATCCGTGGTAAGTGGATGGGATAGCCTCAGAAGAGATGAAGGGCACCGCCTAATATAACATTGTGGTCGACTTGACGCCCATTACTACAAACAGACATTAGCCGCCGACCGGCAAGGGGACGATCGATCGCCAAGGGAAGAGTGATCAATCCTTCGGTAGGAGAGAGTGTCCCGTAAAGCCAATGAGGGGACCCATAGAGGGTTACAACCTAGACCTATCAATGCCCATGCGGTTGAAGGCATCCGAAACGGATGTCACAGAGCTCCTCAGATCCACCATAATTCTCTTCACCTCCAAACCATCAATGTCGGCCGATATGACAATGGGGTCGCCATGAGGTGTTTCGACGCCTTCCAAGTCGGCACATCAATGAAATGGGCATGTCCAAACAAGTTTCTTGTCACAACTATCCACCCGTAGAGAGTGCTTAGCATATCTCTTGCGAACATTATTAGATTCTCCTCTTAAAGTGGGACCGCCACTAATAGTGTGAATGATGCCTCGGCTACTCTGTCCGACATCTCGATGGTCGGGTGTTGGTCGAGGTCAAGGGGATCGGGAGCGGGACCTCCTCCTCTCATCTCTCCTAGGAGGTGGGTCCTTCCGTGCGACTAGGTTCTTCAAAAATCCTCTCTAGATGAGGTCTTTGATGTCTCTCTGGAGGACACGGTAGTCACTAGTGTTGTGACCATGGTCCCTATGATATCGACAAAACTGCTGCTCATCCCTCTTCCTGGTGTCTGACCTCATTTGCGGTGGGGGTGTGGTAAGGAGCCCTTCCTTCTGAGCTTTATCAAAGGCCCCAGAGAGAGGTGTTGAGGACTATGAAGACTGGGGGAGGAGCAGCTGCTCTCCTCTCATCTCTCTTATCAAACCGGCCATTGCGGTTGTTATTTCTGGGGAAGGGGTTTCTTAAAATATTTCTTGGCTCTTCCTGCTTGGGTGGATTTTGAGCCGACTTGATTGGAGATGGAGCGGCTAGAGTTGTAGCTGGGGCTACAAATGGAGCCGCTGAGTCGCAAGGGAGCTACCGGTGTCGCGGTGCTGGACGACCGGTTGTGGTCACGCCCATATGGTTGTTCTCGCCAGCCGTAGCTTTGTAAGCTTCAGCCTCTTCCATGTTCATGTAACCGTGGGCCTTGGCCATCAAGTGCTCGAAACTCTTAGCTGGTTTCCTAGCAAGAGCTTTGGACAAATCACTGGACCGTAATCCGGCTACCAGGGCTGCCATGGTGACTCGACTCCTTGGGTCTTCAACTTCTAGCCTTTTCGCTTCAAATCTCTTAAAATAGGTTCTGAGATCCTCGTCGGGCTCTTGCTTAGTGTGGATGAGCATGTGAGGAGGTAGTTTATGTAGGATCGCTGATCTAACACACTAAAACACTAGAGGGGGGGTAAATAGTGTTCTATAAAAAAAATTATGCAAAATATATTTTAAATTGCAAATAAAGATAGCATCAATCACAAAAAATCACAAGCACAAACAAGAGATTTTATACTGGTTCCACCTCCCCGGTGTACATCCAGTCCCAAGCAAATCCCGCTTGAGATTTCCACTATAATTTTAAAAAATAATTATAAAATCAAAAAGTAAACCTGACCAATTTGTAAGACCATGCAAATTGCACAAAATCTCTTCACCAAGAGATCAACACCTCTCAAAACCCGAGAGAGAACTTTTCTTGAATCAACAACAACAATTCCTATAAGCCTTGATGTATTGTGATGTGTAGCAGTGACTTAGGAATCTTTTTAATCTCAGAAAAATTCCCAAGTAATTTGTATGTAGGATTAATCTCAAAGGCAAAACCAAGAATAGTTTTTGTCAACTTTTTCTCTTGAGAATGTTAAAACTTAAAGCTTATGAATAGGGAATGGTTACTTGATTTCGAACTTGTAACCTATTTATATCCCTTTGAAAAAGACACTTTTTAACCAAAGAAATGGATATAAACGCTAAAAAATACCACAAATTCAAAACCCGAAAAGTCGAAAATCAGATATGTAGTCGACTAATACTCATAGTAGTCGACTACTCAGAAGTTAAAACAGCACTCGTTGACTTTTTTTAGTAGTCGACTATACCGTAATGTAGCTCCACTACACCGTAATTTGACGTAAACCGGATTTAAGTGAAAGTTCTTAGTAATTAGACTATAATATGCATAGTAGTCGACTATACCGTAATTTTACAGAATCTTAAAAATATCTAAGTCTTAAGTAGTCCATACTGTATGTTAGTCCACTATTCTGTAAAATAACGTAAACTTATATTTTGACACAAAATCTTGATAGCTCCATTACTATCCTAATTAGTCGACTATTAAGAGATGAAAATGATATGAATTGCAATATTTTTAGACTTATTAACTATAAACTCTAATGGTTAATATAATGGATTTCTATTAGTTAAACAACACACTAAGCATGTGTTAGTGTGTTCTAAAAGTGTGTGTGTGTGTGTGAGTGATCAAGGCTTGTACAAATTTTCTAAGTAAATAAGATATATAAAGAAAATTACATTGAGCTTTCATCTTCAATACTTCACAATGCCTTGAACTCATCTTGTACTTGTCTACATATCAATATCTGCATTGACAAGTTAGCATATATATATATATATATATATATATATATATATATATATATATATATATATATATATATATATATATATATATATATATATATATATATATATATATATAACATAATATAAATTGTTATCATCAAAACAAGATCTTTGGGGACAAGATATCCAATATTCTCCCCTTTTGATGATGACAAACAATTTATATATATATATGTAAGTATATTGTAAAAGAGATAATATTTTGAAACAAATATACTTACTTTATGTAAAGCATATTAGAGTCAATATTACATATTTAATATTATATATTATAATACCATTATACCATTCTCCCCTTTGTCATTGTCAAAAAAATATATGCTAAACATGACATAATTTCTTCTTCATGTGCCAATACTTCAAATAGATCATCCAAGTTGTGAATATAGTCCATAACGCCACCCATCTATATGGGTAGACAAAGACTTACCATAAATACTAAAATTTCAAAAATTTCCATCGCCACAATTTGTTTATAAGAAAAAATAACTCAAGAACGAAACATAAACATAAACATAAATTCAAACATGATCTTGAGCACATGAGCATAAATCATAAATTCAAACATAGTAGCGACATAAGTTATTACACAAGTTTTAAACAAAACAAACTTCCAACATTACTAAATATTCAAACTAAGACATAATTGTTTTTGACACAACACTAAATGAGTGAATGAAAAATGTTCTAACTTGAAGAGCCTGGTGGAGGTTGATTTCCCTGAAAGTAATTATTCAGATTCATGCTCAATGTATCAAATTTCATGTCCAATGTGTCAAGCTTCCTATTAATATCTTCACGGTTCGTAACATGAAGATTTGTCGATCATATAATGCTCGTTGTCGGTCTCGAGTTCAAGAATCTGGCGAGACAAAGTATTGTATTGAGCATCAGAAAAGCATGAAGGGTCAGGCTGCCTTGAAGAGGATGGTTGATTGGTTGAAGGTGCTTGCTGTGATGATTATGGAATGTCGTGTTGTTGTTCTTCAGGTTGAGGTTCAGCTTGTTGTTGATGAGAGTCATGAAGTTCAAAGTTGGATAATTTCATCCTAGTTAGGGCATTGGAGTCAAAGAATTCGATGGAACGAATCATTGAATTTTTAGAGTTTAAATCAACACGAAAAGCTTCAAAAATTCTAGTTAAGAAAGTTCCATATGGAAGAAACCCTCTAGGAATGACCAATAGATTGTTAAAATACACTTCAGCCCAATTAACTTGTATGTTAGCCATAATAGCTGCAAAGGGCTTTGGCTAATTCTAACGAGATGAATTGAAAACTTCCCGTTTTTAGATATAAATTATAAGCCAAAATTCTAGCAATAAACCTAGGAATTGGTCTAAGCTTGTCGGAGTGATTTAAGGTTCCTCCATGACCGAGAAGAAAAATGTGGTTTTAAAGAAGATTTTGATCATCCATTTTACATTATGGAGACTTATACCTCTATAAGGGATATTAAAAAGTTTTCCAAGTCTTGTAGGAGTTATCGAGATTTCAATTCCCTTAACTAGACTATTTAGCATTTCACGATTATCATCGGGTTTAGTATGAGAAATATTAGCGAGAAAAGTTGAACTAGAATAGGATAATATGGTTTTCGATTTTAGAAGAAAGCTTGTCTAATCCAATATTTTCAAAATAACTTTTAAAATTATGAAGTGCAAAATCGTCATATTTAATAAATCTACCCAATAGAATCTCAAATGTTTGGAGTTCTTTAAATTTTTCAAGCAAATTTGGATTTCTAAGATAAATTGAGTAATCCTCAATAGTGTTTGAAGGACCAGACCTTGATCTCTTAGACCTAGACATGATTCAAGATAAAAAAATAAAAAGATCAAGATTAGAAAATTTACAAAGCAGTAGAGGAATGAATTCGGGTATTAGTCGACTAATAGTTGGTGTAGTCGACTAATAAGGGTGAGAGATGAGAAAAGGCGAAGATGTGAAGAAAAAAACGAGAAAGAAAAGGATGCCCTAACTTGGATTTTGAAGATCTGAAGAGGGAGTTGTGTTTAGTCGGTTTTGGGAAGAAGAAGTAGTGGGTAAGCTGAGAGCTAGGGCTAGTTTCCTCTAGATAAAAAATGAATGGCTAAGATTTGATCTTAAAACTAATGAAAGGTCATGATTTGATCCAATTAAAAAAAGATTTAGGGCTAGGATTTAACTGGTAAAAAAATGAATGGTTGAGATCAATTTAACTTAAGTTTATTGGGTATTGGATTTTGGTTAGAAATGTAAAGATCCAATAAGCTATATGTCAAATTTTCAGGCTGAGTAGTCGACTATTGTTCGCGGTAAAAGTCGGTATGATTGTCATTGATTTGAACTTTGCTTCTGACTTCTTTGGCCTACAACAAAATTCAAAAGAAATGCCTTTATTTTAAGCATAATGCAAATCAAAAGAGATTACAACTTTTATCCTTTTGAACAAACACGAGGATCTCTCATATATCGAGGTCCTCGCTATGGGTTCTTTGCCCGCGTCGGACTTATTGTGTCCGTGGACCACCGCTAATCCCGATCCGTAGAGACCCGGTTCCGAACTACAGATGTAGAGGGGCTCGTTTCACGAAGAAGCGAAGCTGAGGGATCACACTCACGAAGGAGAGGATCGCTGGCGGGTGAGATCTACTAGGAGAAATCACAGCTATCCCCGAGATTAAGACGGCTTAACCTAGAGGGTATCTCAGAGTTCGACCCAATTCGATTACCTTTAGCTTGCAGATCCGACGCCGACTAAACTTGAGCTCGCCGATTGCACCGGAACCGTCGTCGTAGATCATGAAGGCTCTTGAAAATCCCCAAAAGTCCTAACTCTCGCGCCAAAATCCGAACCAAAACCCTTTGAAGAAGACCCCCATATTTATACAATGGAGGTGTCTGCCACCTTGGTGGCTCGGCCACTGGCAGAGCCACCTCGGCCGGAGTTGGTCAGGGGAGGCCGACCATGGTGGTGCGACGCCTCGACACTGGTGAGCCACCTCACCCAGGTTGGTAGGGTGGCTTTCGACCAAAATGTAGAGCCTCGACCACTTGGCGAGGCACCTCGGCAAGTTGGCGGGGTGGCTCGACAGAGAAACCGCCACCTGCCACTTTGGTAGAGGTTTGGCCGTGGCCGTCTTGTGGCGTTTTCGTCGTTTCTCGTCGATTCTTCGTCGATTCTTTCGGTCTTCCCGCTTAGTTTTGCTCGGTGATGTCGCGTTGTTATGCGAGCCGTGCCGATCAACTTTGAGCTTAAGCGGCCCGTTTGCGTTGGCGGATTAAATGCGGTTGATCGAGTCTGCGTCAGCGTTTGAGTTTAGTCAACTTCGACGCGTCGTTTCATTGGCTCGTATGTCTTGCCGACTCACTTCATGTGCTCGTCGACTCGCTCCGCAGCGTCGGTTTGTCGAATGGATCGTTAGTTGCCAACCCACCGCCACGAAGTTTTGTTCGCACCGATAAGCAATTTTTATGCCTACAGATATTCTCCAAAGCCGCCTCGCCTCGATTCTTGATGAGTCCGATGCTTTGACATGATGGTTCCCGCCTACCGAGGGTCCTAAAGATAGCTTCAAGTCTTCGATTCTTTCGTGATCATCCAGCTTCTTTGTAGGATTCTCGATAAGATCACGGTGCTGCATTTATTGTCCGACCGCTTGTTGAAATCTTGATTGAAGCTAGTGGGTGAGTTTTGCTTGTAACTCGTGTCGGTTGGTTGTTGTTTGGCTAACCATTGGACTTTTGGACTTATCCTTATGTCGGCGAACTCCTTGTTGGCGACATGTTGGTTGTGTCGAATATATGGAATTTCATAGCCCTTAATCGGCTAATTCTTCCGTCATCACGTGTGTTGTTGGTTCAACCACAGCGGGAGGATTGATTTTTTCATGGAGATATCCTCCGAAGATTCCTTGTTGAAACAGGAGACTATTTGGCTTTCAACCCTCGTCCTAGCCTTTAGTGGTCTTGACGTTTTGGCCGTGTGGATCGAGCTGTTGATCGGTGAATTCTTCGACGGCTTAGTTGGCGTCGCTCGTATTACTCCTTGTTGGAGTACTATTATCCGCAGTGGGAGGAATTTTTCCCAAGATTCATTCCCGACTATTGACCGATAGGCCGCACGAATTGGCATTGGTACAGTGGGAGGAGTCCTTTCGAGGTAGAGCTGCTGTCCGCCAATATAAGCCTCGTCGAGAATTAGTCAATTTATCCCTCTTTAAGGTTCCTAGCGGAGAAAATTGAGGGTTATTGAGTTATCCCTAAGAATATTTTTTGCGAAAATATTCTTCCGAACTTCGATAAATTGGGAAGCGCTTATACTGTAATCCTAGTTGGAGTAGGATTAGGCGACGCTGCTGATTGGTGTCGATGCAATCCTTGATCGAGTTATCCTAAGAATATTTCTTGTGAAAATATTCTTCCGAGAACCTCTCGATAAATTAGGAAACAGCTTTATACCGTAATCCTAGTTGGAGTAGGATTAGCGACGCTGATCGGCCGACTATCCGCGACGATCGAAGTTATCCCTAAGAATATTTTTGTGAAAATATTCTTCCGAACTTCTCACAAATTAGGAAACAGCTTATACTGTAATCCTAGTTGAGTAGGATTAGGCGACGCTGATCGGCGCCGGTAATCCGCGACGATCGAAGTTATCCCTAAGAATATTTTTATGAAAATATTCTTCCTGAACTTTCAACAAATTAGGAAACAGCTTTATACCGTAATCCTAGTTGGAGTAGGATTGGGCGACGCTGATTGGTGTCGATGCACCAAGACGATCGAAGTTATCCCTAAGAATATTTCTTGTGAAAATATTCTTCCTGAACTTCGACAAATTAGGAAACAGTTTATACTGTAATCCTAGTTGAGTAGGATTAGGCGACGCTGATCGGCGCCGGTAATCCAAGACGATCGAAGTTATCCCTAAGAATATTTTTGTGAAAATATTCTTCCTGAACTTCGACAAATTAGGAAACAGCTTATACCGTAATCCTAGTTGGAGTAGGATTAGGCGACGCTGCTGATCGGCGCCGGTAATCCGCGACGATCGAAGTTATCCCTAAAAATATTTTTGTGAAAATATTCTTCCTGAACTTCTACAAATTAGGAAACAGCTTATACTGTAATCCTAGTTGAGTAGGATTAGGCGACGCTGCTGATCGGCGCCGGTAATCCGCGACGATCGAAGTTATCCCTAAGAATATTTTTGTGAAAATATTCTTCCGTGAACTTCACAAATTAGGAAACAGCTTATACCAATCCTAGTTGAGTAGGATTAGGCGACGCTGATCGGCGCCGGTAATCCGCGACGATCGAAGTTATCCCTAAGAATATTTCTTGTGAAAATATTCTTCCGAACCTCTCGATAAATTAGAAAACAGCTTATACCGTAATCCTAGTTGAGTAGGATTAGCGACGCTGATCGGCCGACGAATCCAAGACGATCGAAGTTATCCCTAAGAATATTTTTGTGAAAATATTCTTCCGAACTTCGACAAATTAGGAAACAGTTTATACTCGTAATCCTAGTTGAGTAGGATTAGCGACGCTGCTGATCGGCGCCGGTAATCCGCGACGATCGAAGTTATCCCTAAAAATATTTTTGTGAAAATATTCTTCCTGAACTTCTACAAATTAGGAAACAGTTTATACTCGTAATCCTAGTTGGAGTAGGATTAGGCGACGCTGATCGGCGCCGGTAATCCGCGACGATCGAAGTTATCCCTAAGAATATTTTTGTGAAAATATTCTTCCGAACTTCTCGACAAATTAGGAAGCGGTTTATACTCGTAATCCTAGTTGGAGTAGGATTAGGCGACGCTGATCGGCGCCGGTAATCCGCGACGATCGAAGTTATCCCTAAGAATATTTTTGTGAAAATATTCTTAGAGAACTTCGACAAATTAGGAAACAGTTTATACTCGTAATCCTAGTTGGAGTAGGATTCGGCGACGCGTTGATTGGCGTCGATGGCATTCGCGAGGTGTTATCCTGCCGAATAAACCTTCAGAATCTTTCCCAATATAGCGGAGGAATTAGGAGCCAATTAACGGACTGATTTGGCGCTATCTTGACACCCAAACAAGATTCCAATTAGGACTCCTAATTAGGGGCTGATTAGAGTCCTAATTAGAATTGATTTGGACTCCAATTAGAATTCCTACTTCTTGCCAAATAGGAGTCCTTGTTCAAAGAGGATTGGGTTCATATGTGGTTGTTATAAATACCCATGATCATCTCTTCCTTGATGACCTAGGCCGGCCCCCCCTGTGCTCTCTCTCTTGTTTTCATCTCGCTTCGCCGTTTTTCTTCCTCGATCAACAAGGTATGCATAATGAGCTTTACAAGTCCTTTTTCTTTCTTTCTTTTTTCTTCTTTTCTCATTGTGCGAAGTGGCACAAACCGCTTGACGTCGGCGGTCCTTGGCGAGCGTCAGCCCGGCGAGCTGAAGCGTAGCGCCGACCTCACGGCGAGCTGCCCAGTCGCGCCGGCACCAGCCAGCGCGTTAGGCCCATGGTATTACCCGGCGCCAGCGTCGCGCCGGCGCTGAAGCCTACGCCGGCGCCAGCGCCCGCCAGCTAATGGCCCAGTCGCCCGCGCCGCTTAGCCGTATTGAGAAAGCCTAGTCTTGGCTGGCGTCAGCGCCCGGCGCGGCTTCGTCGGGTGTTGGCGTCGTTTATGTAGCTTTTTTATTTGCTAATTTTTGACTGCATATCTGACTTTATTTGTCTTCTTTTGCAGTTTCCAATGTCGTCGGGGAGATCACGCGCTCCGAGAAGCCGGTCGACTCGCACACCACGTGAATGCACGCCTCCTTCTTTCGGTGGTGCGCCAACTTATATATGCGTTGTATCCCCGCTTCGCTCTCCTTTGTGAGGCGATTGGGAAGAGCCGAAATCCTCCTTTGTGGGGATTGACGCTTCAGACTGTGTACACTCGATATTACCCCGCTTCGTTCTCCTTTGTGAGGCGATTGGGAAGAGCTGAAATCCTCCTTTGTGGGGACCGACGCTTCACAGATCACCCGTCTCGATATCTTTAACGGGAGCGATTTCATACCGTACCCCTACTCCGTAGAACGGGATATATCGTCGCTTGATTTATGCGGCTATATTTATCGTTCTCCGGGTATTCGATACGGATGAAATCGTCGTACCCGTTATAAGGTCGTGACTCAATCTCATGCAAGATGAATTCAACGCCTTTTACTAACTGAATATTTTTGATTTCAGCTGATTATTCCTCGGGACTTTTCCGCCTACGCTGTTGATGGACGCCATAGCGATACTATTCCACGGTGACGATCCTCAATTTTATCTCGCCGATTTGTAATCTAGACGCCAAATGACACGATTCGGCTATATCCGAGGGGAGTTCTCGCTTCTCCGGCGGACACGCCGAGCCATGAAAAGACACCAGCTCCATCAACCTTTGCGAAAACAGATACCTATTCGGGCGACTCCGCTTAAGGATCCTGATACGCCTTTTCTCGAGTGAGCGTGGTTGAACCAAGACGGCGGAGGTCCTTTGTATATTCCTGATACCTCGCCAAGACTCATTGATCGATTTCGATATCACGCCGCGGACACGCCGTATGTCCCGGCCCGACCGAGGAGCGTGATCACATTCATTGGCGGATTTATTTCCCAGCCACTCGCCCGGTTCCAACAAAACCGCTGGCCGTCGGCCTTCACCCCGGGTTATAGGGTCGACACACCGCCTCGACGAAGCCTCCGCTCCCGCCGACTCAAGAATCGCCTCGCCTGGCTGGGGCGAGATGCCGCCGCTCTATCCAGATTTTACTACTGATTCATTCATCCAAAGAACACCGGTGGGGTCGCTTGACCAATTATGTCCTCAACCGATGGGATGAAGAACTTCGCTTTGCGCTCAGATTCGCGATTCGGCTACCATGTATGGCCTTCCAATCGGCCAACCATTTTTTGCCTTATTCGAACTTTACAATCCGCTCAATACGCTCTTCACTAAACACTCTGAATTGGGGCCGCTCTTCATGAGATGCACCGAATCTCGATTTACCCATGGGAAAGATGTCAGACGAATATTTCCTTCCAATCGGAACTAAGTCGATCAAGAAGCACACACCCTGATCGCTATTTAGACTTTGTGGACCTCACCCGTCATTATCATATAGCTCGCCCAATCTCAACCTTTGCACCAAAAGGAAATTGCAAGTGAGTCCGGCAGCTTTGCCAAGTATTTGTTCCAAAGATTTGGAGGACAAATCGCGAGGAAATATGTGAACTGCCACCGCCACTCCCTCGTGAGGTTAATGAACTGATCAAGAGGTCTCGAGGCTAACTCCTATACCAGCCTATGCCGAGGATGGTTTTCCTTCAGTGGACCAAATTTGCAACCTTTCTCGGCATGCGGAAGCCCATCCGCCAACAACTCTCCTAGTCGGCTATCTCAACTGGCCGAAGAAATGCTGCCCCCTATCACCGATGATGCTTTACCTTTGGAGGTTCTTTTTCCCCAGCTCACTTTGCCCATAAGAAGGAACTCTCCTCCTCCCAGAATGGTGGCCAACATTCACCGTGGATTGCACATATAGTTCGGCGCTATCAGAGAAAGGACGAGCCATCATCACGCATTCCTTCCGCTCGAGGGAGCTCCCATATACCTATTTGATGGCCTCGTTGGTTCCTTCATCGCCCGACATGATGTCGGCACCGGTTCTACGATTCGCCTTACTCCTTTCTTTGCGCTGGTAGGGATTGCGATGGAAGGGCGGGTATTTTGCAGAGATCAAGAAACGCATGCGCATTCACAAAGGGTGGATCTTTTCCGCATGTTTTTCTCGATTCTCCGGGTCAATATGGTGAGTCTTTGGTCGACGAGGAGGTGCCGGGCACAAAGAGACTTCACCGACATCGGCCGCTTCAACCGGCTAGTGAATATCGTGCCGTGGTATCTCACTTTCCGGTAAAGGAGGAATGCTTCATTGAGCCTTATTTTCCCCGTTGCTTTGCTCGCCAGCCGGCTATTTACCAACTTTATGTTGGGAACCCGAACCCACGTACCCGCACTCAGGTGGACTTGTGGATGGCCTTCGAGCCCGGTTGTGGAGCTGGATGTACCGGTGTTAGATTCAGCCTCCCGAGCTCGCACCGCCACCGAGTCGACATTCCTTCATTGTAGCCGGCTATTAGTAGCTAACGAGCTGGGCCCCTCGGAGGGCTATTCTCGACCTCGGTGGCTTAGCGACGCCGCGAGCTCAGTTGCCACCAACTCGTAAGCTGCCGCCAAACTTCTCCGACGACTGAAATTATGGAGGAGTTCCCGAAGTTCGCTGTCGGACTTTAGGAGAGGACCGAGTGGAGATCGCCATTCACTAGAAGGACCTCGTACTCTCCTTCTCCCCTTCGCTTCCTCCTCCTCTCTATTAGATTTCATTCAATTGAATTTTCAGAAAATCATGAAGAAGAAGAGTTTCACTTCTCAAGGGTTAAACGAAAGAGGTTAGTCCATAGGACTCGTGAATTCTCAAACTTTGATATAGACTTGACTAACATGATCCAACAACACTGAGGTAATAATTACCTCATGTAACCTAAAGTTTTCGCTTTTGGAGACTAACATTTTCTCCGCTCTCATGCGGGGCTTTGATTTTCCTCACCATGATTTTTGTCAACCTAGTTCCACTTCATGTTGAGCCTAGCTTCACTCAACGATGTATGGAGCTACGGGCGAGGATTGTGGGAATACCAATGTAGGACCTAATTCGCGGAACCGTGCACGCCTAACATTGATAATTCTCGCTTCGATGATGGCATCGCGAGAAATGACTCGACTCTAATTGGCCCCCACACTAATTGCCTCTTCGGTCTTTGCTCTTTTAGAGAAATTGCTGGAGACAAATGCGCAAACCGAGATTAGGCAAGGTAATTCCGCCATAGGAGGTAAGTCGCCTTACGATTGTTTGCCCATTTTCGGCGGCATTTGTTCTTTTCTAAAGCCTTCCCTTTTCAGATTTCTCGATGGAGGATTTCGTGGAATCTGGTCTGTACGACGACACTTCCATGGATGACCTGCTATGTGCTTGGTCCCAGGATGGTGATACTCTTGGTGAAGATTTACCCGAAGCTGCCATCCTTGAAGAAGGTATGAGTTTTCTCTTTGATTAATTATAGGACTAGACGTTTGGCCAATACCACTATAATTAAAAGAGGCTGAAGCATTCCCTTTGTGCGGGGTGCACTGCTTATGCCGCTTAATCGCCTACCACAACATCCGAGATAGATGATCACACCGAGGGCTCACCGCGTTGACAAAGATCCCAAATGTAGATACCGGTAGACTCACTAGTCTCAAACTACATCAAGGAGACGGTAAGAGTCCTTTGGCCAAATAAGCTGCCAAATTTTGACTCAAGATTCTAAAGTCCTCTTCTTCCTCGGTAGAGCCTACATCTCACTCCATGATCTGGTGAGAGCGCTGACGCCGGATGAAGATCCATCCCATCTTATTATCCGCTTGGAAGTACGCCATTCTTCTTGCCGGTGAACACGGTGATCGAAAGGGTCCTTCATGGCGGCTTTCTTCATCACTCAAAGCATCGCTGATCCTCGTGATGGCCTTGATAATGAGATATGGGTTATCCCGAAATGCTCAGCCATTGTTGATGACCTCGCCTAGAGGGAAAGCTTCAGAGATCAGAAGAACTACGAAGCAGTTGGGGCTTCCTCGCACATTGCCGCCGACCGACGCGGCGATTAGAGGCTTGGCGCGATGTTCGTGTTTTACCGACTCGAGGTCCGTGCAGAGATCACATCTCTGAGCTGTTGTTGCCGGTGACATATTCCTCCCTAAGCCATGTCCGACCGATATTGTGGCGAAAAGGAGAGGATCATATTGCTCGGGGCAGCCCATGCCGAAGATAAGATGAGCGCTTTGGAGCTAGATAAGGCTAACAAGGCGTAGCTTTCACCGCCGCATCTAGGGAACACGAACCATCGGGCGTAAGCCGGCCGAGATGGAAGAGGCAGTCAGGAAGACACCACCGATGAGGGCCCTTCGTGGTCGAAGCCGCGAGGAACTCCACCAGTTTACAATGGTGAAGTGATTCTGCTTGAACAACAAATCCTTTACCATAGACTTGATGTTTAAACAGCCAGTTCTTCTATGTTTGCTTCAAATGAATAAGATTTATTCCTTCATTGTTTATCATGATTCTTTTACTTCCTCAAATAATTAACCATAATACTTATAGGATTTTTGGCAAACCCTCACCATCAACGGATTTGATTAGCCTTTACCAACCACCGCTTGAGTTGGCTAGCGCGGATTATCCGATCCGCTCAAGACGCGGACGCTGTGCTAAAAGGATGAAACCCTTCTAGACTTGTTGCTATGATATTGAATACATAGGTTTCAGACTTTTACCGCAAGAGACCACCGCAACGATGTTACGCTGACTCATCCCTTCTTAGGCTTCGGATAAAATGCCCCGTAATCGCGACTCGTGTCTTCTTCAATCGGAGAAAGACTAAACCCAACGAACGCCAGGCGCGCTGACTTCGGTTATCGCCAACCCCCACTCTTCAACGGGTTTGATGAGCCTTTACCAACTACCGCTTGAGTCAGCTAGCATGTAGATTGTCTAAGTCCATTCTACACACAACGCTGTGCTAAAAGAATGAAACTCTCTTAGACTTAATGCTACGATGTTGAATATGTAGGCTTCGCCTTTATCACGGAATAGACTACCCAGCAACGCTGTTAGCGCTGGCTTTATCCCTTCTTAGGCTTCGGATAAAATGCCCCGAATCGCACTCTGGTGTCTTCTTCAATCTGAGAAAGACTAAACCGCAACGGTTAGGCGCTGGCTTTATCCCTTCTTAGGCTTCGATAAAATACCCCAAGATAAATCTTGGTGTCTTTGACCGAGAATGACCGAACCGTTAAAATCGAAGGAAGAATGTATTCTATTCCCGTATCGAATCTAACAAAGTGTTCCCGCCGTGGAATTGAAAAGGACTCGTGACCTTCAAAGGACAACCCGGTCTCGAAAATCCCTACAAGATACCTTCACCGGCGCTACCTAAGATGAAGATGGAACTAAGAGTGGGATCTCCACTCCGAGAACCGAAGGATTCAGTGACCTTCAAAGGACAACCCGGTCTCGAAAATCCCTACAAGATACCTTCACCGGCGCTACCAAGAGAGAGAGGTGGAACTAAGAGTGGATCTCCACCGAGAACCGAAGGACTCAGACCTTCAAAGGACAACCTGGTTCGAAAATCCCAAGATACCTTCACCGGCGCTACCAAGAGAGAGGTGGAACTAAGAGTGGGATCTCCACTCCGAGAACCGAAGGACTCGTGACCTTCAAAGGACAACCCGGTCTCGAAAATCCCAACAAGATACCTTCACCGGCGCTACCTAAGATGAAGATGGAACTAAGAGTGGATCTCCACCGAGAACCGAAGGACTCGTGACCTTCAAAGGACAACCCGGTCTCGAAAATCCCAACAAGATACCTTCACCGGCGCTACCTAAGATGAAAGTTCCAAGCTTATCTTCACGGGCCACTCGAAAGGGATGACGTAACCTTCCGCTAATCATGAAAGGATCTTACGCTTGGAGAGGAAGAATTTCATATTCTATCTCCGGCGTGAGGGGGATTTTGATTGGGCCTCTTGTTCATAGAAGGAATCAAGAGGAGATTGTGGTAATGTACCAGAAAATTTGTAGGCCCACCGTCAAGGAATTTGATCGGTGGGGGAAATTATGATGGAGGATAAATCTAGGGTTATCCTCAAGAAAAGTGGGTGAGACATCCCATGAGGAACTTCCCGTCGAAACGGGTTATCCTGAAGATACTAAGGGTAGTATTTCTTCAGGAACTTTCCATTTATCGGCATTAATTGCCGGTCGCCATTTTGGGTAATTAGGTGGTATGCACCATTAGAGTAGACCGTTTCTATTACAAACGGACCCTCCCATTTAGGTTTGAATTTACCTTTCTTCTTGGAAGTGAGGATTATCGGCCGTCGAGCAGCGAGGACGAGATCTCCCTCCTTAAAGGTTCTCTGTCGAACTTTCTTGTTGAAAGCCTTCGACATCCTAGCTTGGTAAAACTCAATGCGTTGTTGAGCCTCCAGGCGCTTTTCATCTAACATCTCGAGTTCTTCGAGACGTTTTTTATGTAGTTCTTCGGACGCCATCTCGCTGATATGGCGACGCCAAGTGACGGAATCGATTTCCAACGGAGAATTGCTTCACACGTGGGCCGGAGAGTGCGGGGGTAGCTCTGTTGGCGTGCACGTCTGTTGTGCGATATGTCGAGTGCTTCTCAGAGTTTATCGTCCCAGCCTCGCTTGTTATTCTTCACAAGCTTGCCAGTACGATAATCGTCTTGTTGAGCGCTACTAATCCATTTGAATGGATTATAGAATTTCGGCGGGAGTCTGTATCTTGAATTTCTGCAAAACGATGAAGAAATTGCCGATGAATCGGGACCGCTGTCATGCACGATCCGTTTTGGAACACCATGCCGATAGATGACATGGTGTTTGATGAACTTGATGACGGTATCGCTTTGACTTCTTTTAGAGGGATTGCTTCAGCCCACTTGGAGAAGTAGTCGGTGATCGCTAGAATAAACCGACGCTTTGACCGACGGAGGAAAGATGGGACCTACAACGCCCATTCCCCATGTCTCAATGGCCGATGTAGCCGGGATGCAGTTGCTCGAGGTTGATGCATATAATTCGCGAATTTGACACGCTGGCATTTCGAATGCATTTCGACCGCGGCTGCTAACCATTGTTGGCCAAAAGTAGCCCAATCTCCGATTGATCAGAGTTTGGGACCGTGTTGGTGTGCACCACATTCACCTCCTCGTGCTTCCCGGAAGGACCTCTTCGCCTCCTTGTTTGAAAGGCATCGGAGTAAAGACCGCCGCACTTCGGCGATATAACATCCGGTCTCCGTGGTCGAAGAATCTTGAGTTTTCACGGATTGACTCTTTCCTTAGCGCCTTCCTCGCAAGATACCATGTAAGACGAAGTCGATGATAGGAAAGCCAATCTCGAGGCTCCAATTTGGTCGGGTCGCATATACCTCTGGTAACTACTCGTTTTCTTGCACCTCATCATATCGGTACAAAGAGTTGGGAGTCCCGACCGCCACTAGTTGCTCGGTTCTAAGGTTGTGCTAGATACGCCTAATGCCGCCAATGCATCCGCAGGCATTTTGAAGGATATATTCGATGAAGAATTCTTCAATGAGTCCGCCATTTCAACAGCTATCCGATGATAAGGAATTAGATCTGGTTTCTAACTTCAGAGTCACCCGACCGCTTAACTATCGGGCCATGCAGTCACCATACGCCGAGATACTGACTCTCCTTGGCGGCTAAGTCCGATAAGTAGCCTGTATTCAGCTACGCATTGGAACAAGGTTCGTGAGTGAGTAAGCACGGGCATGACATGATTCCCCGGGAAACTAAGACAACCCCAACTCCGGCGGAGATCTTAGAACATCCGGGACACTTGCCACGCTGGTAGCTCGAGAGGCCCGCCAGCATAGTCGCCATATCTGGTGCGATGTAATATTGACTTCGTGGACTTCGTCCGAAGATCGTCAGATAGTTTAACCGCATCCTTGTCGGGCGGGTGCCTAAGAGATCGCGAAATGGCTTGTCCTTTGACCGACTTTTGTTGTTTGAAGTGAGTCATATTGGGACAAGAGCAGGCCTATTTCGCCAAACGCCAACTCATCGGGTTTACGGGTCATAAATATTCGGATCGGATTTACGCTAGAGATGACATAAATTGTCCGTCCGACTAAATAGTGTCGGATTTTACGAATCGCGAACACTAATGCAAGGCACCGCTTCACCATTGATATCGAGACTCAAAGACCGACTAATGTTCACCAATACATCACTCGCTCGCGGATCATTGCCGCCGCTTTGCGCGAGCAAGGCGCTTAACTAGTGATCCGCTGCCTTCACGTAGATCAAACGGTTTTCCGGACCGGCGTAAAAAGATCAGAGGTTTAGCGAGATCTGACTTGATCTCTTCAATGCCTTCTCGGCAGCGCCGCCCCAAATAAATGACACGCCCTTCTTGTTCAATTTTGAGAATGGTTGGCACTTTCCGATAGGTTCGATATGAACCGCCGGATGTATGCCAATCGCCTCTTGTAACCCCTCGAAGTTCTCAGATTTCTGAGGTTGCGTTTTGAATCGCCTTTACTTTATCAGATCGACATGGATTCCTTTGTTGGTGACGACGGCCAAGGAACTTGCCACCGACATCCCAAGAAAGGATTTGGCAGATTCATCTTTAGGCGATGGGCTCGCATGAGCTCAAGACCGCTCTAAGATCTTTGATGTGATCTCCTTTGTCACGCTTTTCACGCACCAAGTCGCCGACGTAGCATTCGACCGCTTTCCCGAGATGGTCCCGAAAATTTCCGCCATCGCCGCTGATACGCTGCACCAAAGATTTTTCGTAATCAACGGCATGACCGCGGTAACAATATATACCGATGGCTGCTTCAACGCCGGTGTTTGGCATCGTCGGGATGCATCTTGATCCGATTGTATCCCCGAAACCATCCATGAACGACATTCTTCAAATCCACACGTATTGTCGACTATGACATCGCGATGGGAAGAGGAAAGTCGCTCTTTCAAGCGGCGCTCGATCTCTCAGAGTCGCCACAACATCCTAATCGAACCATTCTTCTTCATGACCGGGACTATATTCGCCACCCAATCCGGATGTTGAATTTCCTCAATGAATCCCGATTCTATGAGTTTCTTCACTTCGTCGACGATTGCCTCTAATATTTGTGGATCTAAACCGCCTTTGCCGCTGTTGACAGTTTGACATCCGCCTTGATGTTGAGGCGATGTGATGCCACATTAGGGTCGAGTCCTGGCATGTCCTCGTAACTCCAGGCGAATATATCGATATACTCCCTGATTAGGGCAATCAACTCTTCCTTTTCTTCCGAGGGAAGAGTATCGCTGATGTTTATGAGTTTAGGATGCTCTTCATCACCCATATTAACCTGGACTACCTCATCCTTAGTGGGGGGTTCTCTTTGCTCGAATCTATCCCCAAACTGCTCTTTGAGTTGATGGATCCATGGGTCTTCCCATGTCGGCATATCTTCATCATCCTCAATAGTAACAGGATCGACCGTAGCCATATTTGACATCAAAGCCTTGAAAGCTTCTCCGAGGCTGGTGTCAGAATCCCAAGTCGAAGAATCAGACGAATGTCCGTCTCCCTCATCGGGTGGATTATCATCAATCAGCCATGAGCATTCATCTTCTAAGGAGGATTCGTATCCCAACCCTCTGCTGGTCATATCGCCTTGAGACTCCGATCTTCTTCCGCCGAAGCATCTTGACTTGGATTTTGGCATTTTGTTGCCAAGCCTATCAAAGACCGATGCCTTCTTCGAAGCTGGCTTGGTGCAGTTACATTCTGACAACACCGCCCTGATTAGTTTGGAAAACGGACAAAGCATGTCCAATTCGGGGGAACTTCTATTTCGAGATTTACTCGTACCCCCAGCACGATAGTACAACTCATCGGCATGAATGCCAGAGCAACCCCTCGTGTGTTGGTACAACTTCTCAGGTATAACGTCATCGTCGTCAGACGAAAATGTCTCCTTCTGAGGATGAACCACATTATCAAAGGTTCCAAGAGTCACTCGTCTCCACATTCGCCTTTGCGAGCGCGACGTTTGGACGGGCTTTCGAACTTCGATCCAAATTCCATTGAGAGTACCGTAGAATCTTATCATGGCGGAGAGGGTAGGACTCGATCATGTACACGGCCGCAGGCTCTTTAACACCGCTTGTTTCCGATACGCCAACAGATTGACCGGCGAGCACGAGGCCGAGATCCGGATGAGATCGCGGAGGTGTGATCTTCTTTTGAATCAAGTCACTCCGGCCGAGCCTTAGTCGAATCGGTTTGAGGTGGTGATTCTTGGTCGACGTTCGGCCTTCTTCCGTATCGTTGCTCGGTTGGACTCCAAACTTGGCGCATTTTGGCTTCTTGTCCACTTCTCCTTCTTCTACATTCGGGACTCCTGAACTAGAGCCCGTGTGTAAAGCAGTAATGCACGGTGCCTCGGATACGCTCTTCAAGTGTTAATCGGTTCCGTTTGACACGGACCCAATCATTTGTTGATGGCTTGGAGGAGTTGCCGCAACCGCTGATGAGTTTCTTGACCTCTCCCGACTTCGTGATCCACTTTGTAGCGACACCGCCGACTAATTCTAGGGCCTTGGCGAACTCGCAGCGTCGGCGTTGGCGTCGCCTCGGCGGGCTCTCTTTGAGAGAGTCGACGCGCCATCGGCGGTGATCTCTGCGTAGATCCGGCGATCTTGGATGCCGGAAGGATGCTATTTGGTGCAACTTAGGCAATGGCGGAGTTAAGATCCTCGCCTTAAAGTTCCGGAGCCGAGGACAAACGGATCTTTCTTGCAGCGGAGATCCTTCTGACTTTACGGGGGAAGGACGATCTGGACAAGGACGATAGTATGATACTCGCAGCGGAACCCGGATCAACTTGGATTCGGTTGACTTCGCTGGAGCGTAATTATTATACCCTACGCAGAGTTTTCGGCGGTCCCGCTAGCCGGTTAGCGGGGGTCAAGGGGCGCGGCCCTTTGGTCGGGCGGCGCCACAATTCCCTATCAGTCCTTGAGGCCTTTGACTTCTTCTTCGACCGGGATCTGGATCCGCGGCTACGACACGACGATCTCTCACTTGAGACCGTTGGCTCCCACTGTGGTCGCCAGCTTGTTCGCGGTAAAAGTCGGTATGATTGTCATTGATTTGAACTTTGCTTACAGCTTCTTTGGCCTACAACAAAATTCAAAAGAAATGCCTTTTATTTTAAGGCGTACAATGCAAATCAAAAGAGATTACAACTTTTATCCTTTTGAACAAACACGAGGATCTCTGTTATATCGAGGTCCTCGCTTGCGTGGGTTCTTTGCCTGTGCCGGGGACTTATTGTGTCTGTGGACCACCGCGCAATCCCGATCCAGGTAGAGACCCGGGTTCCGGAACTACAGATGTAGAGGGGCTCGTTTCACGAAGGAAACGAAGCGCTGAGGATCACACTCACGAAGGAGAGGATGCACCGGCGGGTGAGATCTACTAGGAGAAATCACTGGCGCTATCCACGAGATTAAGACGAAGCTTAACCTAGAGGGTATCTATAGTTCGACCCGAATTCGATTACCTTTAGCTTGCAGATCTGACGTCGACTAAACTTGAGCTCGCCGGTGCTCGGAACCGTGCGTCGTAGATCTCGCGAAGGCTCTTCAGAAAATCCCCAAAAGTCCAGAACTCTCGGTCGCCAAAATCCGGAACCAAAACCCTTTGAAGACCCCCATATTTATACAATGGAGGGTGTGCCCCCACTGGTGGTTTCCGCCACTTGGCCGAAGCCACTACAAGCGTCGAGGAGGCTCTGGCCACGGTGGGTACCTTCTACCAAAGCCGAGGTGGCTCCTACTAAAGAGGCCGAGCCACCTTGGCCACTTTGGCCGGTTTATCGCCGCTGCCTTGGCTGCCCGCCGCTTTCTCCGATTCTTCATCGATTCTTTCGGTCTTCCGGGCTTAGTTTTGCTCTGGTGATGTCACCGTTGTGTCTGAGCCCGTGCCCGATCAACTTTCAGAGCTTAAGCGGCCCGTTTGCGTTGACGGATTAAGTACGGTTGATCCCGTCTCGTCAACGTTTGAGTTTAGTCAACTCGGCACGTCGTTTCATTGGCTCGTATGTCTTGCCGACTCACTTCATGTGCTCGTCGACTCGCTCCACGCGTCGGTTTGTCGAATGGATCGTTAGTTGCCAACCCACCGTCACGAGTTTTGTTCGGGTACCGATAAGCAATTTTTTATGCCTACAACTATACTGTAATGTAGTCGACTACTATACAGTTAGACAGAATACAAAATAACATTTTGAACCTTAGTAGTCGACTAATCAATTTTTATAGTCGACTATTAAGAAATAAACAGACTATGACATATGCAAAGTTTGTGCATGTAGTCGACTAGTAACATTATTAGTCGACTAATAAGAGTATATATGCATATGTACTTATCTTAAATTTTAATTTAGATCTTAAAAGAACATATACCTAATTCTCTTCTTAATTTAACATAAATTTCTTCTTTTAAAGGTTTTGTTAAAATATCGCTATTTGTTTATTAGTAGATATAAATTCTAATGTAATATCACCCTTAAGCACATGATCACGTAAGAAATGATGTCTAATGTCAATGTGTTTTGTGCGTGAATGTTGAATAGGATTTTTAGATAAATTGATTGCACTTGAATTGTCACATATAATAGATGATGTGGAACAAACTATGCAGAATCGATAATGTTTGTTTCATCCAGAACTTGTGCACATGCTAAACTAGCGACAATATATTCTTTCAGTTGTTGATAATGATATCAATTTTACTTTTACTAAACCATGATACAAGTGAGTGTCCTAAGAAATGACATGTACCACTTGTACTTTTTCTATCGATTTGCATCCCAAGAAAATCAAGATCACTATATGTTAATAAATCAAATGTGCTATTCTTTGGATAAAATAAACCAAAATCAAGTACCTTTAAGATATCTAAAAATTCTTTTCTTGCTTTAAGATGTGACTCTTTAGGATTAGATTGAAATCTAGCACATAAACAAACACTAAACATAATATCGGATCTACTAGCGGCAATGTAAAGAAGTGATCCAATCATACCTCGATATAGCTTTTGATCAACATTCTTACCATTCTCATCCTTGTCAAGAGATGTAGTTGTGCTCATTGGTGTGTATTTGCTTATTGTATTTTTCATTCCAAAGCGTTTTAGTAATTCTTTAGCATATTTGCTTTGGTTGATGAATATCCCTTTCTTCATTTGTTTGATTTGAAGTCCAAGAAAAATTGAGTTCACCCATGTGACTCATCTCAAATTCATCCTGCATAGTCTTAGCAAATTCTTGACAGAGATTATTGTTAGTAGAACCAAATATAATATCATCTACATAAATTTGTATTAGTAATATGTCTTTATTTATTCTTTTAATAAATAGTGTAGAATCAACCTTTTCAATTTCAAATCCGGAAGATAAAAGAAAGTTCTTTAATCTATCATACCAAGCACGGGGTGCTTGTTTATGACCATATAAAGCTTTCTTACGTTTGTAAACATGATTTGTAAACTTTTCATGTTTAAATCTAGGGGTTGTTCTATAAACACTTCTTCTTTTATAAAACCATTTAAAAATGCACTTTTAACATCCATTTGATATAGTTTAAAATTCATAAAACATGCAAATACAAGTAAAATTCTAATAGATTCTAAACGAACAGCAGGGGCATAGGTTTCATCATAATCAATACCTTCTTCTTGATTATATCCTTGTGCAACTAATGGCGCTGTTTCTAACAACTTGTCGAGTTCATCTAATTTATTCGAAAAACCCATTTGGTTCCTATAATGGATTTATCTTGTGGTCTAGGTACAAGATCCCAAACATTATTTCTTATAAATTGATTTAATTTATCTTGCATAGCTTCTATCAAAAATTATCAAGTAAAATTTCTTTTACATTTTTAGGTTCTATTCTTTGAGACAAATGCAACATGAACAATCAAATTATAATGAGATCTAGTGGTGACTCTTTCGAAATATTTCCAATAATCAAATCATGTGGATGATTTCTAACTTCTACAAAATTCTTTGGTAAATCATTTTGTAAATTATTATCCTTTGAAATATCTAACATTGGAGTGTCATGAATATTATCACCTAAATCATCATCATTATTTAAAAGCGATATGTGTTTTTGTAAAAGATTCATCAAAGAAACATGCATAGATTCTTCAATAACTAAAGTTTTTTGTTATATACTCTATAAGCTTTGCTATAATTAGAGTATCCTACAAATATTCCTTCATCGATTTAGAATCAAATTTATCAAATTATCTTTTGTGTTCAATATAAAGCATTTACAACCAAAACCAAAATAGGAAACTTTATGAATTCTATTATAAAACAATTCATAAGGTTTTTCTTTAAAATAGGTCTTAATAAAACTTATTTGAACATAACATCTTTGTGAATCGACTTACGCTAAAATTACTATGGTAAATTACTATCACATAACATGGTTCTAGCACATTCTTGTAAAGTTCTATTCTTTCTTTCTACAACTCCATTTTGTGGGCTGCTCTAGGAAAAGAAAAAGTGTGAGAAATATCATTTTTATCACTGAAATTTGTAAAAGTTTATTTTCAAATTCTCTTCCATGATCACTCATTATAGTAATTATAGAAAGAGATTTTTGATTTTGAATTCTTTCACAAAAGATAGAAAACTCATTAAAAGCATCATTTTATGTTTAAAATATTACCCATGTAAATCTTGTAAATTCATCAATAATTACAAATACATATCTACTTCCATTTAAAGATGCTATTCTAGAAGGACCAAAAGATCAATATGAAGTAATTCTAGTGATTTACTTGTAGAAATTATATTTTTAGATTTAAAAGAAGATTTATGTATTTTTCCTTATTGACATGCATCTAAAAATTATCTTTATAAGAAAGCTTAGGTAAACCATTTCTGAATCATTTTTAGAAATCTTAGAAATATGTTTAAAGTTAACATGACCAAAGCGTTTATGCCATAAAATAGAATCATTAGTAGATGCAATCATTGTCATAAATTAAGCAAGATTCTTTTTAAAAGCGATTTTAAAACCTTTATCACAAAGTTGACTTATACTAAGCGATTATGTTTAAGACCATCAACTAATAAAATATTATTAATGATAGATTTATTAGGATTATCAGCAGTTCATCTAGATCACCTTTTCTTTGTTGTTATCCTAAAATAGCCAGTTACCACCATCCTTGTTTTGAAAAGGCGATAATAATTGTATATTTCGGTCATATGTTTAGAACGCTAGCTACTAAAATTCACCTATCTTTCTTTTTGAAATGATAAACATTTACAACTTTGACCTATTTTATGTTGGGTCCATAAAATTAGTCTTTAGGAAACCAAACCCATGAAGAGTTTGATTTGCCTATATAGTTAGTTGATAAACAAACATCTTTAATAAATGTAGAAATATAAATTTTTTTCTTTAAAGAGGTTAATTCTTTAGGCACCCAAATAGATAAGTATTTTGATTTCTTTTTACATAAAATATTATTTCTAACATTTTGTTCATCCATTTTGAATATGATTTTACAAAAGTGGTTTTCTTAGAAATATTTTTATCAACATGAAAACCCAAACCTTTTGTCTTTTGAGATTCTTTTGATATGAAAGTAAATTTTTAAGATTTTCTTTACCTTTATTAAATTTACTAACATTTAAACATATATTATCATATTTTGATTTAATAGAAAAAATATCTTTATCTAAAACATTAATTCAATCTTTAAATCATTACATTCTGATTTTAGATAAACATTCTCATTAGTCAAAACATGATTTTCTTTAAGTAAAGATTCATTTTCCTCGCTCAATTTAATTTCTTAAAAATTATAATTAGTAGAGGAATTTTATCGATATTTCATGTAATAATCTTTTATTTTCACCTTTAAGAAAATTATGTGAAGCTTTTAATCTCAAAAAGTTTCATATAAGTCATTGAATGTATCTAAAAGTTCTTCATTGTCATTTACCTCATCTTGTGCCATAAAGCACATATGAGTGCTTTCCTTTTCCTCAATTTCTTCATCCGAAGACGAATCATCACTAGCATCTCATGTAGCCGCCATAGCCTTTCTTTTCTTATTACTTTGAGTATTGTTGTAATTGTTGAAGTAATTTGATTTTTGCTTATTCTTCAACAATGGACAATCTTTCTTCACATGTCCTGGTTTGTTACACTTGAAACAAACAAGTAAGTTATTTGAATTTGAATTTTTGGATTTAAACTTACCTTGTTTAATAAATTTTGAAACTTAAGGCAAACATGCTCATTTCTTCTTCTTCATCATCCGAATCTTCTTTATCTAAGTAGTATTGAATGCAAGTACTTTCTTGTTCTTTGTTTTATTTTCACTTTTCTATCTTCAATTTGAACCTCATAAGCCATTAGATTGCCAATGAGATTTTTCACCGTTAGAGTTGATAAATCATTTGCTTCCTCTATTGCGTAACTTTCTTTTCATTGTGGAGAGTGAACGAGTATCTTTTCAGATCATTTCCACTTGAGTGTACTTTTTCAAGACCGATGAGAAAATTTGTAATGTCGGTGAATCTTGTAAACATTTCTCTAGTGGTCTCGTTTTCCTTCATTTTGAACAATTCGAACCTGTGTACAAGAACAGAAATTTTAGATTCTTTAACCTTATTTGTACCTTCATGACTTACCTTGAGTGTGTGCCAAATATCATATGCAGATGTGGCCGTTGACACTCTGTTGAACTCATTCTTGTCAAGTGCACAGAACAAGGCATTCATTGCTTTAAAATTCAAATTTGCGTTGTTCCTTTGAGATATAGTCCATTCCGCGAAAGGAGTAGTTGGCTTCTCATATTTAGTTTTCACAACATTCCAAAGTTCGTAGCCAATTGATTGAAGGTAGATTTTCATTTGGCACTTCCAGTAGTTGTAATTCAAGCTATCGAACATTGGTGAACGATTGGTAGAATGTCCTTCCTTAAATTGTGAAGTTGAATCAAAAGTTGATGCCATCTTTAACCTTTCTCTGATACCAAATGTAGGATCGCTGATCTAACACACTAAAACACTAGAGGGGGGTGAATAGTATTCTATAAAAAAATTATGCAAAATATATTATAAATTATAAATAAAGATAGCATCAATCACAGAAAATCACAAGCAGAAATAAGAGATTTTATACTAGTTCCACCTCCCCGGTGTACATCTAGTCCTCAAGCAAATCTCGCTTGAGATTTTCACCATGATTTTAAAAAACAATTACAAAATTAAAAAGCAAATCTGACCAATTTGCAAGACCATGCAAATTGCACACAATCTCTACACCAAGAGATCAACACCTCTCAAAACCCGAGAGAGAACTTTTCTTGAATCAACAACAACAATTCCTATAAGCCTTGATGTATTGTAACGTGTAGCAGTGGCTTAGGAATCTTTTTAATCTCAGAAAAATTCTCAAGTAATTTGTATGTAGGATTAATCTCAAAGGTAAAAACCAAGGAATACTTTTTGTTAACTTTTTCTCTTGAGAATGTTAAAAACTTAAAGCTTATGAATAGGGAATGATTACTTGATTTCTGAACTTGTAACCTATTTATATCCCTTTGAAAAGACACTTTTTCAACCAAAGAAACGGATATAAATGGCTAAAAACAGTCACAAATTCAAAACCTGAAAAGTCAGAAAACTGGATATGTAGTCGACTAATACTCATAGTAGTCGACTACTCGAAGTTAAAATAGACTCGCAATTGAGTTTTTCTTAGTAGTCGACTATACCAGAATGTAGTCCATCACACCGTAATTTGAGAGAAACCTAATTTAAGTGAAAGTTCTTAGTAGTCCACTATAATATGCATAGTAGTCTAATTATAATAATTTTACGAATCTTAAAAAATGTCTAAGTCTTAAGTAGTCGACTACACCGTATGTTAATCGACTATTCTCAAAAAATAACGTAAACTTATATTTTGACACAAAACTTTGATAGTCGACTACTATCCTAATTAGTCGACTATTATGAGATGAAAATGATATGAATTGCAATATTTTTAGACTTATTAACTATAAACTCTAATGGTTAGCATAGGGGATTTCTATTGTTAACCAACACACTAAGCATGTGTTAGTATGTTCTAAAAGTGTGTGTGTGTGTGAGTGATCAAGGCTTGTACAAATTTTCTAAGTAAAGAAGATATATAAAGAAAATTACATTGAGCTTTCATCTTCAATACTTCACAATGCCTTGAACTCATCTTGTACTTGTCCACATATTAATATCTGCAGATTGACAAGTTAGTGTATATATATAATACACATAATATAAATTGTTATCATCAAAATAGTATCTTTGGGGACAAGATATCCAACAGTTTAGGCTTGGAGTCAGCCAAGAAGTGGTGGATGAACTTTCGGCTGAGCTCCTCAAAGCTACCAACGGACTTCTTCTCCAAGACATTCCACCAAAGTTTGGCACTCCCAGTTAGTGTGACTGGGAAGCAGTGACAGATGGTCGCCTCAGGTACTTGCAACATAGTCATAGTGTCAAAATAATTTGGAACATGTTTTGCGGGATCTCTTTCACTATTGTACTTCTCCAGTGGCGGCATCTTGAATTTCTTGGTAGGTGCCTTCATAATGGAGTCAGTGAAGGGGTATTCCCCCCAATGGCGTTGTCAACGGGTTGATATGCCTGGTCGTAACCGCCTGCTGGCTTTTGGACCGAGGGGGCTGGAACTGCATGTTCCGTGTGAGGAGATCTTAAAGCTTCTACTACTGGATCCTTCATATAATGACTGGGGCCAGGGCTCTCAGCAGTGACATCAAGGATTTGAGGGTGGCGGCTTGGGATTGCGTGAGTCGGTCAAGGCCTACGCCGTTGAGACGCATGCTTCAGCCCTTCTTGGCTTGGCAATAGAGAGTTCTGGCGCCACCACTCTGCATGGCGAAGTTGGTGAGCGCATGGGCGAGAATGACGGTGGTGGAAGGTCAAGCACTGAGGTGGCTTGTCGCTACCAGGAGCAGGAAGCGGTTGAAGAGCTCGTCGGCAAAGGCCTTGAGCTGGGCTTACATAGTTTGTGTGATCTTCTCAGTGAATTTCTAGAGTTGGGCTTGAGTAACGTAGCCCACTAGTAGGTTCCCCAATCTGGTAAGATCATCTCTGCCGGACATGATTGCTAGAAGAAGAAAACAGGCCCCATGGTGGGCGCCAAATTGTTGATGGCGGAGATCATACAGTCAATAATCACTGCTGGATTAGTTGTTGTTCAAGGGGAGTCCGCTATCTCTTCTAATGCCCGGTGGTGCTATCAAGGAGGAAGTTCACCTACACCAGGAAAGAACCTGTGGAAAGGACGGAGTTGGGATCTCCGGTGATCTCTCCGACAATCAAGTTAGTATGGGGTTATCCTTGAATGATAACAGAGAAGAAATTCACTGAGTTAGATTACTTATTTGATTGTACAGTCCTCTATTTATATAGAGAATCGGAGGGTATTTGTGTCTCTTTGCTTGGTAAGAAACTGAAAGATGAGTCAGCCCTTACCTCCACATGTTGATCGATGACTGGACTAATGTCTTGCGTAGGCGGCTGTGTAAGATTTGCCTTTACAGGTGTCGAGTGGAGATTGGCTCAAGAGTTAGTATTGTTCCCGCGTCATTAATGAGTTTATTAATGGGATGGGATTTTGTGACGTCTGCCGCCCGAATGTTTCGAGATATCTTAATTACTGTGAGAGATGGAGAATTTAAGGTACTGACCATGCATTAAATGCGATATTGATGTATTGTCGGGGCCAAACTCCATGTGGCCGTCGTTTGTTGAAGGAGATAATCGGTGAGTGGGATGTCGAAGGCCCAAGGATCGACTTTCACACTTCGCTGTCTATAGCGTACCAATCAAGGTCGACTAAGTACCGCTTATTCGAAGTCGCTCGTTAATGCAAATGATCGACATGGCTTGTTAGTTTGCGAAGGAAGTGAGACGCCCGCTTGACTCGTCAGCGAAGTCCGGTCGCCTCTAATTAATGGTTTAAAGTGTTCATTAGCTTGATGTTGGGATTTTTCCCCTTCTAATCTAGGATTAATAATTAAGAAATGTTCAGGACCATAACATATTTCATGTTGGAGTTGCTCATGGATGATTAAATTATATCTCAAATTCAATATCAGATTGAGTTTTTTCTTTTTCTTTTTTTTTTGTCTTATTGAATATCCAGAAGGAAGCGCTGAATTTGCAAAAAAACTAATTCTCAAGTAGGAAACTGTGAGATGCGCAGCATTCCGGGATCCAAATTACCGTTTTGCCTTCGTCCCGCAACAGACAACCGCTGAATACTTCGAGACTAAGCACTCAAATCCCTATATGAACCCCCTCAAAGTCTCTCCTTTCCCAATCCAAACAAATCAAAAACCAAAAAAGAATCGATCTTTTGACGATGGAGGTGGAATTCGATGGCGACTTCAACAAGCTCCCGGAGGCGTGCATCTCGCACGTGCTGTCCCTCACCTCGCCACGTGACTCCTGCAGGTCGGCGGCGGTGTCGCCGGCGTTCAGATCCGCCGTTGACTCCGATACGGTTTGGGAGCGGTTCTTGCCGGAGGATTACGAGGAGATCCTCGATCGAGCGGCTGATACGGTGGAGTTTGGGTCGAAGAGGGATTTGTACTTTAGGCTCTGTGATCCGATCTTGATTGATGGCGGTAAGATGGTGAGTCAGCGTTTTGATCCTTGATTTTCGCTTGATTTTAGGTTTTGTTTTGTTTTTTGATCTTGTAAATAGAACAACATCATATACCGTTGAAATTGGTTAACTTTCACAAAACACCCTAAACTTTGGGAGTTTCACAAAACCGAATAAGCTCCAACGAGGCGAATTCTGTTCTAGAAGATGGAGGGAAATGGAAAATTTTAAGATTTTTTTTTTTTGTTCCTGTATGAATTATCGGTAAATATGGTATTATTGTTGTAGTGAACTACTGTTATCACATTAGGTAAAGTTAGAAGTTTGGATTTATGAAAGAAAAATGTAATTTTTGAATGGAACAATCGTTGAAAAGAGTTTTAGGGGTAAATTATGATTAATTTGCGAGAGGATGATAGGAAACATTCAGTTATTTCTTTTGCATTTTTGTTTCGGTAATGTTAACCTCAACTTTTAGAACACATTTTACTCTTGGTATCGTTCTTGTAAGAAATATTCGATTGAGTGCAGCTCCCATGTTTATTTTAATGGAATATATTTATTTATTTATGGTTGAATATGGTGATGGTCAGAGCTTTCACTTAGAGAAATCAAGTGGAGCAAAGTGCTATATGATTTCAGCTAGACAGCTTGGCATTGTCTGGGGAGACACCCCCCATTACTGGAAGTGGATCTCTGCAGCTTACACGAGGTTAGTTCTCTTGCTTGATTTTCTTGGTTGTAATGATTTTGGAATGTTAGTTTACCTATTTATTTTTGGAAAATGAAATGGTTTGGGTCGCTTGTCTTTTCCTCTGGAGTATTATAGTGGTTGAGGAGAAGAAGTTGTTGATGGCCGCTAGGCTATAACTTGTATAGAGGAAATTTTCAAAATAAACCCAAAACAAACTTTTATCCCAAAAATCGACCCATTCAAAACTTATTTACCAAAATCGTCGTTTTAAAAAATGGGTTCCTAATTAGTCGGGGTTGCCAACCCCGACTAATTAGTCGCCTAATAAGGGGGTGTGGGGAGTTCCTACCCTAATTAGGTGACTAATTAGTCGGTTTAACCCCACTAATTAGGAACCCGCTTTTAACGATCCACTTTCTCGCCACGGTACCGACGTGCAGAAAGTGGGTCGATTTTGGTAAATAAAATATAGTGGGTCGATTTTTGGGATTAAATATGTTTTTGGGTTTATTTTGAAAATTTCCTCAACTTGTATAAACTTAATAATCGGAACTCTATGGAGTGAGTCATAAGAAAAGTTGCCTTGTAGAGCTTACTGGAGAAAAGAGTTTCATATAGCTTGATAGCCGATATGGGATCCATATTGCTCAATGGATATCTCCATGGCATATGCTTTAACCTCAAGTATTTACTTATCATCTTCTTACAAAATTCACTCGCAAAATGAAACTTCTGGCTTACACTGAACCTTGACACCAGGTTTGCTGAGGTGGCTTATCTTGTAAGGGTCTGTTGGCTGGATTTTTATGGCAAGATTGAAACCCGAATCCTTTCCCCAAAGACAAACTATGCAGCCTATCTCGTCTTCAAACTAGACCCGTCATCTTATGGCCTCAGTTCCCCAGTCCAAAAATCATCAGTAAAGTTTGGAGCCCATGAATCTGAACACTCTGTATGCGTTCAACCCAATAGTGAGGATTCGAGCGAGGATTTGAGGGAGAGCAGAGTTCCAAGCAGTAGAACTGACGGGTGGATGGAGATTGAGATGGGTGAATTCTTCAATGATGATGGTGATGATGGGGAGGTGGATTTTCGCTTCTTGGGGAATCAAGGTGGACACTGGAAGAGTGGGCTTACTGTACTTGGAATAGAAGTGAGACCAAAGAAGTGACCTTTTTTGTAGTATGAATTTTCAGAACAAAGCAGAGATGCAGACATTTTTGAGTAAATTTGGTGAACTTGTTTATAATCAACGAGGTGTCAGATGTTGAATCTAATGTTATAAGAAAACTGTTGTTATTGAGATAAGCAGGACATAAGAAAAGTTTGTAATTTGGGTTTTTGATATTGCTAGTCATGTTTACGGTTTTCTTATGTTCAGATTTATCTGACAACTAAAATTAAACATGTTGGCTAATGTGTGAAGAAGTTGCACAAAAATTTCCAGGCTTCAAGGATGAGAAGAGTTAGATGATATGCCCGAAAATTCTTATATCCACATCAAACTTAATCATCAGATTTGTTTCAGATTATTGGTGTATATGTATCATGGATTGAGATCCTCTTCAATTGTGAGGTACCAAGAGAGCATCCGATTATCATAATCATCACCGTTCATTTCAATTTTAAGGCATGAAATTAGACCGTGTAAGATTTTCACTATCGTGATGGTAGTTTTTATAATAGTGGTTTTCCAAGATAATAGTAGAAATTCTATGTGGCCAAATCTCGTCCATTGAATTTGGAATGTATTGTAATAATTGCGGTAATTGGAAATTAAATATATGTACATCAAAGTTTGCAATTTTCTTGGGTTATAACCACGATTTTTGTAAATTATTGTTCATTTCTACCAAATTGCAACTAAGTATGTGTTATTTAAAATTCATGATTTTCATAGGGTATACCACGAGTTTAGCATTTTTTAATTTATTTTGACCGGATGGAAATTATGTATGTGTACATCAAATTCGATTTGACATGGCCTATGTCCCTATATTTTTGTTAATTTTCT
Source organism: Asparagus setaceus (assembly GCA_012295165.1). Classification (NCBI taxonomy): domain Eukaryota; kingdom Viridiplantae; phylum Streptophyta; class Magnoliopsida; order Asparagales; family Asparagaceae; genus Asparagus; species Asparagus setaceus. Next base: position 83,102,255 of record CM022703.1, read on the forward strand.
ATTATTTCAACAAAATCACAATTATTTTTACAATTTTTTGTTCTTTTCTGTCGAATGGAAATTAAGATATGTGTATATTAAAATTTATGATCTTTTGGGCTATAACCCACGCTTTTTATCAATTTTTGTTCATTTGTACCAAATTGCAATTAAGTATACATAGTTTAAATTTTATGATTTTCATGGGTTAACCCACGAGTTTAGCATTTTTTTTTATTGTTTTGACCTAAAGGAAATTAATTATGTGTACATCACAATTTTCGGTTTACATGGGCTATGAGCCATGATTTTTGTCAGTTTTTTATCATGCTTTTTGTAGGCTATTGATGATTTTCATGGGCTATAACTCATTATTTTTTGGGAAAATTGTGTCTAGGCCCTAAAAGTTGAAACTACATGTGACCGGGCTCCTCCAATTATTGAATGTGTGGATCAGCCCCAAACAGTTGTGCGATTTGTGTTCAGGCCCCCCCACGTCAGCCATATATAGCTGAGAAGCTGTATTTTGTAAAAAATCCTAAAATGCCCTTCTCCTTCTTTCCCAGACACGTCCATCTAGTCAACCATTAATGGCAATCTGATGGAGGAATTGGAGGAAAATCTCCCCCCTCTTTTTTACCCGATCATGAGCAATAACTATATAGTGTGAATCATGAGCAATAACTATTTGCTTTTGCTCTTCAAAACTCTTCTTGTCCTAAAATTCTCGCCATTACTCCTTCGCCATTACTTCTTCTACCTTCCCTTCATAATGTCTGAGAAGGATATCGTCTGTGTGGTCTCATCAGGTGACAAAGTCGTTTTCTTAAAGATTAATTTTGTAACCATCACGATGGATATCAAATTTGATGCGTCAGAGAGGTTAAAATTCCATATGAGTCTTTATCTTTGTCTTACAAAGATGAAGCAACATACGGCAACCTCAATTTTCCTATTGAGAACGAAGATGATCTGGCGTCTATGATGGAGCATTGCCGCAATGTTGGATTAAAAGAGATTCACGTGAAAGCTTCTCAAGTAACAGAGGATTCTTTAATTATCTATAACAAAGAGCAAGATCTAGAAGACCGACAAGATCTAGAAGACCGACAAGTTCAATATTTATTACGTTACATGTTAAGTCAAGCGAGTTTTATGTTAAGTCTAATTTATTGCATGTTAATCAGAAGTCATTACATGTTAAGTCAAAGGCGTTACATGCTAGGTCTAATTTTCAGTTCTTGTTAAGTCTAATTTATTTCATGTTAAGTCTAATTCCAATTGATGTTAAGTCTAATTTATTTCATGTTAAGTCTAATTTTCATGGTAACTCTAACTCCGGTTCATGTTAAGTCTAATTCCAATTGATGTTAAGTCTAATTTTAGTTCATGTTAAGTCTAATTTTTAAGTAAAGTCTAATTTTCAGTTCATGGTAATTCTAATTTGACTTCATGTTAAGTGTAATTTTTATTTCATGTTAAGTCTAATTTATTTCATGTTAAGTGTAATTCTACTTCATGTTAAGTCTAATTTTAGTTCTTGTTAAGTCTAATTATATGATTAGTTTTTAATTATTTGTTTCTATTCAAAATATTTGCAGCTCAAAAAATAAAGATTACGTCATTACCGACATCTATTTTCGATTCAGATAGTCTTTCAAATAGGATTCCCAATGATAATCCTACTGCGGAGAATGTTATAATGATTGATGACATGATAAACAATATAGAGAGGATTCCTGCTTGGTGGCACATTGCTTTAACTGAGGAGGGGCAACAATTTGACGGGGCTAAAGAATTAAGATTAGCTTTGCAATACTATTCGTTTACCAAAAAATTTGAGTACGAATTTGAAAAGAATGAACCAATCACACTTGTGGTCAGCATGGCAGTAATGCCGGTCAACGTAGGGCCTCCTGACAATTCATTGCGATCCAATTACAACCCATGTTAAAAGGACCGGTCGAATATATGCCCTATTGATGTAAAGAATGAGCTTCTAAGTTCCTTTTAGCTAAGGGTCGAGTGTAGTAAGGTATGGTGGGGTAAAGAAAGAGCACAAGAACAATTATACCGTGATGCTCATGAGTCCTATGATCAATTACGATGGTAAAGTATCTATCCTATATAAATTAATTTTATAAATGGAATGTAAGTCATTACACTGTATGTTAATTCTATTTCTCTGCTTGTTAATTCTATTACACTTCATGTTAATTCTATTCAACTCCATGTTAATTCTATTCCATTGCATGTTAATTATATTCAAGCGCATGTTAATTCTATTCAACTCCATGTTAATTCAATCGATTTAGTGTTAATTCTATTCCATTTCATGTTAATTCTATTGAACTTCATGTTAATTCTATTCCACTTTATGTTAGTTCTATTTATTCCAACTTGATTCCGTATGTCGTTAATCTAATTTTGTTTCTTTTAATTCTAACATTTTTTAAAAAATTTAGGTATGTAGAAAATGTTAAGGAGACAAATCCGGTACCTATATTCATGTTGAACAAAATGAGGGAAGGTTTACAAGATTATTCATTTGCTATGCCGCTTGCATAAATAGTTTTTTTTGTGGATGTCGACCACTTATATTTTTGGATGAGACCTTTCTGAAAAATCTATTCAAAGGAATACTCCTCAGTGCTGTAGCATACGATGAAAATCAGGGGATATTTTCACTAGCCTATTGCATATGCGATCAAGAAAATAACGTTAACTGGAAGTGGTTCTTACAAAGTATTATGTCAATACTCTCTCTGAATGGCTATCTTTATACTTATTTTGAGTCATGTTAAGTATAATTTTATTTTATGCCTAACTTGTTTCGTGTTGATTCTAATTTCAGTATGTTAATTGTAAATTTTGACAGGTTTGTGGTCTATACTCCATAAAAGGCCAGATCCATACAATCATCCACATCAGCTAGTTATAATATTGGATGGGGATAAGGGAATCAGAGAAGCTGTTAGAGAGTTTTTTCCAGATGCTCTACACTCCAGATGTGTTCTACATCTAGTGAAGAATTTCAGATCAAAATTGAAGGACTTGAGACTAAAGGCAAAGGATACTCAGATTATGGGTAATATATTACAATCAGCTTGTTACAAGTATACTAAAGCAAAATGGAACGATTATATGGACGACATTAAGCTGATAAACGAAAGGGCATATAATATTGTCATGAACTATGCTCCAGAGAACTGGGCAAACGTGTTCTTTCTTGAAATTAGGTAAAGCATAAGCAATCTAATGTTAATTGTATGATGAACTGAACATCCACTGCATGTTAATTCTATTTCTCTGCTTGTTAATTCTATTTCACTGCATGTTAATTCTATTCCATTTCATGTTAATTCTATTACACTTCATGTTAAATCTATTTCACTTCATGTTAACTCTATTCCACTTCATGTTAATTCTACTCCACTTCATGTTAAATCTATTTTACTTCATGCTAACTCTAATCTACTTCATGTTAAATCTATTTTAATTCATGTTAATTATATTCCACTGCATGTTAATTCTATTTCAATACATGTTAATTATTTTAGATATGGTCACGTTACATCTAATGTCGCTGAGTCTTTCAACAAGTGGATACACGATGCTAGAACGCTACGGATATTACAGCTGGTAGAGCACATACGGAAGAAAATTATGGTCCGAATGAATGATCGACGAGGCATGACTGAAAATTAGAATTCATTTCTTTGTCCCAAAGCTGAGCTTGTCCTTAAAGAGAACATGGACAATAGCCGCGCATTGGATGTGCGTCAATCACATAGAGGATTATTTGAGGTACAATCCGATAAAACTTGTCAAGTGGATCTGGACAAAAACACATGCACATGCCGTGCATGGGATATAACTCGTATCCCTTGTAAACATGCATGCGCAGCCATAATGTTTATGAAGAGGGATGTTTACTAATTCTACGATTCGTTTATGATGGTTAAAGCTTTTAAAAAAAGCTACGTGTCAATCCTTTACCCCATCCCTGATTACGAGAAGCGTAGCGTGTCACGTGATGAGATCCAGATCTTACTACCACTAACAACAAAAAGAAAAGGGAGAAATAAAACAAGACGGATCAACAACTGAACGATTTGCACACGGCTAGTAAAATGCTCTCGATGCCATATGGAAGGTCATAACCGTAAAGATGCAACGAACCTATTGCAGATTAAGTGTGTTATATGCTGTTAAGTGATTTGCTTGTATAGTTATAAACTAAGTTTTTTTTTAAGTTAGTAAGCAATTTCATGTTGGAAGCAATTTTTTTGCTATGTATGACTTAAAGTTAGGTGTTAATATTTACCAGAAATGTAAATCCTAATTTTCAGTTCATGTTAAGTCTAATTCACTTCATATTAATTCTATTTCTTCATGTTAAGTCTATTTATTCCGGTTATGTTTTATTTTTCAGTTCATGTTAAGTCTAATTCACTTTCGTTAATTCTATTTCGCTTCATGTTAAGTCTTATTTTAATGATAACTCTATTTCGGTTCATGTTAAGTCTAATTCCAGTTCATGTTAATTCTATTTCGCTTCATGTTAAGTCTAATTTTAATGATAACTTTATTTCCAGTTCATGTTAAGTCTAATTCCAGTTCGTTATGTCTAATTCAAGTTCATGTTAAGTCAAGTTTACGTTCATGTTAAATCTAATAAATTAGGAAGTCTAATATCTCCAATTGGTGTGACAACAATGAAGTTTCCCAATGGGTAGAAAATGTTGATAAGACTAATGTCAATCATGGAGCTTCCCAATTGAATTACATTAATTACTTTTTTATTTACAGTAAGTATTTAGAAGCTGAAGCCAACTAAAGTTGCATTGAATGGTTTCAACCACTTTGTGTTAAAACCTCGATGAAGCATCTTGATTGCAAAGAAATGCGTCATTTTTCTTGAGGGAAAAGAAAGTAAGGTATGTCTCTTGAAATTGTTCTTGCACATGTTAATGATTACGTAATTTGATTCATATTAACTATTTTCATATGAGCGACCATAAAGCTATTGAACATGAGTCGTAGAGCAAGAAGCCCTTCTTAGGAACATCGATGCTCGTGGCTGGAATTTTTTAAACTTGATGTTTATATGGATTTAATCTTGTAACATAAAACCCTCAAAATCCATCCTTGATTCTGGCGGCGTCGGCGGCTAAACCTTGTTCTTGTGATGAGTGAAGCGTCGAAGAAACGGAGGAGGAGGAGCTGCGAGCAAATCGTTAAGGTTCAACAAGACCTACGCAATGAACTACTCAACTATCGCCGTCAAGACGGCTCATGGAGATGTCCATTTTGCATCAATCGGAAGATAAAGAGGTGGACTAAGCAACAACTAAAGCAGCACGCACATGGCATGAGTACTAAAGGATTGTCAAAGAAAAAGATGAAAGTTATCGCAAACCACCGTGGCCTCGAGAAATTCCTAGAAGAGGAATAGAATAGAATGGAGTGAGGGCTGTAAGATATTATGTGTAATTGATGTAGGATTTTGTGAACTAAACTTTCTCTTGTATCTTTCTGCTACTCGTAACTTTCTAAGGCATTGATCGTCAATTCATATATTTCCGTTCTTGTTAATTCTATACAACTACATGTTAATTCCACTACACTGCATGTTAATTTAATTTCACTTCATGTTAATTCAATTTTAGTTCATGTTAAATCTATTTTTCTGTAGGCGGGAAAAATTGCCAACCCCGCCAATCAAAGAGAGGAGCTCGCCTGTATGAGCCCAATAGCTCATTAGGCGAGTTTGCCTAAAACCACGTCAACATTTCATGCAGTCGATGCTTTGAAGAGCTTCGCTGCAAGAGCCTAAGAGCCGCCTAGCGAACTTCGCCCGCTGAGATAAGCCCAGCTCGAGAACTTCGCTGTAAGAACTCAAATGCCGCTCGCCCTAGCGGTGGTCGGCGAGGTTAGCGTGGAGCGGAGTTGAGCTTCGACACAAAGTCCGCGTCGCGTAGCTCTCCCTTGGGCGAGGTTAAGCGGCGGCTTCGACATTCAACGAGGTTCGCCAAAATCTCGGCAGATCATCTTGACGAAGCTTCGCCCACAATAGTGGTTTGGCGAGGTTAAGCCCACAGCGATGGTTTGTGAAATTAAGCCTCCGCGATGAACTTCGCCCATGAGTCCAGCGTCGCCTATCGATCCAGCCGTCACGAGGCCGCGCGCTGCAAAGAGTTCGCCCGGCTGCGGCCAACTCACGCCGAGGGTCCACCGGTTGGCCCGCTTGTTGACAAGCTTCGCTGAGCAGTTAAAACAACTCTTAAGCTTCGCTGCTTTCGCTGGTGAGCGGCCAATGGCGGCAGAAAGTGGGCCCACCCACTTTCCCGTCCGCGGTGATGATGAGACAAGGCTCTCATCACCCCTATAGCGATCACATCCGCGGCTAGAGGGCATGGCCCGCACCTATTAGCGGTCACATCCCGAGTCAAGGGAGGACGATTAAACTGTCAAAGCCATGATTAGGAGAGCTTCGCCTATGCAAGTTCAGCAGCGCTGCAGCCATTTCGCCCTCACGAACCGAGCACGCCCGCAAGAGGCCCGCCAGTTGACCTCGTTCGGCAAACTCGCCTGCAAGCTCGCCTGAGCACTCGACAGTCTCGCCTGCTTATCCACTCTGCACATCTTGAGTTATGGTAAGGCATGGTCACTCATTACCTCATGGGCGGTCACATCCCGCAGCTAGAGGGTATGGTACCCCTTAACTGTCAGTGGTCATATCCCACAAATCAGGAAGGTGGTCATGCCTCTCCTTGCCTATTTATAAGCCACCATCTCCACATGAGAGGGGGCTGGCAATCAGGTTGTGAGAAACCATCACTGAGAAGAAAGAGCAAGCAGAAGAGTCACTCTCTTGCACCCTCAACTCAGTTCTGAGCAAAGGCTTGGATTGTTGAAGTAGACTCCATCTGAACTCTCAGATTTGGAGGCTCTCGAGCTCTTTGCAAACTCTTGCATCGTAGCTCTATCTAAGCAAGCTCGGGTAGAACCGAACTCAACCAGGGCTTCCTGGCGTCTGGCTCCGACGGCGTGTCCGGATCGTCCAAGGGAAGCGAACTTCGATTCGAGCATCGAGGAGGCGTCCTACGCTACTGGCGAACCCGTTAAACAAGAAGGGCCTTCCCTTCGCTTCTGTTGTAAAAAGACCTGTTCTTAATTTGTAACAACCGATACGAACAATACAAATCCGAGAGGAGATTTTTACACCAAACAGAAGATGGCGACCCGGTGGGAGAAATCATTTCCTCAACGAGATGGTGGTGGCGCTGATTCGGCGACATGCGGAAGGGACAACGATTGAGTCCACGGTGATTGAGTTCGACCAAGCTAGGTATGAAGAGTACCTGTCTTCGTCCTCTTCGGGCGGTAAGACCTCCCGACGTTACCGTAGGGTTGTGCGCGCAACCCAACGTCGAGTGGCCGAAGTAGCTACGCCTAAGTGTTCTACCCTAACTTCTGCAGGGGGCTCTATCTCCCCCAAACCAGCCAAGGCCGAACCAATGGCCAAGAGTGCAAGCCGAGCAAACTCTTGTTGGGTTGCCATGATCCACTCGACCACTGCGTGCAAGAGGATGATTCGCCTCAGCGCGGATCACGCCTTCACCATCGACGCGGATTTCCCTCTCTCCAAGAGAGCCAGGCAGCGACGACGACAAGCCCTTGCACGGCGGGAAGCGACTGCTTCCACCTCCCTGAACGGTTTGGATTACTATTCAAACCCAAGAAAAATCAAGCCAGGGCGCATCAGCCACAGTTCTGGCGGGCTCCCTAAATCAGGCGAGTCCACTTGCGGCGAGTCTCGCTCTAGCGGCAAGACCCCAAAAATCGGCAGACTTGGGGTACTTCCTCATTCAGGCGAGCCCGCTCAATCAGGCGAGCTTCACCCATCAAGCCTTCACCAGAAGCGCCAGGCGACAAGTGGGCGGCGCATGGGCAGCCAGCTCGCCCAGAGTCCGAGTCTCGCCAGCGGCATCTCGCCTGGAAAGACAAGACCGCCTGAATCCCACACTTGGGGCTCCAAAGCGTTCTCGCCCGAGCTCCTTTGAACTCACCGCACCCAAGTGCGCTGATGATCCCTCTGATACTGGGGGTTGCCATCTCCAACCCACGGGAGACCTCAGAAACCATCTGATTCGCAAGCGCGCGGCTCAAGAGGCAAATCCTCAGTGCCACTGTGGAAAGCTAATCCAAGCGGTTCTCGCTGACTGTTAGTGCATGCCGAAACCATCAGTATGGGAAAGGCTTTCTCAACCACTTCGGAGAGTAAGGCCTCTCCATCAAAGGCAATCGGCGAAAGAAACAGGCCACTAGTGGTCCCGAGCTATCAATTGCCTCCGTCAACATGACAGGAAAGGATAAAGCTAGATACTCAGTTCTTGGACTTCGAGTTTGCTTTGGGGTGACGCCTCAATTGAAGTGAAGGCGTCTACGGCCTGCAGCGTCTCAAACCGGTGCGACCATCCCGTTTGACTACGCGCGGTTAAACTCCATCAGCGGCGATGAGGAAGAGGCTTGTTCGTGAGCGACTTCCCAGCGTCAAGCTCGACTACGGTAGGCGCAAAGTGCACATGGCCGGAGGCTCCGGCGAGTGGACTAAAAGGTTTGAGGAGCGCAAGCGTGATCACCGGAAGCAATGATCATCGACTCTATGAAGGAGATGATGGGACAAGCTGTTGCAAAAGAAAAGCCTTAGCCCGAAATGCGCGAGGAAGAACCGAAAGGAATCAAGAGCGAGACTTCACTCCTCACGCAACAGATGAAGAGGATGGGCATAGGTCACCCTCCGGTTACTCCTCCAGATCTTCGGGAAAGGCCTCCCAATCTGGCAGCATACCTCAGGATAAAAGGTTTGGACGAGTTTCAGAATCAGCTTCGGCCCTAAAACTCGAGAAAAACATGAGCAGTAGGGTGGTCGGCCGTATCCGTAGTGTGGGATCTGATCCCTTATCCGGCAAAGTTCAAGCCTATGGGGCTGGCCCGATTCGGCGGAAGGATCTCCCTCGGCACATTTACTACTTCTGTCGAGCGAGTTTCTTCTTGAAATGATCCCATCCTCACGGTTGTTCATTGGCACTCTGAAGGGGTAGCCTTTGAATGGTTCCATAAACTTGAGCCGGCTCTATCAAATCATGGGGCGACTTAGAAGCTGTTCTTGGCCAGCTTCCGGCAGCGACTTGAAGTTTCAATGGCGACCCTGTCGAAGCGAGAAAGCGAAGGCGGTCGGTGAATTTGTGAAAAGGTTAATCGATGTTGCATTCTAGAAACAGTGGCGATACTACCCTAATTGAGATGTCTGCATAATCGCGATTGGCATCTTATCGACTTCGGTCTTTGTGGAAACCGGACACGGAAGGAGTTGAGTACGCCAAGGTGAACAAGTGGAAAACATGATCAAAGCACAGGCGGAAGAGCCCGGCACAAAAGGGAACCGAGCGGCTTTCACCAGAACTATCCTCGGTCGAAGGGAAGGAAACCATGGTGTCGACTCTAATCCGGCCCCAAGGCGCAACATCAGAAATCCAAGCGGCAGGCAGCCCGAGGCAATACGATTTCAAGGAAGGCTGGGTGGTGCCCACCTTTGACACCTCCTGCGAACAATAGGATCAAGCTTCGAGGCCGCCAAGGCCGAGGAAGTGGGCAAGACAGATGACCCAAACTATTGCGCATTCCACAGTTAAATGGAAGCCCTGCGGACCAAGTGCTACATCCTCAAAGACAAACTCCGAGGCTCTCTTTGGTGGGGGTGTTGAAGAAAGAAAGTCCAAAGAATGTGACCACGAACATGGTCACCTTAAGATTGGAACCGGCCTCCCTGCGGTCCACACGGCCGAGTATCGTACCTATTCCCAAAGCGGTGAGGATCATTAATGCCGACCCTCACTGTCAGCGGGGAAAAGGGCTTGGTACCCTGAGACCCTACCATCGGGGCAGGTCATGTGGGTTCACCCGACCTCCTCAAAGGCAGCGATGGACTTGGCCCGTATGAAGGGCAGCGGAGAGAGCAAACCACAATGTCATCTCGGCAATTCGGATGGAATCGAGCAGGGATAGCAACCCTCACCGACTCAGGAAGAAGCGATGCTGCGTCACAAAGGCGGGGAAAAGATTTCGCTAAAATTATCCCGGTCTGAGATGACTGATGAAACAACGGCGGGAACATCACGGGAGGATGCCGACAAACCAAGCTCAAGCAACCCGCCCTTCGGTTTAATGTGCTCTCGCGGCTAGCAAACATCGGCAAGGATCACATTATCTGAGCTCCTGCGTCTATCGAGGTCAACAGGGAAGCTGCGAGAGGCTCTAGCTAACTTCGAAATTTTACCACACACTTTTCACGCCCGAAGAAGAGCGGAGAGGCGTCGGGTGCTGCCGGTATCAGGAGCAGATCCCGTATCACCTTCACCCGGATGACATGCTCATCAATTGCGTCTCCGCGGGGCCTCTTTACTTCCACGAGTGCGTCGGCTCCTCAAAGTGGATAGAATCCAAGTGGACCGGGATCGACCTTGAGCATTATTCCCTTGGCGCTCATCAAGTCCCTAGGGATACCTCGAAGCGGTATCTACCACGACCACCACTATCTTTGGCTTCAAGCCAGGGACTTGGCAGCTTGGAAGATCCGCCTCAAATGCCGGTTAGGCAATATGAGAGCGGAAGTAACACCTTTCGTCATCCACGGAACCATCTTACAACATCTTTGTTGGCGTAGTGGATCCATAACAACGCATCGTCCGTCTACTTTGCACCAATGCCTAAATGCGTGGATGATAATGGTCGAGTCAAGGCGGTGTTTGCGAATGCGACCCTTCAAGGGGTGGAGAATTACTTCACGACTCTTTACTCTACCAAGATTGGTCGGTGGTGAGGTCTTTGGTGAAGACGGGATAAGCGTAATGAATTTGTGAATCGGCGAGGACAACGAGGGTCTTGTCCTAATGACATTGAACCCATTGTAATCGACTCGGAGGCCTTGTTATCACCAATTGGATGAGCCCAGACTCACCCTTAATGAAATTCACGAATTTGCTTACTCCTCGTCGGTTCGGGCTAAGCGTCGGGAATCAACAACTTTGGTTTGAGGTTAACCAATAATTGACCTTGCATTTGCACAGTACTTTCGGCATATAGCGACAAACCAATGATCGAGTCCTCACGGTACGTCTTTGTCGTACCGCTCGAGGAGATTATCAACAAGAGATCATCTTTGGAAGGGTTGACATGTCCACGCCGCGATGTGGGGCGACTTCGAAACGATGAACCCGACCAGCAGTTCATACACTATAGCGAGGCGCCAAAGGCGCATGATGGAGGGCATGGGTTATAGCCGTCGAGAAAGAAGGCTTGAACTACGGTAAAGGCGGGAAGACTCGGTCCAACCCGTCTGCGTGCCAAAGGAAAGCGGCGATTACTCTGGCGGGGCGAAGAGGGCTAGGTTATGTCTCCTCCTCTTGAATGGCTTGCGCCACTTGGGCAGATATCCGGTGGCTTCGCTCGGGAGATCAATCATCTACCTCCTCGGCTTAGGATTGGATGTCGGCGTCGGGGGCTGGTTTACAAGCCTCCGTAACATGACTACGGTTGATACGTTGAGGTCCAAGTAGGCGAACAAATCCCGCTTCATGGCGAAGCATGGGATCGTCCGTCGGCCTTAATGGAAGCGGGCGTTTGGCGGCGAGAACATGCAGGATAAAATTCTCGGGTAGACATGGGAGAGGAGGCCAACCCCAAACCCATATTCATCAGCTAGTTTACTTCCCCAAGAGAGGAAGAGCTCATATCTCTTGTCAAGGAATACATCGATGTCTTCGCTGGAATTATGAAGATATGCAGCCTCGACCCCAGTGCATGCATGCATCGCCTTGACATCAGTCCGGAGGCTAAACCGTAAGCGGCGGCAAAGGCGGTTTAAGCCGCCAAATTATGGAAACAATTGTGGCGGAGTAAAAGGCTCGTAAAGGCGGGCTTCATCGAGGGAGAGCGGCACCCAGTTGGGTGTCAACATCGTCAGTTCTAAAGAAAAATAGCACAATTAGAACACAATGGAGCTATAGGGACCTCAATGCGCTTGCCCTAAAGATGAGTTTAGTTACCCATCACGGATGTCATCATTGACAACACGTGCGGTTTGAAAGGATGTCATTCATGGATGGTTTTGGGGTACAACCAAATCAAAATGCACCACGAAGATGAGAAACATGCCGTTGAGAACTCCGATGGGGATATCTTGTTACGGTTATGCCGCCGGTCTTAAACGGTAGCGACCTATCGGTAGCGCCATGAGCACCATCTTCAAGACCATCTAAGAAAGGCGATCGAATGCTACGTGGGCGACTTGGTGGTGAAGAGCGTAACAAAGGCGACCACCTTCGCGACACGAGCGGTGTTGACATCATCTTGAACACCAACTAAAATGAACCCTACAAAATCATTCTTGGGGATGTCCGGCAAGTTTCGGTTTGATGGTTACGGCGAAGGGGGTTATGTCGATCGACAAAGTCGAGCCATTCAAGAACTACAACCACCTAGGAATCTCAAGGAATTGAGGGATTGCAAGGGCGGGCAGTATATCCGAAGGTTCATCGCCAAATCTCGGGCAAATGCGGCCCTTCTCCAAAGCTGATGAAGAAGGGTATGGTTTCGTGGGATGAATCTTGCCAGCAGTTAGAAATCAAGCGTTATCTTCGAACCCACGGTGCGGCATCCCCAATCTCGGGCAAGCCGTTCCTCGTGTATGTCGCGGCGGCGGAACACTCCTTGGCCGCCCTCTAGCACAAAATAGCGGCCCGGTCCACGAGCAAAGGCGTATACTACCTGAGTAGGACCTTGCAAGGAGCAGAACGGAGGTACCCTATGATCGAAAAGGAGTGCCTAGCCCTGGTATTCGCAATTCAGAAAATGCGACATTACCTCGTCGGTCAGACTATTCATGTCATCTCAAAGGTGAACCCTATCCGAGTTTTCATGACACAACCCGGATCCCTAAACTGGCGCCTAGCAAGGTGGGCGCTTTTGTTGTCTCAGTACGACATCCATTTCATGCCGCAGAAATCCGTCAAAGGGCAAGCTATCTGCGATCTCATGGCCAGCCACCCGATCGGGTCGAGCACGGAGTTATTCGAAGACATGCCAGATGAAACTTATGAGGTCAACACGATTTCACGAGAAGGAAGTTGGCGGCTCTACTTCGATGGCGCGTCTCGGGTCGGGACCAGCGGGGCTATCGTGGCAGGTGTGGGGGTAGTCTTGGTCTCCCCGCAAAACCACGTATTACCCCAGGCCTTCTCTCTAACGGAGCCATGCTCCAACAACGTGGCTGAGTACAATGCGATGCTCATTGGACTCAATCTGGCCAAAGATTTGGGGGTAAAGCACCTCGAGGCTTATGGCGATTCTCAGCTCATCGTCAGACAGATGACGGGAGAGTACGAAGTTAGAAATGATGATCTAATTCCATGCCACCGAGCGGCTATCGAAATAGCCAAATCATTTGACAGCTTTCGCATCGAGCACGTGCTCCGTTCCAAGAACACGCACGCAGATGCTTTGGCTTCATTGGCAGCCAACTTGGCTCAACCACTAGGGACGAGCCAGCACGTCACCGTTGCAAGCCGACGGCTCTTCCAACCAGAATCCGCTCCAGAAGTAAACACGACTCAGGGCACAAGCCAGCTGGAGCCAAGAGACTGGCGCTTCCCAATCATTGACTATGTTCTTTCACGGTATCTTGCCAGGGGCGTTAAGCGGGATTCTCTCCGCGAGCCCGAGTTTTACTTGATTCGGCGACAAAACATTGTATCGAAGATCATCTGACGGCATCTTTGCTCGATGCCTGCGCTTGCCGACGGAAGCGGGAGGCCCTGAGGGAAGCCCATGATGGTACTGCGCCCACCAACGGGACCCAAGCTCACGGGATGCGCTACGGAGAATGGGCTGTTCAGCCCCAAGATGATTAGCGGCAGTTTGCATGCCAACCTTACCGCAGCGTGCAAATCCGCGCTAATTACATCGGCGGCCGCCGCAGATTTGCATCGGCAACGATAAATTGGCCATTGAGACATGGGGCATGGATATTGTCGGGCAATAGCGCCACCATCGATAAAGGGGCATCGCTTTATCTGGCGATAACCGACTACTTTTCAAGTGGTAGCGGCGGTACCTCTGCGGCAAGTCAAGACTAGCGGCGTGATAAGGTTCATCGAACACCATATCATACGGTGATGCAGCGTCCCCGGCGCATCATCCGCGACGGACCGCTGATTCGTTAGTCGCGTTCACCGATTACGTGACAAGTTCGAGAATCAGGAGCACATCATCCCGCGACTTATAACCCACCAGCCAGCGGGTTAGGCTGACCTTCAACAAGGCGATCATCAAGATTCTAACTAAGCTAACATCCCGCCTAGCCGGATGGCTGCTCGAGGGAAGCTTGTGGGCATATCGCCTCTGGTCCGTACTCCCACGGTACAACACCATACTCGTTAGTATCACGGTTCGCGGCCGTACTACCACTTGAGATCGGATCCAGTCCTTCGTTATGCGGCTCGGCGGCGGGATGGAAAGAAGAATCATCGCCGGCGTCTTCGCGAGAACTAGAGGCGTTAGGCGAGAACCCGTAAAGCTCAACAACACATCGAGCTTTACCAAACACGGATCTCTAAAACCTTCGGCAAAGGGTGGACACGGTCTTTCGAGGCGAGCTAGTCTTAGCGTCCGTGACCAATGATCCTCAACTCCAAGAAGAAAGGAAGTTCGGCCCAAATGGGAAGGTCCGTTTGTGATAGAAGCAGATCTATTCAAATGGAGCCTATCGCCTGCGTCAAAATGGGCGGCGATAAGATCATGATGCCCATCAGCGGAAATTCTTGAAGAAGTACTATCCGTAGTCTTCCTTCAAACTCCCTGAGTTATCATGTTATGATCACCTCGGTGAATAATTTCCTCAAATTCCTTGCCAATCCTCCTCGTGAGGATGGCGGGTCTAAAATTATCATGTTAACAATCACCTCGATAGTTCCCTTGAGTTTCCTCGTCGATCCTCTCCAATAGGATGACGGGACCACTCCCACTGTCACGTTAATATTACACCTCTGACAAATTCCCCCTCCAATCCTCGTCAATAGGATGGTGGGTCCTCGAAGTTGCCCAGGTCGCAACTAACCCCAGTCATGTTAACACTAAACCTCTGACAAATTCCCCCTCCAATCCTCGTCAATAGGATGGTGGGTCCTCAAAACTATCATGTTAATGAGTACCTCGGATAGTTAGATCGGTCGTCACACTCTGCGTCAGCTGAGCGACTTGATCCTTTCTGCGCTGATACGATTCTATTAGAATGTTGAAGGATATAGCCTACCATGCGATGAGTTACTATATCAATCGTCGTCACACTCACCGTCCACTGGATAATTTGATTACCCGCGTTCCCATGAATGGCATTGTCGTCGACATTGGCCTACCAGCGATGTGCCTTTGACACTCATCCGATCACTCCGCGGTGACCGGTCGACGAGCTAAGGCTGTTGCAATCGCAACGGCCCACGACGATTCGACTTAGCGGTTGTAATTAACTAGCGCCTCATACGGTTAAGAGTAGAAGAAATTTTAGCCGAGTCTAAAGAAACTTCTCGACAACTCATCATCTTGAGGGAATAGTATGGTTAGCCCGATTCAAGCGGTATCGGTAAAGGCAAATCAATCAGAGATCGGGCGGTCCAAGGATGAGAGCCAGGGCGTGTAGGAGTCATTGAGGCGAGACAATCAAATGATATGAAAGAAAAGTGCGCTTCTCATTTTATAATAAAGGGAAGGGGCCAGTTACAAAGAGGGAGAATGCGGCTCAAGCGGAAGTCAAAATCTCTTAAGTCGCGACTTCGGCATCGAATCGCCCTCTGTGCTCCTCCTCGGGGTAGTGAGAACCTTTTGTCGGATGTCCTCTTGGTGAGAGAGCGGCATTGTGGAGCTCCCTTCTTGTCTTTTCAAGACTCGCTTTTCTCCTCGAAATCGGCAATAACCAATTCTTTGTTGACCCTCGAGCTCCTCGGTTCCTTCAAAGCACGCTCCGCAGTGGCTCTTTGGCGACTAGGAAGACTGCGGTTTGGCAATGGTTTCTTTAAGCTTCGATATGGATTTGGTCGCGTCCGGAGGCGGGCCTTCGGCGGCTCCTCTTCCATCTTTTGCCATCGGCGAAATCCGTTCCACTTACAGCGGTGTTCGGCCTCGGCCATAGTGCAGTCGAGGCGCCTCTGCTCCTCAAGATGGATTCGCGGCGTTGAGGCCAAGTCAAGAGATTCTTAGGCGGAGAGCAATCAACTCTTCGGCGTCTCTTTCTGCCGATGCTGGCGCCGTTGAAATAAAGCGCATCAGCGCTGTCAAAGTACTCGGGTTGCCCAAGTACATTTGCGGCATGGGTTTGAGCTTCGCCAAAAGCGACCTCCATCAATACCGCTTGGGCTATCATGAAGAAGGGCACGAAGATCCTTGATCGTAGCCTCCACAGTTTCCGTTTGAGGCGGCGGGGAGGAGAGAGGAATATCCTCTGTGGCGGGCGAGACGGAGTCTTGGCCACGGCGACCATATAGTCGACACTTCCCGGAGCCTCCTCTACAGGCGGACCTCTCTTCACCAATGGCGCCCTCCACGAGCAAGCGCCTCATCTTGAATAGCCGCCCCTCTTGACGGGGATGCCGATTTGGGGTGGTTCCGCCCGATCGTGGCCGCGTCTCCTCAACCTCCTCTCCCTCGTGGGATGGGATGGCTTCATGATCCGAAGCATGTCCTTCTTCACCCTCAGAAGAAACTTGAGCGGTGGCGCGGTTGTACCTAAAAGGAAAAGACGGGTTAATCATATGCAACTTATCAAACAAAAGAGGGACACGAGCGCGCCTCGAGAAAAGCGCCGCCGGGCGAGGTCAGCGCATTGCTCGTCGCGTTACCACCAGACCCCGATGTGGTTACAGCGGAGCCCGATGGAAGGAGAAACCTCTTAAGTGGCGGACTCTCTTGGCCACCCTCTCACAGTGGGACTTATACCCTCCTCCTCGGGCGGCCCAGTGGTGAAGGAGGGGGGTGGCTGTCGGCATCTGCAGTCGGCGGCGATAGCATCCCAGCCCCCTCAAATGCTCTCCGGCCCTAACCGGTTCTTGAGGGACCCGCTCTGCCCGAACCCGAGGGGCGAGTGGGGTGGGGAAGTGTGGAAGGACAACATGAAGTCATCACCCAAACCTCAGGTGAAAGCCCGTGTCGGCTAGCCACGGAGGACTCCTCGGTCGGAAGTGCTTGAGACCCCTCGGCTGAGTTACTCTAACTTCCTCCCTCGAGTGCGTCGGCCTCCTCAATGTGGTGGCGTTCCCCTGTGAGGTGTCAAGGCGACCTCTCGATCGGCGTGTGCGTTCGGTCAAACACGTACATAGGTCAAACCCCTGGGTACTCACGCCCGATACCACTGCGATGGGTGAGCAGTGGCGAAGAACTTCGGTCCCTCAAAGGCGGCTCGGCGCACACCCGTACAACCGGTCGTCCAAACCAGCGCTCAGTCTACCAACCCCCTTAATTCGGTGAGGTTGATGTTCCCAGCGTAGAGCTGGTGCATATCCAAATTGGCGGCGGCTAGGAAGGTAGGGTTCCAAGAGCACGGCGACCCGTCTGCGAAGGAGATGGTAGCCAGTGGTATATTGACCACCACGAAGCCACCAAGGGTTAAGAGGGTGTCGCGATCATGATGGAACCATCCGGAGAGACTCACCGTGGCCCGCCCGAAATAGAAACACCGAAAGAAGTCGTAGGCTGCCAAAGAAGGCGCCTTCCTCATTTCCACAATATCCGGAACTTCGGGGAACAAGTCTCGAGCGGCTGGAGGAATGGGGCGGTCCGCGCCTTCTGGCCTGGCTGGTGCACTCATCAAGCACTTCGCTGATTACCACCGAACCATGCCATCAGTGCGTGTAGGGCAAGGCGATCCGAGGGTTGGGGGTCTTGGCAATCTCTTCTCCTCGATCTACTTCAACAAAGGAAGCCGGCGAATTGTCGAGCAACCTCAGGAGTCCACTTTGTATCACGGTAGTCATGGCGACACCGGTGCATATGATAAGCCCATAAGCTGGCGGACGGCGGATAGGCGACATCCAGGGATAGCCTCGAGCGAGTGCGTGGGCACCGCACCTCTTCAACCCAACATCAAATAGCCGACAGCGGGGCCTTGGATGAGATCGAGTCAGCGATGGTGGTAGGATCTGAAGTAGTCCCACGAATCCCCGCCGTCGTGATCGATAGTCTCAGATCGTCATCCTCGGGCAGGAGAGCGGATCGTCTCCGTCGCACCGACCAGCGGGAGAATGGGCCTCTTCTGTCTTCGTTATGGGGAGCAGGTGGTAGCCCAATTCTTGTGGTGATCCGGCATTCCTCTTCTTGTTGCCTTTGTGGTCCACTGAGACCCAGAGTGTCGAGACAAATGTGGTAGTGGCGAGCTCCCATAGGGTTTCCACCACTTGAGGGAATGGGTGGAAAGGCGGTCAGAGCTCCATTTGGCTAGGAATGTACTCTTCATATGGGAACTCTCCCATGTGGACCCGATACCTCATGCATCGTGAAGAGCCAACCCTAACTCCCGTTAGGCGTGTAGAAGGTACCGCTATCCGGACGTGGAGAGCTCCGGCCACACTTTGGCGAGGCGTGAATCTTAATGCGTCTTTGGGTGGCTCGATGGCCTGAGCAGATTCAGATCCTTGGAGATCGGGAATTCTCGCGAGAACAAGCTTCGGTGATTCTATGCCACGAGGGATTTTTGCGGCCGATGAATAGACAACCGTAGCGGAAATCCTTTGGAGAAGCTGTCCTCCGCGAAAAGCGGTGGCGGAAAGTCTCGCCGTTGTCGGCGTTTAAGCCCATAGAACTCATTTTCGCGAAGCCGGGATGAAGCGATCCGCGCCTCGATGGGGCTGTCGACCCATATCCAACCTTGGAACCCGTGAAGGTTCGCAAGTGACTCCATCACGGCGAGTCAAGTCGATTCATTTTACGGGAACGAAAGGGGCGTAGCTTCGACTAGAAAAATCCCCGCATCATGTTGGGGAGAAAGTATCGGGCTTTGCCAATTTCACGCAACCATTTGCTTTCACCTAGGAGCATGAGTGAGGGATCAACTATGGCATCACCGAACATGAAGTCAGGCTTCACCATTTCACTACGCTGATCGCTTAGCATCGCCGCATCGGTGGTCAACTCCCGCAGCGTCAGATAGTGTCCCTCGGATACACGTCGCCGCAATTCCATAGTTCGGTCAGCATGGAAGACTGGCACCGGGTCAAGGAGAGGAAACACAGGAGGAGCGAGCTTCATTACTACGGCAAGGCCAATCGCCGTGCCCTTTGGAAGGACCTCGTCAGAGAAGGTAGCTGCAAAATGAAATGAAAAGAGTGTTAAAAGATGGCGACTCTTTGAAGCAGGCGAGCCAACTAGCCAACTCTTTGAAACAGGCGAGCCAACTCGCCAACCCTTTGAAACGGTGAGCCAACTTCGCCAACTCTTTGAAGCGAAGCGAGCCTTTTAGTGAAGCGAACAATCAGGCTCGCCAATAAAAGGCAAAGCCTGCTGAAAGTAAGATCGTTTGTTGTGGCGAGTCTCGCTGAACAATCGAACCGCCAAGGCAAAGGCGAGAGTCCGGCTTGTCGCACCTCGCCGATATAACGGACCTACGGATAGGCGAGGCCACCGGGCGAAGCGAATCATCGCCTAGTTCCACCTACCGTGAGAAGCGGCGGCCAGCGGCGTGGCCATGATAGCGGAAAGAAACAAGCCCCTTCCCTTTGGATGTGGTCTTCTTCGACTTAGGAGCCATTACGATCAAAGTGGAAATCGGGTTTTCTTGAAAAACTTGGCGGGATTTGGTGGCCTCCCAGCCTGAGAAGGCGGCTTTATATGGCGAGTCTCGGTCGAATTCATCGGCTTAGGTAAATCTCGTGGTTGGGATTCATCGGTTGAAACGCAATTTCGGCACGATCCTAGCCAGCGGCGGGCCAGATCAAAGCGCCGCAATCTGCGGCTCAGATCGGCGTGTGAAGGCGAAGCCCCGTCGGCTCACATTTATGCGGTGACCGCCACGTGCCCCATCTCGGGGAAGACCGTGGCCTTCCATCCCGAAGGGCGAGCTGCGCCCACCAAATGGTTGAGCTTCGCCCAAGGCGAAACTTGCCCACCAAATGGTTTGAGCTTCGTCCAAAGAAGCTTCGCCCACCAAGCGGATTGAGCTGCGCCCAGACAAAGCTTCGCCACCCAAGTGGTTGGAGCTGCGCTGAAAAGAAACTTCGCCCACCAAATGGTTCGAGCTTCGCCCAAGGCGAGCTTCGCCCACCAAATGGTTTGAGCTTCGTCCAAGAGAGCTTCGCCCACCAAGCAGTTGAGCTCGCCCAAGACAAAGCTTCGCCACCCAAGTGGTTGGGCTGCGCTGAAAAGAAACTGCCCGCAAATGGTTCGAGCTTCGCCCAAGGCGAGCTGCAGCCACCAAATGGTTCGAGCTTCGCCCAAGGCGAGCTGCGCCCACCAAATGGTTTGAGCTGCGTCCAAAGAAGCTTCGCCCACAAAGCGGATTGAGCTGCGCCCAAGACAAAGCTTCGCCACCCAAGTGGTTGGAGCTCGCTGAAAAGAGACTTCGCCCACCAAATGGTTGAGCTGCGCCCAAGGCGAGCTTCGCCACCCAAATGATTTGAGCTTCCCCAGAGTTAAACTCGTTTGGTGACCTTTTGCACAAAATCCACGAGCATCATAGAACTACATCGCACTTACCAGGGGCTAAACAACGATACATTCGAACAAAGTTATGACGACACATGCAAACAGAAGTCATAACAGAAATGTATTGAAGCCTAAACAACGTCAAAGACCTAACCGGCATCGGCTACCTAGATTCACTTGCAAGAGGCCTAGTCGCTGCCAGAATCTTCGCTCGTAGAAACCCAGGGGTCCTTCTTCAGCGCCACTTCAAGCGCCCGAGCGATGCGGCGAAAACCGGCACTCAAGACTCCGCATCCTATCCGGTCCGGTTCGAGCCATCGATTGATTGAGGGCGATGCCCTCAAGCACTTCCTTCTCGATTAATAGTAGTTCGGTCAGCGGCGGAATATCGCGGAGCTCCTCAGGGATGACCACGAGCTTGGAGTCGAGCTCTTGGCGAATCTCGTGATCTCGGCCGCCGATTGAGAGGCACTTAGGCCGAACAGCGGCGGCGCGCCATAGGTTTGCCAAGGAAAAGAAGATGAGGGTGGCAAAATGTGGGTAAGATGATCCACCATTTATAGCCCCTTCAAGTCGGTGATGGGACCTAACAAAGAGGCTACATCCTAGCCTCAAAATTGATCAAAGCCTCAGCGAAGCCGCGAATCAAGAAGGCGAACCAAGCCTCCTCGAGATACCAGCTTCGCCCGGCCATAGCTTGAACTTCGCTGAGGATGGGCTCGCCTCCCACGGTTTGAGCTCGCCTAAAGTAAGCCCACAAGTGATTGAGCTCGAAGCATGAGCCCGCTTATAGCGGCTGAGCTTCGCAAAGGTGAGCTAAGCCTAATAATGAAGTCGGCTTCGAGTTTTCATCAAACCCTCTCAATAAAGGGATAAACAAACGCAAAGCCACATTCATCAAGTGATTTTGAGACAATACATTCGAACAAAGTTACGACAACATCAAGCAAGAGCTCAAACCATGCGAAGATGGTTAGATGCGCCCAGACGCGTGGCCAAGCTTGTTCATTCAAAGTGTTTCAGACCATATCCAAACTTGATTTAGGTCTGAAAACTTTGAAGAAGTCTATGGCGGGAAAAATTGCCAGCCCGATCAAAGAGAGAGCTTCGCTGTATGAGCCGATAGCCATTGGCGAGTTTGCTAAAAGCCACACTGTCAACAAGCTTCGCCCGCCGCGAATCGATGCTTCGGCTTCGCTGCAAGAGCCTAAGAGCGCCTAGCGAACTTCGCCGCTGAGGTCGCCCGCTTCGAGGAACTTCGCTGTAAGAACTCAAATGCCGCTCGCGCTTAGCGGTGGTCGGCGAGGTTACATGTGGAACGAGTTGAGCTTCGACACAAAGTCGCCGCGTCTTCGTAGCTCTCCCTTGAGCGAGGTTAAGCCGCGGCGCTTCGACATTCAACGAGGTTAGCCAGAAGCTCGGCAGTCATCGCGGCGGCTTCGCCCACAATAGTGGTTTGGCGAGGTTAAGCCTACAGCGATGGTTTGTCGAAATTAAGCCTCCGCGCGATGAACTTCGCCCACATGAGTCCAGCGTCGCCTATCGATCAACGTCAGCCAAAACGCGCTGCAAAGAGTTCGCCCGGCTGCTGGCCAACTCACGCCGAGGGTCCACCGGTTGGCCCGCTTGTTCGGCAAGCTTCGCTGAGCAGTTAAAACAACTCTTAAGCTCGCTGCTTTCGCTGGTGACGGCGCCAATGGCGGCAGAAGTGGGCCCACCCACTTTCCCGCGTCGGTGATGATGAGACAAGGCTCTCATCACCCCTAGCGATCACATCCGCGGCTAGAGGGCATGGCCCCTTTATAGCGGTCACATCCGAGTCAAGGGAGGACGATTAAACTTGTCAAAGCCGCATGATTAGGAGAGCTTCGCCTATGCAAGTTCAACGGCGCTGCAGCCAGCTGCGCCCTCTGGCAAGAGCCGCGCGAGGCCGCCCGATTGACCTCGTTCGACAAGCTTCGCCTACAAGCTTCGCTGAGCACTCGGCGATCTCGCTGCTTATCCACTCGCACATCTTGAGTTATGGTAAGGCATGGTCACTCATTACCTCATGGCGGTCATCCGGCTAGAGGTATGGTACCCATAGCGTCGGTGGTCATATCCCACAAATTAGGAAGGTGGTCATGCCTCTCCTTGCCATTTATAAGCCACCATCTCCACATGAGAGAGGCAATCGAGTTGTGAAAACCATCAGCGAAGAAAGAGCAAAAGAGTCACTCTCTTGCACCCTCAACTCGTTGAGCAAAGGCTTGGATTGTTGAAGTAGACTCCATCGAACTCTCGATTTGGAGGCTCTCGAGCTCTTGCAAACTCTTGCATCGTAGCTCTATCTAAGCAAGCTCAGGGCCGAACTCCGAACCACGCGAGACTTCTGCTGCGTCGCGAAGCCCGACGCGGCGCGTCGTCCGGATCGTCAAAGGCGAACTTCGATTCGAGCATCGAGGAGGCGTCCTACCCTACAAGCGAACCCGTTAAACAAGAAGGGCCTTCCCCGGCTTGTTGTAAAAGACCTATTCTTAATTTGTAACAACCGTCGAACAATACAAATCCGAGAGGAGATTTTTACACAAAGCGGAAGATGGCGACCACAGTGGGAGAAATCATTTCCTCAAGAGATGGTGGTGGCGCGATTCGGCGACATGCGGAAGGACAACAGATTGAGTCCACGGTGATTGAGTTCGACCAAGCTAGGTATGAAGAGTACTGTCTTCGTCCTCTTGACGGTAAGACCTCGGCGTTACCGTAGGGTTGTGCGCGCAACCAGCGTCAGTGGCGAAGTAGCTACGCCTAAGTGTTCTACCCTAACCCAGGGGGCTCTATCTCCCCAAACCCGCCAGGCGAACCAATGGCCAGAGTGCAAGCGAGCAAACTCTTGTTGGGTTGCCATGATCCACTGACCTAGCGTGCAAGAGAGATGATTAGCCTCGGCGGATCACGCCTTCACCATCGGCAGTTTCCCTCTCTCCAAGAGAGCCCGGCGACGGCGGACAAGCCACGCGGCGGGAGCGGCTGCTTCCACCTCCACGAGCGGTTTGGATTACTATTCAAACCCAAGAAAAATCAAGCGGGCATCGGCCCACGTTACGGCGGGCTCCCTAATCGGCGAGTCCACACTGCGGTCTGCGCTCTAGCGGCAAGACCCCAAAAATTGGCAGACTTGGGGTACTTCCTCATTCAGGCGAGCCCGCTCAATCAGGCGAGCTTCACCCATCAAGCCTTCACCAGAAGCGCCAGGCGACAAGTGGGCGGCGCCCGCATGGGACGGCTAGCCCGAGTCCGAGTCTCGCCCGGGCCGACATCTCGCTGGAAAGAACAAACGCTGAATCCCACACTTGGGGCTCCAAAGCGTTCTCGCCCGAGCTCCTTTGAACTCACCGCACCCAAGTGCGCTGATGATCCCTCTGATACTGGGGGTTGCCATCTCCCGCAGGGAGACCTCGAAACCATCGATTCATGGCCAGCGGCTCGAGGCAAATCCCGGTGCACCTGTGGAAAGCTAATCAAGCGGTTCTGTTATTTGTTAGTGCATCCGAAACCATCGGTATGGGAAAGGCTTTCAACGCCCGGATAAGGCCTCTCCATCAAAGCATGTCGGTGAGAAAGCAGGCCACTAGTGGTCGAGCTATCAATTGCCTCCGTCAACATGGCGAGGAAAGGATAAAGCTAGATACTCGGATTCTTGGACTTCGAGTTTGCTTTGGGTGAGCGCCTCCCGATTGGTGAAGGCGTCTACGACAGCGTCTCCAAGCCGGTGCGGCCATCCGGTTGACTACGCGCGGTTAAACTCCATCAGCGGCGATGAGGAAGAGGCTTGTTGTGAGCGACTTCCCAACGTCAAGCTCAAACACTACGGTAGACGCAAAGTGCACATGGCCGGAGGCTCGGCAGAGTGGACTAAAAGGTTTGAGGAAGCGACAAGCGTGATCTGGTGGCGTCATCGACTCTATGAAGGAGATGATGGGACAAGCTGTTGCAAAGAAAGAAAAAGCCAGCGAAATCGCGGAAAGAATGAAGGAATCAAGGCGAGACTTCACTCCTCCATAGCGAGATGAAGAGGATGGGCATAGGTCACCCTCGGTTACTCCTCGAGATCTTGGGAAGGCCTCCCAATCTGGCATACCTCGGGATAAAAGGTTTGTGAGTTTGAGAATCAGCTCGGCTAAAACTCGAGAAAAAGAACATAGGCATGGGGTGGTCAGCCCGTATCCGTAGTGGGATCTGATCCCTTATCGGCAAAGTTCAAGCCTATGGGGCGGCCCGATTCGGCGGGGAGGATCTCCCTCGGCACATTTACTACTTCTGTCCAGGCGGGATTTCTTCTTGAAATGATCCCATCCTCACGGTTGTTCATTGGCACTGAAGAAATAGCCTTTGAATGGTTCCGCAAACTTGAGCGGCTCTATCAAATCATGGTGACTTAAAGCTGTTCTTGGCCGCTTCTTGACGGCGACTTGAAGTTTCAATGGCGACCCTAATGTTGAAGCGAGAAAGCAGGCGTCGGTGAATTTGTGAAAAGGTTAATCGATCATTTGCATTCTAGAACAGTAGGCGATACTACCCTAATTGAGATGTGCAGCGGATAATCGCGATTGGCATCTTATCGGCTTCGGTCTTTGTGGAAACCGGGACACGGAAGGAGTTGAGTACGCCAAGGTGAACAAGTGGAAAACATGATCAAAGCGCAGGCGGAAGAGCCCGGCACAAAAAGGAACCACGGTAGGCTTTCACCAGAACTATCCTCGGTGAAGGAAGGGAAAACCATGGTATGGACTCTAATCCGGCCCCAAGGCGCGCAACATCTCAATCCAAGCAGCAGGGCAGCGAGGCAATACGATTTCAAGGAAGGCTGGGTGGTGCCACCTTTGACACCTCCTCACGAAGCAATAGGATCAAGCTTCCGAGGCCAAGGCCAGGAAGTGGGCAAACAGATGACCCAAACTATGCGCATTCCACAGGTGTGGAAGCCAGCGGCCAAGTGCTACATCCTCAAAGACAAACTCCGGGCTCTCTTTGGTGTTGAAGAAAGAAAGTCAAAGAATGTGACCACGAACATGGTCACCTTAAGATTGGAACCCGCCTCCTGCGGTCCACACCGGCGGTATCGTACTATTCCCAAAGCGGTGAGGATCATTAATGCCGACCCTCTGTCAGCGGGGAAAAGGGCTTGGTACCCACGAGACCCTACCATCGGGGCGAGGTCATGTGGGTTCACCTGACCTCCTCAAAAGGCAGCGATGGACTTGGCCGTGAGAAGGGCAAGCAGAGGCAAACCGCAATGTCATCGGCAATTCGGATGGAATCGAGCAGGGATAGCAACCCTCACCGACTCAGGAAGAAGCGGCGTTACTCCGTCACAAGGCGGGGAAAAGATTTAGCTAAAATTATCCAGGTCTGAGATGACTGATGAAACAACGGCGGGAACATCGCGGGAGGATGCGACAAACCAAGCTCAAGCAACCCGCCCCGGTTTAATGTGCTCTCGCGGCTAGCAAACATCCAGCAAGGATCACATTATCACGAGCTCTGCGTCTATCGAGGTCAGCGGGAAGCTCTGCGAGGCTCTAGCTAACTTCGAAATTTTTACCACACACTTTTCACGCTTGAAGAAGCGGAGAAGGCAGTCTTTGCCGCGGTATCAGACGCGAGATCCGTATCACCTTCACCGAGATGACATGCTCATCAATAGCGATCTCACGACAGGCCTCTTTACTTCACGCGAAAATCGGCTCCTCCAAGTGGATAGAATCCAAGTGGACCGGGGACCTTGAGCATTATTCCTTGGCGCTCATCAAGTCCCTAGGGATACCTCGAGGCGGTATCTACCACGACCACCACTATCTTTGGCTTCAGCGCCAGGACTTGGCAGCTTGGAAAGATCCGCCTCAAATGCCGGTTAGGCAATAGAGAAGCGAAGTAACGCTCGTCATCCACGGAACCATCTTACAACATCTTTGTTGGTAGTGGATCCATAACAACCGCATCGTCCGTCTACTTTGCACCAATGCCTAATGCGTGGATGATAATGGTCGAGTCAAGGCGGTGTTTTGCCGATAAGCGACCCTTCAAAGGGGTGGAGAATTACTTCACCGACTCTTTACTCTACCAAGATTGAATTAGGTGCGTGAGGTCTTTGGTCGAAGACGGGATAAGCGGTAATGAGGCCATTGTGAGTCAGAGGACAGAGGGTCTTGTCATAATGACATTGAACCCATTGTAATCGACTCAGGCCTTGTTATCACCAGTCGGATGAGCCCGTGAGCTCACCCTTAATGAAATTCACGAATTTGCTTACTCCTCGTCCGGTTCGGAAGCTAAGCGTCGGGAATCCAACAACTGGTTTGAGGGTTAACCAATAATTGACCTGCATTTGCATGTGCTTTCGGCATATGGCGCGACAAGCCAATGATCGAGTCCTCACGGTACGTCTTTGTATTACCGCTCGAGGAGATTATCAACAAGAGATCATCTTTGGAAGGGTTGACATGTCCACGCCGCGATGTGGGGCGACTTCGAAACGATGAACGACCACGAGTTCATACACTATAGCGAGCGCCAAAGGCGCATGATGGAGGGCATGGGTTATAGCCGTCGAGAAAGAAGGCTTGAACTCACGGTAGGCGGAAGACTCGATCCACCCGTCTGCGTGCCAAAGGGAAGCCGCGGCGATTACTCTGGCGGGGCGAAAGGGCTGGGTTATGTCTCCTCCTCTTGAATAGCGCTTGGGCCGAGATATCGGTGGCTTCGCTCGGGAGATCAATCATCTACCTCGGCAGGATTGGATGTCGGTCGGGGGCTGGTTTACAAGCCTCCCGCGGCCAACATGACTACGGTTGATACCGTTGAGGTCAAGTAGGCGAACAAATCCCGCTTCATGGCGAAGCATGGGATCGTCCGTCGGCGTAATGGAAGGCGTTTGGCGGCGAAACCAGCCCATAGGATAAAATTCTCGGGTAGACATGGGAGAGGAGGCCAACCCCAAACCATATTCATCGGCTAGTTTACTTCCCCGAGAGAGGAAGAGCTCATGTCAAAGGAATACATCGATGTCTTCGCTGGAATTATGAAGATATGCCTCGACCGAGTCGCCATGCATCGCCTTGACATCAGTCGGAGGCTAAACGTAAGCGGCGGCAAAGGCGGTTTAGCCCGCCAAATTATGGAAACAATTGTGGCGTAAAAGGCTCGTAAAGGCGGGCTTCATCGAGGGAGAACGGCACCCAGTTGGGTGTCAACATCGTCAGTTCTAAAGAAAAATAGCACAATTAGAACTGCGTGTATTAGGGGACCTCAATGCCGCTTGCCCTAAAGATGAGTTTAGTTACCCATCACGGATGTCATCATTGACAACCGCGTCGCGGTTTGAAAGGATGTCATTCATGGATGGTTTTGAGGTACAACCAAATCAAAATGCACCACGAAGATGAGAAACATGCTTCGTTAACTTCAGATGGGGATATCTTGTTACGCGGTTATGCCCCGGTCTTAAACGCGGTAGCGACCTATCGGTAGCGCCATGAGCACCATCTTCCAAGACCATCTAAGAAAGGCGGTCGAATGCTACGTCGACTTGGTGGTGAAGAGCGTAACAAGCGACCACCTTGACACGAGCGGTGTTGACATCATCTTGGAACACCAAAATGAACCCTACAAAATCATTCTTGGGGATGTCGGCGGCAAGTTTCGGTTTAGATGGTTACGGCGAAGGGGTTTATGTCGATCGACAAAGTCGAGCCATTCAAGAACTACAACCACCTAGGAATCTCAAGGAATTGAGGGATTGCAAGGGCGGCAGTATATCGAAGGTTCGCCATAAAATCTCGGGCAAATGCCGGCCCTTCTCCAAGCCCATGATGAAGAGAATTATGCGTTCGTGGGATGAATCTTGCCAGCTTAGGTTAGAAATCAAAGCGTTATCTTCGAACCCACCGTCTTCATCTCCGGGCAAGCGTTCCTCGTGTATGTCGCGGCGGAACACTCCTTAGCGCCCTCCTAGCACAAAATAGACGCCGGTCACGAGCAAAGTATACTACAGTAGGACCTTGCAAGGAAGCGAGCGGAGGTACCCTATGATGGTGGGTGCCTACGGTATTACGCAATTGAGAAAATGCGGCATTACCTGCGTCGGTCGGACTATTCATGTCATCTCAAAGGTGAACCTATCCGAGTTTTCATGACACAACCCGGATCCTAAGCTGGCCTAGCAAGGTGGGCGCTTTGTTGACTCGATGCGACATCCATTTCATCGCGAGAAATCCGTCAAAGGGCAAGCTATCTGCGATCATGGCCCGACCACCCGTCGGGTCGAACGGAGTTATTAGAAGACATGCGGATAAACTTATGAGGTCAGCGATTTCCACGGAAAGGAAGTTGGCGGCTCTACTTGATGGCGTCTCGGTCGGGACCGGCGGGGCTATCGTGGCGGGTGTGGGGTAGTCTTGGTCTCCCCGCCAAAACCGATATTACCCGGACCTTCTCTCTAGCGGGCCATGCTCCAACAATGTGGTGAGTACAATCGATGCTCATTGGACTCAATCGGCCAAAGATTTGGGGGTAAAGCACCTCGAGGCTTATGGCGATTCTCGGCTCATCGTCCGGTGGATGGCGGGAATCACGAAGTTAGAAATGATGATCTAATTCCATGCCACCCGGCGGCTATCGAAATAGCCAAATCATTTGGCGGCTTCGCGTCGAGCCGTGCTCCGTTCAAGAACATGCCCGAGATGCTTTGGCTTCATTGGCGACAACCTCAACCACTAGGGGCGAGCCCGCCGCGTCGTTAAAGCGATGGCTCTTCAACGAATCCGCTCAGTAAACACGACTTCGGGGCACAAGCCGGAGCCAAAGAGCTGGCGCTTCCCAATCATTGACTATGTTCTTCACGGTTATCTTGCCAGGGCGTTAAGCGGGATTCTCTCCATGAGCGGCCCGAGTTTTACTTGATTCGGCGACAAAAACATTGTATCGAAGATCATCTGACGGCATCTTTGCTCGATGCCTGCTGACGGAAGGCTGGGAGGCCTACGGGAAGCCCATGATGGTACTGCGCCCACCAGCGGGACCCAAGCTGCAGGATGCGCCTACGGAGAATGGGCTGTCTTGCCCAAGATGATTAGCGGCAGCTGTTGCCTATGCCAAAACGCCCGCGGCGTGCCAATCCGCTAATTACATCGGCCCGCGGATTTGCATCGGCGGCGACCTGCGTGGCCATTGAGACATGGGGCATGGATATTCGGGCCAATAGCGCCACCATCGATAAAGGGGCATCGCTTTATCACGGCGATAGCCGACTACTTTTCCAAGTGGTAGGCGGTACCTCTGCGGCAAGTCAGACTAGCGGCGTGATAAGGTTCATCGGACACCATATCATATACGATGCGTCCCCGGCGCATCATCCGACAACGGACCGCTGATTCGTTAGTCTAGCGTTCACGGATTACGTGACAAGTTCGGAATCTGAACACGTCATCCTGACTTATAACCCACCAGGCAGGTTAGGCGCCTTCAACAAGGCGATCATCAAGATTCTAACTAAGCTAACATCCCATAGCCTTAGGGATGGCTTCTGAAAGCTTGTGGGCATATCGCCTCTGATCCGTACTCCGGTACAACACCATACTCGTTAGTATCACGGTTCGCGATACTACCACTTGAGATTGAGATCCCGTCCTTCGTTATGGCTCTGGCGAGGGATGGCGAGTGAAAGAAGAATCGCCGTCTTCGCGAGAACTAGAAGTTAGGCGAGAACCTTAAAGCTCAACAACACATCGAGCTTTACCAAACACGGATCTCTAAAACCTTCGACAAGAATTGGACACGGTCTTTCGAGCTGACTAGTCTTAGCGTCCGTGACCAATGATCCTCAACTCCAAGAAGAAAGGAAGTTCCGGCCCAAGTGGGAAGGTCCGTTTGTGATAAAGCGATCTATTCAAATGGAGCCTATCCTGCGTCAAGCTGGGCGGTGATAAGATCATGATGCCCATCAGGGAAATTCTTGAAGAAGTACTATCAGTAGTCTTCCTTCAAACTCCCTGAGTTATCATGTTATGATCACCTCGGTGAATAATTTCCTCCAAATTCCTTGCCAATCCTCCTCGGCGGGGATGGCGGGTCTAAAATTATCATGTTAACAATCACCTCGATAGTTCCTTATTTCCTCGTCGATCCTCTCCATAGGATGGCGGGACCACTCAACATCCGCGTTATTACACCTCGACAAATTCCCCTCAATCCTGCGTCAATAGGATGGTGGGTCCTCGAGATTGCCAGTGCGCTAACCCGATCATGTTAACACTAAACCTCGACAAATTCCCCTCAATCCTCGTCAATAGGATGGTGGGTCCTCAAAACTATCATGTTAATGAGTACCTCGGATAGTTAGATGCGGTCGTCACACTCACGTCAGCTGAGCGACTTGATCCTTTCTGCACATACGATTCTATTAGAATGTTGAAGAATAATAGCCTACCATCGCGATGAGTTACTATATCAATGTCGTCACCTCTGCGTCCACTGGATAATTTGATTACCCGCGTTCCCATGAATGGCATTGTCGTCGACATTGGCCTACCAGCGATGTGCCTTTGACACTCATCGATCCTCTCGCGGTGACCAAAGTCGACCTAGGCTGTTGCAATAAACAGCAGGCTGACGATTCTGACTTAGCGGTTGTAATTAACTTGCGCCTCATCGGTTAAGAGTAGAAAGAAATTTTAGCAGCAGAGTCTAAAAGAAACTTCCGACAACTCATCATCTTGAGGGAATAGTATGGTTAGCCCGATTCAAGCGGTGTCGGTAAAGGCAAATCAATAGAAGTCGGCGGTCAAAGGATGAGAGCCAAGGACGGCGTGTAGGAGTCATTGAGGCAGAGACAATCAAATGATATGAAAGAAAAATGCGCTTCTCATTTTATAATAAAGGGAAGGGGCCGGATTAGCACAAAAAATCTTAAATTCGGCAGTAAACGCTTTTGTGGATGTCCTCTTCCGGTGAGAGCGGCATTGTGGAGCTCCCTTCTTGTCTTTTCCAACTCTGCTTTTCTCCTCGAAATCGGCAATAACCAATTCTGTTGACCCTCGAGCTCCTCGGTTCCTTCAAAGCACGCTCCGCAGTAGCTCTTTAGCGACTAGGAAGACTGCGGTTTGGCAATGGTTTCTTCGCTTCCGATATGGATTTAATTCGTCGCGGAGGCGAGGAGCCTTCGGCGCTCCTCTTCCATCTTTTGCCATCGGCGGAAATCCGTTCCTGCAGTCATTTCGGCCTGCGGCCATGAGTGCAGTCGAGGCGCCTCTGCTCCTCAAGATGGATTCGCGTTGAGGCAGCCAAGTCAAGAGATTCTTAGGCGAGAGCAATCAACTCTTCGGCGTCTCTTTACCGATGCGGCGCCGTTGAAATGGCGAAACGCATCAGCGCTGTCAAAGTACTCGGGTTGCCCAAGTACATTTCGCGGCATGGGTTTGAGCTTCGCCAAAGGCGGCCTCCATCAATACCGCTTGGGCTATCATGAAGAAGGGCACGAAGATCCTTGATCGTAGCCTCCCGAGTTTCCGTTTGAGGCGGCGGGGAGGAGAGGAATATCCTCTGTGGGCGGGCCGAGACGGAGTCGCGCCCGCGGCGACCATATGGTCGACACTTCCCGGAGCCTCCTCAGGCGGACCTCTCTTCACCAATGGCGCCCTCACGAGCAAGCGCCTCATCTTGAATAGCCGCCCCTCTTCGGCCAGAGGATGCCGATTTGGGGGTTCCTCGCCCGGTCGGCCTTGGCCAGCGTCTCCTCGACCTCCTCTCCCTCGTGGGATGGGATAAGCTTCATGATCCGAAGCATGTCCTTCTTCACCCTCAGAAGAAACTTGAGCGGTGGCGCCGGTTGTACCTAAAAGGAAAAGAAAGCTGGGTTAATCATATGCAACTTATCAAACAAAAGAGGACACGAGCGCGCCTCGAAGCAAGCGCGTGTCGGGTAGGGTCCTTTGTTGCCGTCGTTACCACCAAGACCCGATGTGGTTACAGGAGCTGATGGAAGGAGAAACCTCTTAAGTGGCGGACTCTCTTGGCCACCCTCTCCAGTGGGACTTATACCCTCCTCCTCGGGCCGCTTGGCCGAAAGGTGAAGGAGTGGGGGTGGCAAACATCTCTGAGCCGGCGATAGCATCCTAGCCCCTCCAAATGCTCTCAGGCCAACGGTTCTTGAGGGACCAGCTCTGCCCGCCGAACCCGAGGGGCGAGTGGGGTGCGTGGGGAGTGTGGAAGGACAACATGAAGTCATCACCCAAACCTCGGTGAAAGCCCGTGTCCCGGCCACGGAGGACTCCTCGATGGAAGTGCTTGAGACCCCTCGGCTGAGTTACTCTAACTTCCTCCCTGCAGTGCGTCGGCCTCCTCAATGTGGTGGCGTTCCCCTGTGAGGTGTCCGGCCCTCTCGATCGGCGTGTGCGTTCGGTCAAACACGAGTACATAGGTCAAACCCCTCGGGGGAATTACTCACGCCCGATACCACTGTGGGTGAGCAGTGGCGAAGAACTTCGGTCCCTCAAAGGCGCTTCGGCGCGCACGGTACAACGGCGTGCGTCAAAACCCGCCGCGCGTCAGTCTACCAACCCCGCCGAATTTCGGTGAGGGTTGATGTTCCCCGGCGTAGAGTGATGCATTATCCAATTAGGCGGCGGCTAGGAAGGTAGGGTTCCAAGAGAGCCGCCGACAGCGGAGATGAGATTGCCAGTCGTATATTGACCGACCACGAAGCCACCAAAGGGTTAAGAGGGTGTCGCGATCGCTGATGGAACCATCAGAGACTCACCGTGGCCCCCAGAAATAGAAACACCGAGAAAGTCGTAGGCGCCAAAGAAGGCGCCTTCCTCATTTCCACAATATCAGGACTTCGGGGAACAAGTCTCGAGCCGCTGCGGAGGAATGGGGCGGTCCGCCTTCTGGCCTTGGCTGGTGCACTCATCAAGCACGCGGTTTAACCAGAACCATGCCATCAGTGCGTGTAGGGCAAGGCTGATCCGAGGGTTGGGGGTCTTGGCAATCTCTTCTCCTCAGTCTACTTCAACAAAGGAAGCGCGGCGAGTGTCGGAGCAACCTCAGGAGTCCACTTGTATCGCGGCGTCATGGCGACACCGATGCATGAAGCCCATAAGCTGGCGGGGACGGGGATAGGCGACATCCACTTGGGATCGCCTCGAGCGAGTCGTGGGCTGCTCTTCCTCTAACCATCAAATAGCCGACAGCGGGGCCTTGGATGAGATCGAGTCCCGCGATGGTGGTAGGATCGAAGTAGTCCCCCGTCCCCGCCGTGCGTGATCGATAGTCTCGATTAGTCATCCTCGGGCAGCAGGGGAGCGGATCGTCTCCGCGTCGCCGACCAGGCGGGAGAATGGGCCTCTTCTGTCTTAGTTATGGGGGCAGGTGGTCGCCCAATTCTTGTGGTACGATCCAGGCATTCCTCTTCTTGTTGCCTTTGTGGTCCCTGAGACCCAAGGTGTCGGACAAATGTGGTAGTGGCGAGCTCCCATAGGGTTTCCACCACTTGAGGGAATGGGTGGAAAACGGTCGAGCTCCATTTGGCTAGGAATGTACTCTTCATATAGAACTCTCCCATCGGAGACCGATACCTCATGCATCTCGTGAAGAGCCAACCCTAACTCCCGGTTAGTGTAGAGAAGTACAGCTATCAGGACGGTAGAGCTCCGGCCACACTTTGGCGAGGCGTGAATCTTATCGTCTTTGGGTGGCTCGATGGCCACTGGCTTGATTGAATCCTTGGAGATGGGAATTCTGCGAGGAACAAACTTCGGTGATTCTATGCCACGAGGGACGTTGCCCGGCCGATGAATAGACAACGGTAGCGGAAATCCTTTGGAGAAGCTGTCCTCCGCCTTAAGCGGTGTGGAAAGTCTCCCCGTTGTCGGCGTTTAAGCCCATGGGAACTCATTTTCGCGGAACCCGGGATGAAGCGATCCGCGCCTCGATGGGGCTGTGACGACCATATCCAACCTTGGAACCCGTGAAGGTTCATAAGTGACTCCATCACGGCGGGGAGTCAAGTCGGTTCATTTTCACAGGAACGAAAGGGGCGTAGCTTCGACTAGAAAAATCCCAGCATCATGTTGGGGAGAAAGTATCGGGCTTTGCCAATTTCCATAACCATTTGCTTTCACCTAGAGCATGGCGAGGATCAACTATGGCATCACCGAACATGAGGGCTTCACCATTTCACTCGGATCGCTTAGCATCGCGCGCTCCGGTGGTCAACTCCCGCCGTCGGATAGTGTCCCTCGGATACACGTCGCCGCAATTCCATAGTTCGGTCAGCATGGAAGAGGCGGCAAGTGAGGAGAGGAAACCTGGGAGGAGCCGAGAAACTCGTACTACCGGCAAGGCCAATCGCCGTGCCCTTTGGAAGGACCTCGTCAGGGAAGGTAGCTGCAAAATGAAATGAAAAGAGTGTTAAAAGATGGCGACTCTTTGAAGCAGGCGAGCCAACTAGCCAACTCTTTGAAGCGAGCGAACAACTTCGCCAACCCCTGAAGCAGGCTGAGCCAACTTCGCCAACTCTTTGAAGCGAGCGAGCCTTTTCGTAGGCGAAACAGAGCTGCGCCCAATAAAAGGCAAAGCCTACGCTGAAAAGTAAGATCGTTTGTTGTGGCGAGTCGCTAGACAATCGAACCGCCAAAGGCAAAGCGGAATCAGCTTGTCAGCGTTACCATGATATCTTAGGACCTCGCTGGATAGAAAGGCCACCGAAGACGAAGCGAGGAATCTGTCGCCCCTAGTTCCACCACCTGGCGGCAGGCGGCGCCAGTATGTGATAGCGGAAGAGGAAGCAAGCCCTTCCCCTTTGGATGTGGTCTTCTTAGACTTAGGAGCCATTACGATCAAAGTGGAAATCTCGGTTTTCTTGAAAAACTTGGCGGAAGATTTTGAAACGCTTGGCCTCCCAAAAGTGGCGCTTTATATGGCCCGAGTCTCGGTCGAGATTCATCGGCTTAGGTAAATCTCGTGGTTGGGATTCATCGGTTGAGCAATTTGGTACGATCCTACATGCGGCGGGCGGATCAAAGCGCCGCCAATGCTGCTCGGTCGGCGTGTGAAGGCGAGCCCCGTCGGCTCACATTTATCTGGTGACCATGCGTGCCCCATCTCGGGAGAAGACCGTGGCCTTCCATCCGAAGAATGAGCTTCGCCCACCAAATGGTTCGAGCTAAGCCAAAGCGAAACTTGCCCACCAAATGGTTTGAGCTTCGTCCAAAGAGAAGCTTCGCCCACCAAGCGGATTGAGCTTCGCCCAAGACAAAGCTTCGCCACCCAAGTGGTTGGAGCTCGCTGAAGAAACTTCGCCCACCAAATGGTTCGAGCTTCGCCCAAGGCGAGCTTCGCCCACCAAATGGTTTGAGCTTCGTCCAAAAGAGCTTCGCCCACCCAGCGGATTGAGCTGCGAAAAGCTTCGCCACCCAGTGGTTGGGCTGCTGAAGAGCTCGCCCACCAAATGGTTCGAGCTTCGCCCAAGCGAGCTTCGCACCAAATGGTTGAGCTGGCCCAAGGCGAGCTCGCCCACCAAATGGTTTGAGCTGCGTCCAAAGAGGCTTCGCCACCAAACGGATTGAGCTCGCCCAAGACAAAGCTCGCCACCCAAGTGGTTGGAGCTCGCCTGAAAGAGAGCTCGCCCACCAAATGGTTCGAGCTCGCCCAAGACAGAGCTCGCCCACCCAAATGATTTGAGCTTCCCCAGAGTTAAACTCGTTTGGTGACCTTTTGCACAAAATCCCGCGAGCATCATAGAACTACATCGCACGGGGCTAAACAGCGATACATTGAACAAAGTTATGGCGACACATGCAAGCGAAGTCATAAGCAATGTATTGAAGCCTAAACAACGTCAAAGACCTAACTGACATCACGGCTACCTAGATTCACTTGCAAGAGGCCTAATCATTTGCCGAATCTTCGTAGAAACCGGGGTCCTTCTTCAAGCGCCACTTCAAGCGAGCGATGCGGCGAGAAAACCGGACACTCAAGACTCCACGCATCCCTATCGCGGTCCGGTTCGGTGAGCCATCGATTGATTGAGGGCGATGCCCTCAAGCACTTCCTTCTCGGTTAATAGTAGTTCGGTCAGCGGCCGAATATCGCGGAGCTCCTCCAAGGATGACCACGAGCTTGGTGGCTCTTGGCGAAGTCGTGATCTCGGCCGCCGATTGAGAGGCACTTCCGGCCCGAACAGCGGCGGCGCCATAGGTTTGCCAAGGGAAAAGAAGAAGATGAGGGTGGCAAAATGTGGGTAAGATGATCCACCATTTATAGCCCCTTCAATTTGATGGGACCTAACAAAGAGGCTACATCCTAGCCTCAAAATTGGTCAAAGCCTCAGCGAAGCCGCGAATCAAAGGCGAACCAAGCCTCCTCGAGATACCATTTCGCGGCCATAGCGAACTTCGCTGAGGATGGGCTCGCCTCCAACGGTTTGAGCTCGCCTAAAATACAAGTGATTGAGCTCGAGCAGCATAAGCGGCTGAGCGCTTCGCTAAAAGATTGAGCTTCGCCTAATAATGAAGTCATTTCGAGTTTTCATCAAACCCTCTCAATAAAGGGATAAACAAGCATAAAGCCACATTCATCAAGTGATTTTGAGACAATACATTGAACAAAGTTCACGACAACATCAAGCAAGAGCTCAAACCATGCGAAGATGGTTAGATCGCTGAGGCAGCGTGGCCAAGCATTCAAAGTGTTCGGACCATATCAAACTTGATTTAGGTGCGAAAACTTTGAAGAAGTCTTATGGCGGGAAAAATTGCCAACCCGCGATCAAAGAGAGGAGCTGTATGAGCCCAATAGCCATTGGGCGAGTTTGCCTAAAAGCCACTGTCCAACAAGCTGCGCCGCCGCGAGTCGATGCTTCGAAGAGCTTCGCTGCAAAGCCTAAGAGCCTAGCGAACTTCGCGCTGAGTCGCCCGCTCGAGGAACTTCGCTGTAAGAACTCAAATGCGGCTCGCGCAGCGGTGGTCGGTGAGGTTACGAGGTAATGGAGCGAGTTCGAGCTCGACACAAAGTCGCGCGTCGCGAAAGCTCTCCTTAGACGAGGTTCGCCAGCGGCGGCTCGACATTCCGAGGTTAAGCCAGAAGCTCGGCAGATCATCGCGACGAGCTTCGCCCACAATAGTGGTTTGGCGAGGTTAAGCCTAGCGATGGTTTGTCGAAGTATTAAGCCTCGCGCGATGAACTTCGCCCACATGAGTCCGCGTCGCCTATCGGTCAGCCGTCGGTAAACGCACTTGCAAAGTTAAGCCCGACTGGCGGCGTAACTCACGCCGAGGGTCCGCAGTTGGCCAGCTTGTTAACAAGCTCGCTGAGCAGTTAAAACAACTCTTAGCTTCGCTGCTTTCGCTTTGAAGCGAAGCCAATGGCGGCAGAGTAGGCCACCCACTTTCCGTCGCGGTGATGATGAGACAAGGCTCTCATCACCCTATAGCGATCACATCCGCGGCTAGAGGCATGGCCCACACCTAATAGCGGTCACATCCCATGAGTCAAGGGAGGACGATTCGCTGTCAAGCCCACTTTGATTAGGAGGCTTCGCTATGCAAGTTCAGCAGCGCTTTGCGGCAGCTGCCCTCTGACGAGAACGCAGCCAAAGAGGCCGCCGTTGACCTCGTTCGACAAACTTCGCTGCAAGCTTCGCTGAGCACTCGATAGTCGCTTTGCTTATCCACTCTGCACATCTTGAGTTATGGTAAGGCATGGTCACTCATTACCTCATGGGCGGTCACATCCAGCGACTAGAGGGTATGGTACCCTTAAGCTGTCGGTGGTCATATCCCACAAATCGGGAAGGTGGTCATGCCTCTCCTTGCCTATTTATAAGCCACCATCTCCACATGAGAGGGGGCAATCGAGTTGTGAAAATCATCGAGAAGAAAAAGCAGCGAAAGAGTCACTCTCTTGCACCCTCAACTTCGATTCGAGCAAAGGCTTGGATTGTTGAAGTAGACTCCATCGAACTCTCAGTTTGGAGGCTCTCGACTCTTTGCAAACTCTTGCATCGTAGCTCTATCTAAGCAAGCTCGGGTAGAGCCGAACTCAACCAGCCGGGCTTCTGCTTCGCGTCTTGAAGCTTGACGCGGCGTCGATCGGATCGTCCAAAGGCGAACTTCGATTCGAGCATCGAGGGAGGCGTCCTACATGCAAACGAACCCGTTAAAAAAAGGGCCTTCCCTTAAATACGTTGTAAAAGACCTATTCTTGATTTGTAACAGATCAGAACAATACAAATCGAGGAGATTTTTACACCAAACATTTTCTTCTTGTTAACTCTATTTCACTTCATGTTAATTATATTTCACTTTATGTTAATTCTATTTCAATTCATATTAATTCAAATACACTTCATGTTAATTCTATTTCATTTCATGTTAATTCTATTACACATCATGTTAATTCAAATACACTTCATGTTAATTCTATTTCATTTCATGTTAATTCTATTACACATTATGTTAATTCTACAATCGTGTGGTGAACATTCTCTTCTACTTTTATACTACAATGGTATGTGGTGAACATTCTATTTCATTTCATGTTAATTCTATTACACATTATGTTAATTCTACAATGCGTATGTGAACTGAACATTCTATTTCATTTCTTGTTAATTCTATTACACATTATGTTAATTCTACAATCGTATGTGGTGAACATTCTCTTCTAATTTTATACTAAATCGTAATTATATACATACATTTTTACCCTTATATATATATATTCAAAACTTCGGGTCATCTTAGTAGTGTTTGTTTTCTCTCTTTGTTCCGAGTCCTTCTATTAGTAATTGACAAGTCTAGCACATAGCTGCGGTGGCTCACCTTGAAGTCCAGCGGATTGTTGGCGACCATTACTTATTGCGAATATAATGGTAGCGAACATCTGCGGTCATAAAGCATAGCGTGAGCATATAAATTTAGATTAGTTTTTATTATTCCTTAGAGAATTTATCATGAATTTAAGCATGATACTAACCTCCCAGCTTGTTGCTCGCATTTGATGGCTTCATTTGCCCAGTAGTCAAAATATGTTATGATTTTAATTACAGGTTCCTTATAAGTGTGGTGAGGGCGAACTATAATGGCGACCCTTTCATCCTCATTCAAAAGGACTTCAACTAGATGCCGGTGGTCATCACGACCAAAGGAATCAATAGGCCTTCGATCGGGGCGGTAGTCTATTTTCAAGATATGTCAAAAATATCATGTGAAATTCAGGATGATCGGCATAGAGTGAATCGTAATCAAGTAAAATGAGTTAACATGAAAATTAGACTTAGCATGATCGAAAATTAGATAAAATGTGAAAATTAGACATAACATGAGCGAAAATTAGAATTAACATGGTGGAAATAGGCTTAGCATTGAAATTTGGGGCTAAATGAGTGAAAATTAGAATTAACATGAGCTAATTTAGAATTAACATGGCTGGAAATAGGCTTAACATAAAAATAGATTTAACATGATTGGGAATTAGACTTAACATGATATGGAAATAGACTTAACATGCAAATTAGACTTAACATGATTTGAAAATAGACTTAACATGATATGGAAATAGACTTAACATGAAAATTAGACTTAACATGATCGAAAATAGATTTAACATTATATAAAATTAGATTTAACATGAACCTCAATTAGAATTAACATGAACTGAAATACTTACACAAAAGAACACTGATACCAGGCCATACTTTTTATCATAGGCTTCTTGCTGAAGCCTATCTAACACTGCTTCTTCCATCGGTAATGAACCTGGAAATTAGCATTCATTATAAATAAAGAATCATTCAATTATGTAATTTAGAAACTTCTTTGTCGTCAAGCCGACCACCACGAAGCAAGTATAGCAGCTCATATATGTTCATGCTGCTATTATCTGTATTGATAACATCATACCTCCTGAAAAAGTGTGAATTATCATTTACCAGAAAATATATACACGCACATCTAATTTGAGTTAACATATACTGCAATTAACTAAACATATATTCCAAAAACCAAAAACTTGAAGCATACCTATGACACTTTAGAGAGCAAAAATATGTTAGAAATTTGTTCTCTGTTGGGTTGAGTCTAGAGGATACTATTGGTGGTATCCTATAGTTGTGTAAGAAAGTCCATGCGCTATCAATAATGCGTGCGCTAAACCCTGAAGGGTCTGGAATCCCTGCATTTAATTCTTTCAATAGAGATTCCTCCTCCTGCGTCATTGATTTCATCTTCAACACATCCCAATTGATATCTTGCTTGTTGAAGTAATCTATGATAGGTGGGCTCTTAAGATCAGGGACTTCAATTATGGATTGTTCTTTTTTCTTCTTTCCCTCTGTGTAAGGGGTCCTAACGTGCTGCGATCTCTTCGTAGCTCTTCTGTTTAGTGCCCTAATTTTCATGGATGGGCTATTCTTTGTGGCTACCTTCTTTCCTTTTTTTTGCGTAGCACTCGTTAGGGCCTCCACAATGTCATCAACTTGCTTAATCACATCTTTATTTATAATTTTCTCCTCAATTTTTTCCTCAATTTTCTCCTCTACTCCTTCATTTATAATTTCCTCTCCATCTTTATCTACAATATCATCCTCAATCTTATTCTCAATTTTCTCCTCTATTCCTATATGTACAATTTCCTCATCATCACCAAAATAATCTCCAACACTTGCTCTTTCTTCAAATTGACCTTCCTCTTCCCCCTCAGCTTCCTTCTGTTTTTCCCCCTCAATGGGGACTTCATCAGCTATTTTTTCCTTCATAGTTGGTTCCTCTTCAGCTTTTTCCCTCATGGGGTCTTCATCAATATTATTTTTCATGGAATCTTCATCCGCAAGGTCATCTTCATCCTCTCCCTTCTCAGATTCCTATACAATGCTTGTCGAAGAATGGTGTTCCTCTTCATCTACCCGTGGCTACAACTTACTTATTTTTGGTAAATTCTTCTTAACTCTTTCCTTCAGCACCTCCGGGTCTATAACATCATCACTTCTTCCCAAAGATTCTAATATTCTGTTGAGTCTTCTAATCTCAACCATAAATACTTGACAATATGTACTCTTCTGCGTTTTGTTTGAATGTCGTCACGCAAAATTTAGCGAAATTCTCCAAAACATCGTTACTTCTCAATGGTGAGCCTCCAACTCCTCTTCCTTTTCAAAAGCATCGTCGGATGCTTTGCAATGATCTAAGATTTTAAGAGATTAATAGAAATTACTATTAGATTTAACATGAAATACATAACATGAGCTGGAAATTAGCTTAACATGAACTAAAAATTAAACTTACATTGCCTATAGAGTTCTTCTTGGCTTCCTCAATTTTAGATCT
The DNA here is from genome assembly GCA_012295165.1 of Asparagus setaceus. NCBI lineage: Eukaryota > Viridiplantae > Streptophyta > Magnoliopsida > Asparagales > Asparagaceae > Asparagus > Asparagus setaceus. The sequence continues at coordinate 83,144,341 of CM022703.1, forward strand.
TTCTCGACCTTTTCAGCTTGGTGAAATTAGGCTTAACAAAATTAAAATTAGACTTAGCTAAATTTAAACTTAACATGAGTGGAAATAGGCCTAACATTAATATTTGACTTAACATGAAAATTAGACTTAACATGGTAGATTTAGACTTAACATGAGCTGGAGCGGGCTTAACACGAAAAATAGACTTAACATGAACTGAAAATTAGACTTAACATGAACTGAAATTTAGACTTAACATGAACTAGAATAGGATTAACACGAAAAATAGACTTAACATGGTGAAAATTAGACTTAGCGAGCGGAATTTAGACTTAACATGAGCTGAAATAGGCTTAACACGAAAAATAGACTTAGCGTAGGCAGGTCAAAAAAAGAAATCCATGTGAGCACGAAGGCGAGGGTCATAAGCTTACTAGTTGCGAGCTTGAGATCGAGGTTAGCTCAATTGGCGCGGCTTAACTCTCAGCGAGGTTCGCCAGCGTAAGCTCTTCACTCAACGAGGTTCGCCAAGCGTGGCTCTTCATTCGAGCGAGGTTCGCCGGCGTGAAGCCCTTCATGCGAGCGAGGTTAAGCCAGCGGCGGCTCTTCACTCAAGCGAGGTTCGTCAAGTAGCGAAACTCCCCATTGAGCGAGGTTAGCCAGCGTGAGCTCTTCATTGAGCGAGGTTCGTAGCGGCGGAACTCTCCATTGAGCGAGGTTCGCCAACGGCGGAGCTCTTCATTGAGCGAGGTTAAGCCAGCGTGAAACTCTCCATTGACGAGGTTAAGCCGCGGCTCGACATTCAACGAGGTTAAGCTCTGGCGGTGAACCTCGACATTCAACCGAGGTTCACCTCGGCGGTGAACCTCGACATTCAGAGGTTCACCTACGCGGTGAATCTCGACATTCAACCGAGGCTCACCTACGGCGGTGGATCTCGACATTCAGCAGAGGCTCACCTACGGCGGTGAACCTCGACATTCAACCGAGGTTAGCCTCTGGCGGTAAACCTCGACATTCAACCGAGTTCACCTACGTGCAGTGAATCTCGACATTCAACCGAGCTAGACCGATGCAAGCTTCAAAGCGAGACTTGCTCAAGAGGGACTTCGACCTCATCTGAGGTTCGCTTGCGTGGGCGGAGTTCGATCTTAACACGAGCATCAAAGTTTGTGAGGCTGCGCCTACAACATCAAAGTTTGATGAGGCTGCCCGCGGACATCGGTGGTCGGCGAGGTTAAGCCCACAATAGTGGTTTGGCGAGCTCGCCCACAACATCAAAGTTTGGCGAGGCTGCGCCCACAACATCAAAGTTTGTGAGGCTCGCCCGGCATCGGTGGTGCGGCGAGGTTAAGCCCTAGCGGTGGTTTGGCGAGGCTGCGCCCACAACATCAAAGTTTGTGAGGCTGCCGCGCATCGATGGTTTGCGAGGCTCGCCCGCGGCATCAAAGTTTGACAAGGTCCACCACCAGCGTTCTGTAGCATGTGCAGCGTTCTTATGCTTGTTCATGCTTTGTAGCAGCAGCGTTACATGCTGACCTCCACGATGCTGCGGTAGCTCAATAAATATTTGAAAGCCAGCGGAAGAAATTTGGAAGTCTTAAGACTTAGAGATTTAGTCATTTCTTGAGGAAAGAGATTAGAAATCTCATCGGCAACCTCTAGATCATTCTGACTTTAATCGATGCGTCAGCGGGAAGCAATCTCGACTTGAGCATCAGTGAAGCATCCTCTCGCCTCAAGAACCCATACAAAGAGAAGTCAAATCAATCTTCTCTTCCTCTGTCGAGAGAATTTGATTGTAACACATTCATTCAATCAATAAACTTTTTCGACCCTACAGGAAGATGCGACCACAGTGGGAGCAACCATTCATTAGATGGTGGTGGTGGCTGTCGAACAAGGTTACTGTTAGAACCGAGGTTCAAACCTTGGTCATTGAATTTGATGAGTAAATGCAGAGAATTTCTTTCCTCTGGGGCATCTAGCCCGGTGAAGACGCCAGTGTAATGCGTCGAGTCTCGTATGAGACTTCACCCCGTGGCCTGGCTGAATCCTCTCGGCGAACCTCGACAATCGACCTCGTCTCTCAAGGACAAGGCTCCAAAGTTGACATCGCGGGCTAAGAAATGGGTTGTTAAGCAACCCGAGTCCACCGGATGTTTTAGCCAAGTTTTGGCTGGCGAGCCTCAGCTCGCGTGAAGGCCGGACCTTCTAATGGTCCACTCGAGGCGATGCGGACAGCGTCGGCGAAACCAAAGCTTCGCCCGGCGTGCTTTCGAGCTTTGGTCTCATTGGGCCAGTTCCACTATCGTCGAAAATCCACGAACCTCGTCATCATCAAGGGGTTCATTGAAACAAGGCGAATGTAAGCTGACTCTGAACCTGCGTCTCACGAGGCGAGCGATCGCCCTAGCTGCGAACCTGCGTGCGCAGGCGAGCATTAAGCCCTGGCGAGCCTCGTCCAAGTGGCGAACCTGCGCCCGTCAGCGTGAGGTCCCCTCAAAGGGATGAGCCTGTCCAATGGGCGAACCTCGATAACAAGAAGTCCGCTTGAAACCGGCGATGCTGCGTCCAAGTGGCGAACCTGCGCCACAATGTGAGGTCCCCTTGAAAGAGATGAGCCAAATGCAGCGTGGCGAATTTGCCAACAACATGGCGAACATCGCTCGTTGGCGAACCTTGTCGCAAGCGTCAAAATGATGAACCTGCGTCATCATGAACCTCGGCGTGGGGTGTCATCAAAGCAAGTGGATGAACCTCATGCGTAGGAAGCGTCGAGAATGGCGAACCTGCGTCGTAGGAAGCGTCGAATGGCGAACCTCATCATTTCAAACCTACCCAACAACATGAGGTCCATTACGAACGGATGAACCTCGTTCAAGCGGCGAACCTGCGCCATAAGCCGTCGCCCGAAACCAAATGAGAAAGCGGCCATGCTTCGTCAACCTTTATCGCGGGTCTTGCATGTCTGGCTTCGGTTTTGAGAATCAGCTGGGGTATTCTCGCCGATCTCCGTGAATACCTCACTGCAAAGCGTGATGCCAATCAAATGCAATCTCATTCTTCTGTGAAACTCATATCTGCGATCTGCGCCAATATTCATCGACACATCAGCCTTCTATTTTGGCGATTATCGATCCGTCAACTAGGCGAAGGCGGTTCCACCATAAAAGCGGCGGCGCGAGTCATGGATGACCATTAACATGGTTGGGCGGGAGCAAGACCGATAGGCAGTCCGAATCATCGACCACGAGTATTCCCGAGGATTACGAGGTGCATTAATCGATAGTCAAAGCCTATCGAAGCACCGTCTTAAATGCCAGGAAGCGTCAATCGTTTGACTATAGCCAATTGGTAGGGGTACCGAAGAATTTGAGAACTCCGGCATCGCTACATCTCAACCTTCAAATTCGATTTACGTGATCGAGCCGGTGTCCTCATGGCCCGAGCGAAAGAGATGACCGAAGAATTGAAGAGCAACAAGCTACTATTCTTACACAACAAGAATCTATCAGGCGTTTAGAAATAATGATGGAGAAACTTGTAGGCAAGAAGAAGACAGGCGAAGGAGGATCCAAATCGAAGCGAGAAGGCTACGAGGGGGATCATGATGTCCAATCAGTGTCATTTGAAGCGGAGTCAAATCCGCGTACAAAAGAGCAGGATCATACGTTGAGGGATTTCCAAAAGCAGCTGGATGCTCTCAAACTCCAAGGGAAATCTAAGGAACTGGGGGTGGCAAGGCCATATCCTATGGAATGGGATGATGTCCCATATCCTCCGAAATTCAAGCCACTTAATCTAGTGCGCCTGACTAAAAAGTTCTCCGCCACAACACATCTATTATTTCCAAGCTTAAACCGACATATAACGGGTAACGATCCTATTATGACCCGATTATTCATTAGCACTCTAAGGGAGTCGCCGAAAGTGGTTTCAAGACTAGAGCCCGTTCCATTAACTCTGGAAAGATTTGCAAAGGCTTTTATGGCCGATTTTTCGATGATGACACCGAGGTGTCTATGGCCACTTTGTTGGTCGAAAAGCAAAAGAAGAGAGTCGGCCAAGACTTTCGCCAAGAGATTCCAAATCAATCCTTGCATTCCCGGATCAAGTCTCTAGTTTACATTCATCGAGATGTGCGAGCCAACCTCTCGATCAACATACTTTCAAGATGGGTGCTTGAAGCACACTCTGAGACTTGGTGAGGCAAGGGAGCAAGTTGAGAACATGCTTAAGAGGATCGGCCGAGGAACCCCGTGATTCTCGCCATAAAAAGGGGGTAATCGTAACAATTTTATTCCTCAAAAGCAATCAAGGGGAAGGAGACTTTGTCGGTGGAGACCCAACCTACTCGAGACCCTTCAAGCGTAATCGAATGTTTCGATGTACCGCCCTAAGAAGTATGATTTTAAGGATGACCAGTTATACCAATCCTTAAAACTTTACTCAAAATGAACAAGATCACGCTTCCAGAAATAAGGAAGCCGGAGGAAGCTTCAAGGACAGATGATCCGAAGTATTGCATGTACCATCGAATGGTGCACCATCCGACGGGGTCATGCTACATATTGAAGGACAAGATCCAGGTCTTGCTAGAAGCAGGTGTTATGACTCTTCGGGAAGATCAGAAGAAGGTGTCTGCAAACATGGTCGCTCTCCAATTTGGCGATTTTACGGAATTCCAAGTGCAAGATGGGGTAAAGCCAATCCCCAAGCGTAAGCCGAGTCGCTAACTTTAATCTCCAGCCAAGGAGACACAAGGTATGGTCCCACACTACCAAAGGCGAATTATGTGGGTTCACCCTGACTTGTTATCAGATGAACAATGGACTTCTTCAAAGTTAAAAAGGAAGGCTTGTAATGCCACCTCTGCTGCGCCGGAAAGGGAGGAAGTCAATGACTCCACCGAGCAACAATCGCCGGTCACACACATGCCGCGTTGGCCACGAGGCGGAAAAAGAGTTCTTAAGGGAGTATCCCGAGGCAAGACCCGACATAGCAGTAAAGGAACCAGTTGGTGGCTCCAAGACAAGGGAAATCCGCTACAACAAAGCACTCAGGAAGGACACGCCTGAAACTTTGAAAGCTCCTTTCCAGTTTGACGTTTTAGCCCAGCTCTCTAACATCCCAGCGAGGATCACTTTATTCGAGCTCTTGCGTCTCTCTCAATCTACCAGAGAAGCTCTGCGAGAAGCATTGGTAGATAACGAAGCGTTCCTCGCTCATTTCCCAGAAAGAACAGCAGAAGTTTGTGCCCAATGTCATCAAGTCTTCAAAGGGCCGATACCTTGCATTACTTTTTCATCGGAGGACATGCAAGTGAAGAACCCAAAGCATGATAGGCCGTTATACTTCACTGGCTATATTGGATCTGTCCGAATCAACCGAGCTCAAGTTGACCCGGGATCTGCATTGAGTATCATCCCATTAAGAATTATACAACATCTTGGGATACCGCTGCATCGGTTAGCGACAACCGGGACTACCATCTACGGTTTCAATGCTACCAATTCTCATCCCTTGGGCAAAATCAAACTCAAATGCCAGATAGGAGGCTTGAAGATAGACGTTACCTGCTACGTCATTGATGCAGATACATCCTATAATCTGCTATTGGGTCGCCCCTGGATCCATGAAAACTTGATCGTCCCGTCCACGTTGCATCAGTGCATGAAGTGCGTGAGGCGAAGAAGGGATGGTTAAAACATTGGTCGGAAGGCAACCGTTCAAGGGGTGGAGAATTATTTCGATTGTCCACTACCTTGAGGAAGGCCAAACCGGTGAACCACGGTCGAGGACTATGGCAGAGGGAATGAAGGCGATGTAGAGTCCGAATAAGGAGTTGTTTTTAATGACGTAAAACCCTTTGTAATTGATCTGAATGATCCTGATGACGATATCGTCATTTTCAATGAAGATTATGATTTAGCTTACGCACCGGGTGTTAAAAGTCATACTGACTTGATGTCAGAAATTCTGCCACGGTTGTATGCTGAACCTACATTGCACATGCCAATTCAGTCGTTGTTTATGACGACCCAAAGGCATTCTAACTCTTCATAGCGGTTTTGTGGTGCGGCCGGGAATAATGATCAGAAAGACATTATCCTTGGGAAGGTCAATAAGCCGTTGCAAAATGAGTTAGAGCAGCCCAAAGCGGAGGATAAGAAACCCCAATTCTCATATTTCTCGCCAACGGTGCGAAATTTAATGAAGAAAATAGGGTATGATTTCCTTCACAAAGAAGGACTAAATTACGGAAAAGGTATCAAGACACCAATCCGATCTGCTTATGTCCCGGAAGGCCAGCCTGATGATTATTATCATAAAACTCGTAAAGGGTTGGGATATGAATCACCATCGTACTCATGGCATGTCGAGGCCGAAGCGATTCAGACTCATCTTAAAATAGTTTCACAGGATTAGAAGTCGATATAGGACATGAATTTCGGTCCCTGATAGCCAATATGACTTCAGCCGATCAAATTGAGATTCAAGAGGATGATCAGTTGTCATTATTCGAAGATCCACTAAGTCAATAGCTCGGAATGCAATGGGAACATCGTTTTGAACAACGAGAGCCACCCACCGATGACAAAATAGTCCAAGTAAATATGGGGGACGAAGCTAATCCAAAACCCATATTTATAAGCGATAGTTTGACCACTGAGGAAAAGGAGAACCTCATCGCTTTGGTACGAGAATATATCGATGTCTTCGCTTGGAGTTATGAAGATATGCCTGGCTTAGACCCTCAAGTGGCTATGCACCGCCTTAATATCGAACCAGGTGCTAAGCCTGTTAAACAACAGCAACGACGATTTTCTCCTCAAGTCATGAAGGCCATCGAGAAAGAAATCGAGAGGCTGATCAAAGCAGGGTTCATTCGGGAGGTTCAACACCCCGACTGGGTAGCCAATATAGTACCCGTTTTAAAGAAGAACGGACAGATCCGACCTTGCGTCGATTACCGAGATTTAAATTTAGCATGTCCGAAAGATGATTTTTCTCTACCAATCATGGATCTCATTATCGACAACACATGTGGATTCGAAAGGATGTCTTTTATGGATGGCTTTTCGGGATACAATCAGATCAAAATGCATCCTGATGACGAAAAGCACACTGCTTTCCGAACACCGTCAGGAATATACTGTTATACAGTTATGCCTTTCGGCTTGAAAAATGCGGGGGCTACATACCAGCGTGCCATGACCACTATTTTCCGAGAACATTTACGGAAAACAGTGGAATGCTACGTAGACGATTTAGTAGTTAAGAGTCGTCACAAAGGTAATCACTTGCATGACTTCAAGACAACGTTTGAAATAATGCGGGCACATCAGTTGAAGATGAACCCAACCAAGTCTTTTCTGGGGATGTCAAGTGGTAAATTCTTAGGGTTCGTGGTCACGGCAGATGGGATACGTCTTGACCCGGACAAGGTCAGAGCTATCCAAGAACTTCTACCGCCTAGAAGTCTCAGAGAGCTTCGTGGTCTCCAAGGGCGTTTGGCCTACATTCGTAGGTTCATTTCCAACTTATCAGGGAAATGTCGGCCATTTTCGAAACTCATGAAGAAAGGAGTATCCTTTGTTTAGGATAAAGATTGCCAAGAAGCATTCGAAGAGATTAAAACATACCTTGCCAATCCCCATTGCTGGTTGCTTCATCGGAAAACCTTTTTGATTTATATTCGCCCGCAGTATGCGTTAGCAGGTCTCTTAGCACAAGACGACGACAATGGCCACGAACAGGCGGTCTATTACCTCAGCAGGACTTTGTCGAGAGCGGAATATCGATATCCTCCCATTCAAAAGGAATATTTGGCTTTGGTCTTTACCATTCAAAAGATGCGGCATTACCTGGTGGGACAGGTCATACACGTCATTTCCAAAATCGACCCTATACGGGTATTCATGACCCAGCCTGGCACGTTGAATGGTCGAATGGCTAGATGGGCGCTGCTATTATCTCAATATGACATTCACTTCAAACCTCATAACGCAATGAAGGGTCAAGCTGTGTGCGATCTTATGGCTAACCATCCATTGAAGGAAAAAATCGAGTTGTATCAGGATTTGCCTGATGAACCTTATGAAGCTAATCTGGTCTCTAAGGAACAGGTATGGCAATTGTTCTTTGACGGAGCCTCGAGGGCAACCCCCGATGGCCTCTTTGTAGCCGGATTGGGGGTAGTATTGATATCTCCACAAAACCATGTGATACCACGAGCTGTGTCATTATCAGAACCATGCACCAATAACGTAGCAGAGTATAATGCGTTGTTGATTGGTCTTGACATAGCCAAACATTTAGGCGTGGAACACCTTGAAGCATTTGGGGATTCGCAGCTAATCGTAAAACAACTAAGAGGAGAGTACGAAGTCAGGCACGAGGACCTTATCCCTCATCATGCAGCAGCTGTGACTTTAGCGGACTCGTTTGAAAGCTTTTACATTAATCATGTACCCCGTCTACAGAACACTTATGCTGATGCGTTGGCGTCTCTTGCAGCTACGCTAGCCCTGCCTGAGAATGCTACTCAGCAAGTTATTGTGTCTAGTCGGCAACTATTTCGGCCAAAATATGCATTACAGATCCAAGCGGTCGAAGACGAACCTAAGTCACTTGAAGCCTTGGTGGCGGTTCCGATCATCGACTATGTCTTGCATGGGATATTGCAGAAGACATAAAAGAAAGAGAGTCAATTCGCCGACGAGCATCAAGATTTTATTATGATTCCCACTACGGACTTTATATAGAAGGTCATATGATGGGTTCTTGCTTGATGTCCGTCAACTAAGGAAGCGAGCAAGTCTTGAAAGAAGCTCATGATGGTGTTTGTGGAGCACACCACCGACCTAAGTTATGGGACCGTTGCGTGACTTCGTTATTATTGGCCGACAATGGTAAGGATGCTTGGTAACTACGCTTGATGTCATGCGTGCCAAATACATGCTAATTACCTTCACCAACCTCGAACACACGCATCCTCCGCGCGTCACGGCCATTTGAAACGTGGGGAATGGATATTATCGGTCCAATTTCTACACCTTCTTCAAAGGGACATCGCTTCATACTGGCGATAACTGATTATTTCTCAAAGTAGGCCGAAGCCATCCCGTTGAGATTGGTCAAGACAAGTGATGTGGTCAAATTTATTAAACATCATGTCATATACCGATACGGTGTGCCGAAGCAGATTGTCCACAATAATGGTCCGCAATTGGTCAGTCATGCCTTCACGCGATTCTGCGATAAGTTCCGGATCCGGAACCTAGCATCAACAGCTTACTACCCCGCTGCGAATGGACAAGCTGAAGCTTTTAATAAGACGATCATCAAGATCCTTACTAAGATGGTCTCTTCAAACAAGAAAGATTGGAATGACAAGCTGGGGCAAAGCCTGTGGGCTTATCGTACAACGGTTCGCACACCGACGGGTACTACCCCATATTCTCTGGTTTACGGTTGTGAGGCTATTTTGTCGTTGGAGATTCAAATCCCATCGCTATGAATAGCATTAACCACCGGAATGACGACTGAAGAAAGTCATCACCGACGTCTTGAAGAGCTAGAGATGTTGGATGAAAAGCGACTGCGGGCTCAACAACATATCGAGTTGTACCAGGTCCGTATTTCCAAAGCATTTGACAAGAAAGTCAGATGTCGTATTTTTAAGGAAGGCGATCTTGTTCTTGCCGTCCGACGCCCAATGATTTTGAATTCCAAAAAAAAAGGAAATTCGAACCAAAATGGGAAGGACCATTCGTAGTGGAGTCGGTTTACTCGAATGGAGCGTACCGCCTAACCAATCAAGAAGGCGACAAAATCATGATGCCTATCAACGGTAAGTTTCTAAAGAAATATTACCCCTAATTAATTATCTTGTTGTTTCTAAGTATTGACCTACCAAGTCAATATTTTGTCTCTACAATGTCCACCATTGGCCTACCAAGTGATGCGCCAATATTCTATTTTTTCAGCGTTTGTTACCGGTCACAGTCGTCATACTTCTATGTCACTGAACGACCTGATCATTTCCATATCGTCACTTGTCCGAGTGACTTTGGGTTAGATAGTGGTTAACCAAGCAATATACCCCTATCAACTCCCTCACCGAATAGTGGCCCACTATGCAATGTGCTCCTATTCCAATTGTAGTCATTATACTCTTATGTCACTGAACGACTCAGTTAACCCCACAGAGTCATTTCCTTGATGATTTTGTTCGTAATCACTGTTGTTATACTCTCATGTCACTGAACAACTTGATTGCCTTCTGATCACGATCGTTATACTTTTATGTCACTGAACGATTTGATCACTCTCATACAGCTTTATTCCTGATAGTAGCCGACCATGAGATGTGCCTTCATTTCAACCATAGTCGTTATACTCCCATGTCACTGAACGACTTGACTACTCCCACATGATCATTCCTCTAAATGATTTTGTTCGTAATCACTGTTGTTATACTTTCATGTCACTGAACAACTCGATTGCTTTTTGATCACGATCATTATACTTTTATGTCACTGAACGATTCGATCATCCCCACACGATTTTAGTCCTATTAATGGCCTACCAGGCGATTTGCCCTTATCTCTTAATCCAACACCTTGAACGGCTAAGGATAGAGGGGAAATTTTAGCGTTAAGCCTAAAAGAACCTCCTCGAAAACTCATCATACTGAGGGGAAAAGTATGACTAGTCCAGTTCAAACGGCAACTGGTAAAGACATACCAAGTCCGTTGATAGCTGGGAGTTTGCTAAAAATTTCAGATTGTAAATGCAAGTTGCGCAACAAAATGTTGAGTGAACACAAAAAGAAAGAATTTTATTCATCATGTAATCAAAGATACACAAGTCGCAAGTGCTTAAACGACGAGGTTCAGTGAACACGAGGCTCGAACTTCGTGCGTAGCAGACGAAGTCGGCAAACGAACGTCACTATAATTATGAGATTATTTTAAAGAATTTCAGACCCCTCACAACCTGGTTCTGATCTGAAAACTTTGAAGGGGGTCTTGTAGACAGTCAAAAAAAAGAAATCCATGTGAGCCTGAAGATGAGGGTCATAAGCTTACTAGTTGCAGAGCTTGAGATCGAGGTTCACTCAATTGGCACAGCTTAACTCTCAACCGAGGTTCGCCAAGCAGCGAAGCTCTTCACTCAACCGAGGTTCGCCAAGCAGCGAAGCTCTTCATTCAAACGAGGTTCGCCAGGCAGCGAAGCCCTTCATGCAGACGAGGTTCGCCAAGCAGCGAAGCTCTTCACTCAATCGAGGTTCGCCCAAGTAGCGAAACTCCCCATTCAGACGAGGTTCGCCAAGCAGCGAAGCTCTTCATTCAGACGAGGTTCGCCAAGCAGCGGAACTCTCCATTCAGACGAGGTTCGCCAAACAGCGGAGCTCTCCATTCAGACGAGGTTCGCCAAGCAGCGAAACTCTCCATTCAGACGAGGTTCACCAAGCGGTGAGGCTCGACATTCAACCGAGGTTCGCCTACAGCAGTGAACCTCGACATTCAACCGAGGTTCACCTACAGCAGTGAACCTCGACATTCAACCGAGGTTCACCTACAGCAGTGAACCTCGACATTCAACCGAGGCTCACCTACAGCAGTGGATCTCGACATTCAACCGAGGCTCACCTACAGCAGTGAACCTCGACATTCAACCGAGGTTCGCCTACAGCAGTGAACCTCGACATTCAACCGAGATTCACCTACAGCAGTGAATCTCGACATTCAACCGAGGCTAGACCAGTGCAAGCTTCAAAACGAGACTTGCTCAAGAGGCGAGACTCGACCTCAATACGAGGTTCGCACGTGGAGCGGAGTTCGATCTTAACACGAGCATCAAAGTTTGACGAGGCTCGCCTACAACATCAAAGTTTGACGAGGCTCGCCCGCAGCATCAGTGGTCTGACGAGGTTCGCCCACAACAGTGGTTTGACGAGGCTCGCCCACAACATCAAAGTTTGACGAGGCTCGCCCACAACATCAAAGTTTGACGAGGCTCGCCTGCAAAGATCGCTGGTCCGGACGAGGTTCGCCCATAACAGTGGTTTGACGAGGCTCGCCCACAACATCAAAGTTTGACGAGGCTCGCCCGCAGCATCAGTGGTTTGACGAGGCTCGCCCGCAGCATCAAAGTTTGACAAGGTCCACCACCCGCGTTTACTATAGCAGCTGCTGCATCAGAGTAAAGCTCCGCTTAATCAGAGCGTTCTAAGCATCGAACCTTCACGACATCGCGGTAGCTCCAATAAATAGCTGAAAGCCCAACGGAAGAAGGGGCTGGCTGGCTGGAAGTCTTAAGACTTGGAGATTTAGTCATTTGCGCAGGAAAGAGATTAGAAATCTCATCAGCAACCTCTAGATCATTTACAGCTTTGATCTGATCGTCAACGGGAAGCAATCTCGACTTGAGCATCGAGTGAAGCATCCTCTCGCCACCAAGAACCCATACAAAAGAGAAGTCAAATCAATCTTCTCTTCCTCTATAATCGAGAGAATTTGATTGTAACACATTCATTCAATCAATAAATTTTTTTCGACCCTACATTAACATGAACTGAAAATTAGACTTAACATGAACTGAAATTTAGACTTAACATGAACTGGAATAGGCTTAAAAATAGACTTAACATGAACTGAAAATTAGACTTAACATGAACTGGAATTTAGACTTAACATGAACTGGAATAGGCTTAACACAAAAATAGACTTAACATGAACTGAAAATTAGACTTAACGAGAACTAGAATTTAGACTTAACATGAACCGAATAGGCTTAACACGAAAAATAGACTTAACATGAACCGAAAATTAGACTTAACATGAACTGAAATTTAGACTTAACATGAACCGAATAGGCTTAACACGAAAAATAGACTTAACATGAACTTAAATTTAGACTTAACATGAATTGGAATAGGCTTAACACGAAAAATAGACTTAACATGAACTGAAATTTAGATTTAACATGAAAATTAGACTTAACATGAACTGAAAATTCTACTTAACATGAAATAAAAATTAGACTTAACATGAAATAAGACTTAACATGAAATAAGACTTAACTGAAAAACTTACATGGCCTATGGAGTCATTCTTCTCTGCTCCATCATTCTTCGCCTTTAATCTTAATCGGCGCTTGGGCTTGAAATCTTTCCTCGGTACTGGGGGTGGCAATTTGCTCATCTCTGGACTTGGGACCTTCCTCGCGGGGTGGTTTGAGAGAGGTGGCCCAACTTCCACAATAAGCTTCTCTATATGCATTATTAAAGCCGCTTTTGCCTTTTCTTTAATTATCCCCTTCCTAAAAGAGCTAGCTTTTCCCCCCTCTGAGACCCAATTTGTCATTGGAGGCCGGCATCTGTCACTGATGGCATATCTCCTTATGCCGGTCATCTCATAGTACCAAAGCTGTAAGTAATACAATCACCATAGGATTAACATGAACTAAATTAGACTTAACATGAATCAAATTAGACTTAACATGAAAAGCCTAACACTTCACAGTAAGCAATGTACGTTTATTAGAAAATTAAATAGACTTAACATGAAACTTACGGGTATCAGTGGCATGCATCCAGGGATATATGTAACCCCTGGCTTCTTCAAACCTTCCAAAGCAACCTTTATGCCTCTAATAATTTCTTTATAAATGAAGTCACCCCATGCGACTTTGTTCACCCTCTCAATGCTATCCAGATACTTCAGTACTATTCTAGGGAACCATCCCCGCTTTTAGGGCACCATATCATCGAGCACTGATAAAGAATTTATAGGAGAATAAAGTCTTGGATATCCTTCTTTTCTGTTGATTCCACTAGACTTTCTAGCAGATCTTTAACATATCTTCTCATGCTAATGTTAGCTTCTCTTTTTTTTCGCCCTTGTGATCTTTGAAAAGTTTAGAAAAATATTGTGGGTAATGTCAGCTTCTCTTTTTTTCGCCCTTGTGATCTTTAAAAAGTTTAGAAAAATATTGCACCCACATTCTGCACTTGGAGTCCCTATTCGTCAAAATAATCTCACCGTAAATTGGAAAAAAATATGATTACGGACCCAATCCACGTCAAAATTAATAACTTTCTTTTCCCCAGAATTTGCATCAGGGATAAAAAATATTTGCTTATCAGCCACGTAAAAACTCAACACGTGCTCAAGTGTTCGACGATCAAGTGCAGGAGTACCAAATTGTATATAGTGCTCAAATGTGGATCCACAATAGGCATCCCTGTGCCATTGACGAATCTTTGGGCCAAGCTGATTCATAAAATCACAATAAGCGGTCGTTGGCCTAATATCTCCAGCAGCCGCCTCACCAACTATTTTCCTGAAAATAAATTCAAATATAAACGTTTAATTAGACTTAACATGAACTTAACTTAGACTTAATGGTGGGAAATAAGTGATTACCTCCTAAGTTGCAAGTATACAACTTATCAAGTTATAGTATATAAGATTATCGATCCCACGAGGAAGGCGTTTGTAAGATTATGTTCAAGTTTTTGGTTCTCAAATTATGCGCAAGACAATTAGGAATTTATGTACATGGTGAAAGTGGTCATGAAAAGATTGGAGAGTGGATGTGGATTATGCGCAAAAGAGGAGAAAATAAAGTTGAGAATGTGGTTGTGGTTATATGCACATAATAACAAAACTAGGTTTGAGATTATATGCACATGGAGGAAATATGAGATTGAGAGAAGTAAAATAAATGAAATCAAGAATCAAGAATAAAGGAAAATAACAAACAAATGAAAAATAAGGATAAGTGCAAAATCAAGAAGGTAAAGTATGGAGGATTAATTAAAGATATGAGGAATCTAGAGTAGATCCACTTAGCTTATCTCAATCTCATGAAAATGAGTTGGATTTGTTAGCTAGTTTCAAACAATCTCTAGGGATCCCACAAGTATTAGCTCCACACTTAGAAAAGGGTAATTCCTAGAGGGTTCTAGCCTCAAGGTGAATTAAAGAAAAGAAAAATCTATTCTAGAAAGTAAATACAAGAATTAAAGACATTGCATAAAAGTAAATTACATGAAAGTAAATTGCATGAAAGTAAATTGCAAGAAAGTAAATTGCATGAAAGTAAATCTATTCTACAAATAAGAAAATAAAGAAGAGAAAAGAAATAAAATAGAAACTAACAACTCCCGATCTTAATCTAATCCTCCTTTTGGTCCTTAGATTAGAAGAAGAGAAAGGAAATTGAAGGGGTGAAAAATTTCATTTATTGTGTAACAAAGTTATAATTTTGGAAGGTCTTCTCAATTAAGAGTGACCCTCCTCTCCAAATGGAGTTTTACAAAATATTTCACCCTCAAAACACTCGACCTTCACCCTATTTATAGCCTAACGGAGTTGATGTGAACCATTGGATCAAACCTAGCCAAAAAGGAAGAGAAATCCACCATTAATTCGGAATCTGTTGGAAACCGATCGGTTGGCCGATCGGTTAGCCAACCGGTTGGCCAACCGGTTGGTCAACCGATTGGTTCCCAACCGAATTTGTCTTTTCTTGATTTTTCTTCACGAATTTCTCTTGGATTAATTTGGTATCTTGGGCCTTCGTTTGTCTTCAGATTTGGGCTTCAAATATTGGTAGAAATTCAGAGAATTTGAGTCATTTGGGCTTTTATTCATTATTTCTTTATTAGCCTGCAAAATAAGATAAAAATGATTATTAGTAATATCGTTATTCATATAACATAGGTAATAAGGGTATAAAAATGTAATTAAAATGTGATAATCAAATACCCCCACACCTAAACTTTTGCTAGTCCTCTAGCAAAGAAAATAAAAAGAAAACCTAACTCACTTTCAGAATCGCTGTTGTATTTAGCACATACAACAAGCCTTTAAACCCTAGGTTACCCTAGTGGACGAGTTGTAGTCTCGTGAGGGTTTGCAAGTGAATATACCCACAAAATTCAGTTGACTTGCCAAATTAAAGAAGTTAATAAAATAATTAATTCATTTGATATCTTCAAACATTCCAATTGAAGTTGGTTAATACTCAAGAAAACGCTTTTATCATAACTCCAATGTAGATTTTCTTAAGAAAATCCTTCCATTATAGTTATACAAAACCAAGTTTAACTCAAAAATTTAATTTGAAAGTTTTGAAAAGAACATGCTAACTCTTTGTTTTAAACAAACTTCAAGTCTTTAAATCCATTTAATTTTTCAAGAACATATACAAATATAACTATATATAAGAACATGATTAGTATGACAAATTTTTTTTTAACTCTTTATTCCTTGGTGGTTTTGTTCTTTTTAATCGGGCTTTCTAAGTGACCATTTAGCGAGTTTTGGGCCAATGAATCCCAACCCAATTGGGCTTAGGTCATTAAGTATAGAAATACTCCTCAGGCTTAATTACTCAGTTAACTTAGGCTTAGTAAAATAGAACCACCAATGATTTTAAGAGAAATTTTTCTTCTTTTGTTAAGTTAGTATAATATATATATATGTGTATATGTATATATATTCTGAAAAATATTTGGATCAAGACAACTTGAAAAATTATTTTCAACTCTAAGTTAGGCATGCAAAAATTCCATTACTTTAATTAAAAATCTAAGTTAAAACTTAAGTAAAGTATACTACTTGAAAATCATTTCTTAAGAAATTTATTTGGAGTTATCATAAAAGGTAAACTTAAGTATAGAACTAACTAAGGATTAGAAGACTTAAATTCTATCAAATAGATCAATTATTAATCAACTCTATTAAGTTGGCAAGTGATTTTTTTTTATGATGAAAAGAGAAAAAATGATATATAAAAAAATGGTAAGAAAAAGAGGAAATAACTAAGATAAAGATAAAAATGACTAATTCCCACCCCCACACCTAAATTTTGCATTGTCCTCAATGCAAATTCTATTATGCACAAAGTAAAAACAGATAAGAATGGAAGCACTTACATTTGTTCGGTCGACTTCGAACAATGACAAAAATTCTGTAATTACCTTTGGTATGAGAAGGTGAAGTCAAAAATTTATTCTCTCTTTTTTTTCATATGTTTTTTTTTTTAAAAGAACAAGAAACTCTCACATGAGAGAAGAATAAATTCTTTTTATTATTATTGTGGGACAAAAATAAAAAAAAAGAATAAAAATAATAAAAATAAAAATAAAAATGTAGAATAAAAGATGAAACATGAGAAGCTCACATTCTACATTAAATCCTACCTTATTGCTGAAAATTCTACCCCGAAATTTAAAGAATTTCAAAATGATATGATCACTGCTGTGCTTAAATTCCAAAAATTTCAGGGTTTTTAGTGATGTGTGCAGCAATGGAAGGTAGGTATTAATGGTTGTATGCTTTTTGAACTTAGATTCGTTATTAACAAAAATTTCATCAAAAATGAAATCTTGTTGTTTTCTATTTTCTAACAATCTAAGTTCATTGACAAAGGGTTCTTCAAATGTTGGCTTCAAGATGCATGTATTCAACGTAATTCTCTCGTTCTGAAGGACTTGATTATTAACCTGGTTACCTGATTGTTGTGAATGGATTGCATTCACTTGATCTTGAAAGTTGAACTTGACCCCGTTCTTTGGATTGGTCACGGGTTGACTTCGGAAATGATCCTTTCTCTCTCACTTATAGCGCTAGCTAGTTGACCAAGCTGGGTTTCTAATCTAGCTATGGCTTGAGTGTTGGAGTTGAGAATTTGTCCTGTTGATTGCATAAAGGAGTTCATCGTGTTAGATGTTTGAGACAACAAGTTCGTGGTCCGTAGAGGTTTTAATCAAGGCTTCCAAACCCCTTTCCAAAACATTAAAACGTTTCTCAACATTTGAAGGAATATGATTTGTAGATTGATGATGAGGAAACCGATTTGGAAATGACCGATTTGGTTGTGGAAAATTGGTTTGAGAACTGAAAGAAACTGCGTTGCCTAGGGAATTGTTGGTTTGAAGAGGAGTGAAATTTTGATTTCAGAAATTACCCCGATTCCATGCAAAATTGGATGATTTCTCCAACTGGATTATAGGTTGGAGAAAATGGATCATGTCGGATCTTTGGAATCACGGCATTCATCATTCTAGAGATTTAGTATTTCCTAAGAGTAGACATTGCTCAAGCATGGGTCGTAGAAAGCGATTATGACAACTGGCGAAACTTGATTGATTTGAGCCGAGCTCGTTCTTTGGTTTCTAAAGTTTCTAGCTCAGTGAGAATTGTAGCCATCTTAGCTTCAGAGGCTATGTTTGACTCTAAGGAAGGACCTCTAGAATTGGATTGGGTAATCGATGAATCCGCAGTGTTCCCCTTTGCATAGTTTTCTGGATAAATTCTCTAAGAAGTCCCAAGCTTCATCGGCGTTTTTCTTCATGAAATCCCCTTGACACATTGACTCTAAGGAAGTTTTGAAGAATAATCCAATCCTTCATAAATGATTTGGCATAATCGCCACTTTTCAAGACCATGGTGAGGACATTGGATAAGAAGATCTTTGAATTTGTCAAAATACTTCCAAAAGGTTCTCCGGGACAATTTTAAAATTTTGAATCTTTGTTTCTAAGCTTGACCGTTTTGTGGATAGGAAAGAATTTTTTGAAAAAGCATTACAAATTCACCCCAAGTTGAGATGGAATCGTGGGCAAGCTATCTGACCATTTTTGGCTTTGTCCTTAAGGGCAAATGGAATAAATCGAGTTTGATCGCATCTTCGGTTAAGTCCCTCATCTTAATCATGAGGCAAACTTCTTCAAATTCGAGATGAAAATGTAAGCGTCTTGGTTTCTACTCCTAGGAATTTGGGAAGCATGTTTATGAAATGCGATCGAAGTTCAAAATTGGTTCCATTTACCTCGGGAGTTTTATGCAAGAGGGATTGCATTTCTAGTGGGGTAACAAACATCTTGAAGAACAGGTGGGTTGGTATTGGCCATTTCGTTTGGTTCAAGAGATGAATCAAAACGAATTAAACGATTGGTATTATCCCTAACCCAAGTTTGCATACACCAAAAAAAAATTTTTTTTTTTTAAGGACAAGAGAAAAAGTTAAGAAGATAAGGAAAAACTAAAAAAAAAACAAATCAAGGTAATCACTTTTCAATCACCCTAACTCTAGGGTTAAGCCTAAACTTAACTTAGACCAGCTCTAACCAAAAATTCCCTTAGCGAAATGATCAAAGTTTACTTAGGTAATTAGCCAGTAAGGATAGTACTAGAGGGAGATCAAAGATCAATTAAGTACCTCTTTCCTTTCAGGCCTTACACAACCCTAAACCTTGCCTTAGACACCAATTAATCCAAATAAACTTGGACCGGTTCACTTAAGGATTTCTTGTTCCTTAATGAGCTCGAATCCTTAGGGGCCAACGCCTAATCAATTTTAATAGGCTTGGGTAAGTGTAGTGAGGAATTAGTGATTTTGGGCTAAGGAAAGGGTGATGAAATCCCTCACCTTATCTTGATTAGGGGTTTTGCCCTTAAGATATTTTCAAGTGTGTGCCAAATCAAGATGCTCAAATCACTTGGTGAATTCCTACTATTATATGAAATGCAACCCTAAGAATTAAAAGCAACTAAAAGGATGCAAAACAAAAATCTTTTTATTTTTTATTATGGTCGACAAAAAAATGAAGTTTATTAGGGTCGACAAAAAAAATCCTTTTTTTATATTTTTATTTTTTATTATGGTCGACAAAAAAATGAAGTTTATTAGGGTCGACAAAAAAAATCCTTTTTTTATATTTTTATTTTTTTTATCCTAATTGTCTCTAATGTATATGAACTATCTAAAGGGTGGAGTTGAAAATACTAGATAGAGAAATTACCCACGCAAAAGCAATGCAAAGCCTCGTTGGAGGCAATTCTTCAATCTTGAATCTTCAACTCTCAATCTTCAAGCTCCAAGTTCCTACACAAAAGAAAACACACAAAATAAGGAACCAAAGTTAATCAAAATCCTACTTATGCACCGTTCCCCGGCAACGGCGCCAAAAACTTGGTGGGAAATAAGTGATTACCTCCTAAGTTGCAAGTATACAACTTATCAAGTTATAGTATATAAGATTATCGATCCCACGAGGAAGGCGTTTGTAAGATTATGTTCAAGTTTTTGGTTCTCAAATTATGCGCAAGACAATTAGGAGTTTATGTACATGGTGAAAGTGGTCATGAAAAGATTGGAGAGTGGATGTGGATTATGCGCAAAAGAGGAGAAAATAAAGTTGAGAATGTGGTTGTGGTTATATGCACATAATAACAAAACTAGGTTTGAGATTATATGCACATGGAGGAAATATGAGATTGAGAGAAGTAAAAATAAATGAAATCAAGAATCAAGAATAAAGGAAAATAACAAACAAATGAAAAATAAGGATAAGTGCAAAATCAAGAAGGTAAAGTATGGAGGATTAATTAAAGATATGAGGAATCTAGAGTAGATCCACTTAGTTTATCTCAATCTCATGAAAATGAGTTGGATTTGTTAGCTAGTTTCAAACAATCTCTAGGGATCCCACAAGTATTAGCTCCACACTTAGAAAAGGGTAATTCCCTAGAGGGTTCTAGCCTCAAGGTGAATTAAAGAAAGAAAAATCTATTCTAGAAAGTAAATACAAGAATTAAAGACATTGCATAAAAGTAAATTACATGAAAGTAAATTGCATGAAAGTAAATTGCAAGAAAGTAAATTGCATGAAAGTAAATCTATTCTACAAACAAGAAAATAAAGAAGAGAAAAGAAATAAAATAGAAACCAACAACTCTGATCTTAATCTAATCCTCCTTTGGTCCTTGGATTAGAAGAAGAGAAAGGAAATTGAAGGGTGAAAAATTTCATTTATTGTGTAACAAAAGTTATAATTTTGGAAGGTCTTCTCAATTAAGAGTGACCCTCCTCTCCAAATGGAGTTTTACAAAATATTTCACCTCAAAACACTCACCTTCACCCCTATTTATAGCCCAACGGAGTTGATGTGAACCATTGGATCAGACCTAGCCAAAAGGAAGAGAAATCCACCATTAATTGAATGTTGGAAACCGACGGTTGGTCGATCGGTTAGCCAACCATAGCTAACCGGTTGCCAACCGGTTATCAACCGATTGGTTCCCAACCGAATTTGTCTTTTCTTGATTTTTCTTCACGAATTTCTCTTGGATTAATTTGGTATCTTGGGCCTTCGTTTGTCTTCGATTTGGGCTTCAAATATTGGTAGAAATTCGAGAATTTGAGTCATTTGGGCTTTTATTCATTATTTCTTTATTAGCCCGCAAAATAAGATAAAAATGATTATTAGTAATATCGTTATTCATATAACATAGGTAATAAGGGTATAAAAATGTAATTAAAATGTGATAATCACTTAACATGAATCAAATTGGACTTAATATGAACTAAATTAGACTTAACACGAATAAAGTTAGAATTAACATGAAAAATAGACTTAACATGAAAAGACATTAGACTTGACATGACACGAAATTAGACTTAACATGAAACTAATTTAGACTTAACATGAAACCAATTAGACTTAACATAAACTAAATTAGACTTAACACGAATAAAATTGGAATTAACATGAAAAATAGACTTAACATGAAAAGACATTAGACTTGACATGAACTGAAATTAGACTTAACACGATTTAAGTTTGACTTAACATGAACTTCTTTACTTAATTAAATTAGACTTAACATGAAACCCAAATCGGTTAACATCAAACTCATTTTAAATATCATGAAACTCGGTTAACTCTCATGTATAGGATTAGAATTAACATGAAACTTCGGTTTGGATAACATCCAAAGGGGTTAAGTTCTTTAATTAAGAAAAACCCAAAGACTTACTTCTTTTGGGGTTGGAATCATCCCACCTTGCCTTTCTTTCGCCTCGACCTCGTGGTTCGCCCTTTGCATTACCAACAGGGCCTTCGACGCTTCCTCGTGCCTTTCCCGGATGATTCAAGGCGTCGTGGGGCCGGTACGTGATTTCGCTTCATTTTTCTCCTTCGTCATGCAATTTCGACTTCAAAATCGTTAACTGAGACTTCCTTCGACGATATTTTTCTGACGAAAGCAAAAACCCTAGATCGAAATTAGAGATGTTTGGGAGTTTTCCGGTGGTCGCTGAACAGTTGAAGGCCGAGAGGGAGAGAGAGTACTTGAGTGGAAGGAGAGGCGTGGTTACCGAGTTCGGTCATGTCGGAGGGTAGGATAGTAACTTTAAGTGCTATCTTTCTCTCTCTACTCACATGGCAGAGTTTTTGGGGCCTGGACACAAATACGGTCTGTATTTGGGGCCGAAACACATGGCCCAAAATACAGAGGGCCCGGTCACATGGGCTTCCCATTTTTGGGGCTTGGACACAATTTTCCCTTATTTTTTTATTTTTTTTCGTTTCGATCAAAAATGAAAATTAAGTATGTGAACATCAAAACTTATAATTTTCTAGGGCTATAACCCGCGATTTATTAAGTTTTGTTCACTTTTACCAAATTGCAACAAGTATGCGTAGTTTGAAATTCATTTTCATGGGTTATAACCCATGAGTTTAGCATTTTTTTTATTTGTTTCGACCGAATAGAAATTAAGTATATGTGCATTAAAAATTTTAATTTACTTCAGCTTTGACCCAAGATTTTTTCAATCTTTTATCATTTCGATCAAATTGCAATTATGTATGCGTTGTTCAAAATTCATGATTTTTATGGATTATAATCCATGATTTTAGCACTTTTTGTGTCTTTGGACCAATGGAAATTAAGTATGTGTACATCAAAATTTGAGATTTTCTTGGGATAACTCATGATTTTGTCAATTTTAGTTCATTTCCACCAAATAACAATTAACTATGCATAGTTCACAATTTATGCTTTCATGGGCTATCACCCACGATTTTTATAAATTTTATCCATTTTAACCAAATAGAAATTTAAGTATGTATACATCAAGATTTGCAATTTTCATAAACTCAAACTTGATTTTTGTGAAGTTTTGTTGATTTCTATCAAATGATAATTAAGTATGCATAGTTGAAAATTCATGATTTTTATGGGCTATGATCGACGTTTAGCATTTTTGCTTATTTCAATCAAATGGAAATGAAGTATGTGTACCTCAAAATTTATAATTTTCATGGTTTGTAATCTACAATTTTGTCATTTTTGGTCATTTTGTACTAAATATGTACATGTAGTTCAAAATTCATTGATGTCATGGATTATAACCCATGATTTCCTAATTTTTGTAGGTTTTGACCAAATGTAAATTAAATATGAGTATATCAAAATTTGGGATTTTCGCGAGCTATATACTTATGATTTTTGTTACTTTTTGTTCATTTCTGCTAGATGGAAATTAACTAGGCACAATTTAAAGTTCATGATTTTTGTGGGCTATAACCCATGGTTTTAGCTTTTTTTCGACCAAATAGAAATCAAATCTTTGCCCATTTCCACCAAAGTATAATTATATACACGTTCAAATTTTATAATTTTCATAGGTCAGAACTCATGAATTTTGCTCTTTTGTTCGTCGGATCGAATGGAAGTTAAATATGTGTACATAAAATTTATAATTTTCATGGGTTATATAACCCTTGATTTTCTCAATTTTTGTCATTTCTATGAAATGACAATTACCATAAGCTATTTAAAAATTCATGATTTCAATGGTCGACATAAGCCATGATATTTGCAATGTTTTTGATCTTGAGCAAATGAAAATTAAGTACATCTACAACAATGTTTACGATTTTCACGGGCTATTACTCATGATTTTTTGTCAATTGTCGGTTCTACACGATGATAATAGTTCAAAATTCATGATTTTTATGGACTATAACTCACAATTATTTTAATTCTCATTCATTTCAACCAAATGAAAATTAAGTATGTGTATATCAGAATTTGAGATTTTTTTGGCTATAATTTATAATTTTTATCAATTTTCGTTTATTTCGACCGAATGACATTTAAGAATATGACGTCCAAAATTCATGATTTTTATTGACCGTATCCTATGATTTTTTCAACATTTCAACCAAATTGAAATTTAATGTGTACATCAAAATTTGTGATTCTCATGGGCTATATAATCCATGATATCTTACAATTTTCATTCATTTCCACTAAAAGTCAATTTAGTACACATAGTGAAAATTCATGTCACATTTTTAAAGTTTTTATACATTTTGACCAAATGAAAATTAAATATGTGTATATCAAATTTTTTGATTTTTGTGGAATATAACCCGTGATTATTATCAATTTTGTTCATTTCTACCAAAGGACATTTAAGTATGCAGAGTTTAAAATTCATGATTTTCATTGGCTATTGCTCATGATATAATTGTTTTTGTTTATTCCTACCAAATGGAAATTAAGCATGTGTACATCAAAGTTTGTAATTTTAATGGGTTATAACCCACGATTTTTGCTAATTTTTGGTTATTTCTACCAAATATGTAGTAGTTAAAATTCATGATTTCATGGGCTATAACCCGTGATTTTTGCAAGTTTTTTGTTTCAACCAAATTAAAATTAAGTATGTTTACATCAAAATTTGTGATTTTTATGGGCCCTAACACAAGAATTTTGTCATTTTTGTCATTTTCGTCATTTCTACCAAATGACATATATGTATGCAGTAGTTCAAAATTCATGATTTTTCATGGACTAATAACCCACAATTATCTCAAATTTCATTTGTTTTGATTGAATGGAAATTAAGTTTGTGTACATCAAAACTTGTGATTTCATGGGCTATAACACATGATTTTTGTCAATTTTGTTCATTTCAACTAATTGTAATTAAGTACAAATAGTATAAAATTCTTAATTTTCATAGGCTAAGACCCATGATTTCTACAATTTTGTACATTTCGATCAATTGAAGATTAAGTGTGTCCACATCAAAATTTGCTCTTTTATGAGCAATAATCCATAATTTCTATCAATTTTAGTTTATTTGATTAAATGAATATTAAGTACTTATAGTTCAAAATTCATATTCTTATGGGCTATCACCCATGGCTTTTGCAAATTTTGCATGTTTAACCAAATAAAAATTAATTATTTGTACATTAAAAGTTTGTGATTTTTGTGGGTTATATAACTTTCGTCTTTTTCATTTTTTGTTTATTTTTACCAAATGAAAATTAAGTATGTGTAGTTTAAAATTCCTAATTTTCATGAACTATAGTCTACGGTTTCGTTGAAGTTTGTTCGACCAAATAGAAATTAAGTATGTGTGTGTCAAAATTTATGATTTTCATGAAATATAACACGTGAATTTTATCAATTTTCATTCATTTCAACCAAATGACAATTAACTAAAATTTATGATTTTCATCGGCTATAGCCCACAAATTATGCAATTTTGATTCATTTCAACCAAATGACAATTAAATGCATACAGTTAAAAATTTATGATTTTCATGGGTTATAGCCCACAAATTATGCAATTTTGATTCATTTCAACCAACTATAAATTAAGTAATGTGTATATTAAAGTTTACGATTTCATGGGCTATAATTAATGATTATTGTCAATTTTCGCCATTTTAATTGAATGTCAATTAAATATGTGTAGTTTAAAATTAATATTTTTATTGGCTATAACCCATAATTTCTACAATTTTGTACATGTTTACCAAATGAAAATTAAATATGTGTACATCAAAATTTGTAGGTCATGGACTATAACCCATGATTTTTTATTTTTGTTCATTTCTACCAAATTACAATTAAGTATGTATTTTAAAATTCATGATTCTCATAAGCTACATCTCACAATTTTAGTATTTTTTACTGAGTTTTTTTCCTAGAAAGCACCTTTAAAATAGGTAATTATACGAAAATCATATTTTAATTTCAAATTATACATAAACTACCTTTAAAGTGGGATTGTGTTGCAATCACCCATCTCACGATCAAAGTTTCACTAAAAAATAAAAATAATAAGCTTAAAATTTTCATGTTCAAGGTACGTGACTTGTACCCTAACAAGACCCAAACATTAATAATTTGAGTCATGTGCCTTGAATGTGGGTTTTTTAAAGGTATTTTTGGGATTTTAGTGAAAATTTTAACTAAAAGGTGAATGATTGCAACATAAACTCACTTTAAATTTATGCATAAATTAAAATTGAAAAATGGTCTCCGTGATAATTTCCTTACTTTTAAGGTGGTTTCTAGGGAAAAAAACCTTTTATTTGATTCAAGCGACTAGAAACTAAATATTGGTACATAAAAATTAGGGACAAGGTAGCAAATTTAGTGATTGAAGGAATTAATTTCAAAATGTGAAAGATTTGAGGACTAATGTGAAAAAACAAACACTAAACACATTACCTTATGTCGTTAACATCAAGTGGGCTCGGCCTCACTTGATTGGGCTGGTTTTTTTTTTAATCCAAACTTGAGCC
This sequence comes from Asparagus setaceus, assembly GCA_012295165.1. NCBI lineage: Eukaryota > Viridiplantae > Streptophyta > Magnoliopsida > Asparagales > Asparagaceae > Asparagus > Asparagus setaceus. The sequence continues at coordinate 83,170,748 of CM022703.1, forward strand.
CTTGAGTGAGGTGTTGAGGGAAATATTTTGAAACTTTCTATCAAGCAAACCATAGTTGGTCAGAGCACTGGGGAGCTAGCGCCTCTGCTGGCTCCTCCTTGGGCTGTGTCTTTGAAGGAGTAACATTAAGCTCAGAATTTTGGGTGTATTCAATACTTCTAAATAAAAGGGAATTGATCCATGGTTGATTCCATAACAGATAAATGAGAATTATTAGTTATACCTTGTGAAAAAAAAAAAGGCTTTTCATGCAATTAGTCATTCCACTTCTTTTATAGAAGAGATTCTGTTCAAGCAAGTAAATAGGGCATGGTTACAGAAGTCTATCTATTGCATATATGCTTCAAAGTGTCTGCACCCCACATTGGAGATAGAACTAATCATATTCGAGGATGGTGGCTACCCTCCCAATAAGTGTCGCTTCTAGGTTTCGAACTCTATTCAAGTGCCAGGATACCGCCTAGGGACCAGCTTGCCTATCACTAGGCCAACAACTTGTTGGTTCACTGCCCAACTCTTTGAAATTGCTCAAAAGTCGATCAAATCATAAGTCCTGCAATTTGGTCCCTCAATGTCAATAACCAAAATAACCCTCAACTGATTTTTCTTTGAAGAGTTATATGCACGAAAATTCTTACAGCCACATCAAACTTAATCATCAGATTTGTTTCAGATAATTAGTGTATATTTCATTGATTCAGATTTTCTTCAATTGGGAGGTAACAGGAGAGCATCCAATTATCACAATCATTACCGCTTGTTTCAATTTTAAGGGATGAAATTAGACCATGTAAGATTTTCACTATCGTGACAGTGGTTTTCATAACAATAGTTTTCAAGACAATAGTAGAATTATATATGGCCAAATCTCATCCGTTGAATTTTGGAATATATTGTAATAACTATAGTCATTGGAAATTAAATATCTATACATCAAAATTTATAATTTTCTTGAGAATAACCACGATTTTTATTTTGTTCATTTCTACCAAATTGCAATTATGTGTTTGTTACAACCCCTAAAATCGCCAATAATAACATCCATACAATGGCTGACACGCGTCCCACATTATGGCTAATCAACCTAATTCGAGCCAAGGTAACCCCCCGCCTCAACCCAGCCGACTCAATTGGCCGACACATAGCCGAGTCGAAAGGTGGTACTTGTCGACCTCCTCGCCAAACCGACTCCGCATGCCACCTGCACTCGTCCAACCGGCCGACTCCTTTAGCAGACAACTCGCGTAACCGAGTCAAAAGGTGGCACTTCTCGGCCCTCGACTAAACGAGTAGAAAGACGACGGTTACCTCGAACCCCCGGCTGACAGTCCATCACCATCACATTAAATGCATGACCAGAGTCATCATTTCTCCATCCCCGAAAGTCTTTATGACTCATCGGACCTCGTCAGCACTATGCACATTCCGTCACCATCACATTAAACGCCGGGGTGACTCACCACTCTCTGCAGTCGACACCTGTAAAGCAGATGTTGACTGAGCCGCCTGCATGGACTCGGCTGAAGTTACTCAATTGCCCCTCTAAAACTACTATAAATAGGAGAACTATTTGCAGCACAGAGGTAAGGCAATTTTCTGCACACTTGACTTAGAACTTTTTCAGTTCATTGGTTTCTTCTCCACTCAAGCCCAAATACTGACTTGACCGTCGGAAGAACTACCGGAAAACCCAATTCCGCTCTCTCACGAGTTTTTTCATGTGCAGGAGAGAATAGTGGACCCCTGAACTGGACATCTGAAGGAGATAGAAGACCTTAATCACCACAAAACTCAAACATAAACCCCTGTTTGATAACTGACATCAATAGTGTTATTTAAAATTCATGATTTTTATGGGTTATACCTTTGAGTTTAGCATTTTTGTGTTTGTTTCGACCGGATGGAAATTAAGTATGTAAACATCAAATTTGATTTTACATGGACTATGACCCTCTAATTTTGTCCATTTTTTATTATTTCGACAAAATCACAATTATTTTTGCAATTTTTTGTTCTTTTGTTGAATGGAATTTAAGTATGTGTACATTAAAATTTATAATTCTCTAGGGCTATAACCCACGTTTTTTAATTAATTTTTGTGTATTTCTACCAAATTACAATTAAGTATGTGTAGTTTAAAATTTATGATTTTCATGGGCTATAATCTACGAGTTTAGCATTTTTATTTATTTCAATCGAAATGAAATTAATTATGTGTATATTAAAATTTTCGATTTACATGGGCTATGATCCATGATTTTTTTCAATTTTGTATCATTTTGACCAAATCGCAATTACGCATAAGTTGTTCATAGTTCATGATTTTCATGGGCTATAACCCTTGATTTTGCATTTTTTGTTCGTTCTACTCAAATGAAAATTAAGTATGTGAACATTAAATTTTATAATTTTCTAGGGCTATAACCCGTGATTTTTATTAACTTTTGATCATTTCTAGCAAATTGCAACAAAGCATGCATAGTTTGAAATTCATGATTTTCATGGGTTATAATCCATGAGTTTAGCAGTTTTTGTTTGTTTAGACCAAATGGAAATTAAGTGTGTGCATCAAAAATTTTGATTTACTTTAGCTATACCCAGGATTTTTGTTAATCTTTTATCATTTTGACCAAATCGCCGTTATGTATGCGTTGTTCAAAATTCATGATTTTTATGGATTATAACCCATGATTTTAGCACTTTTGTGTCTTTTGGTTGAATGGAAATTAAGTATGTGTACATCAAAATTTGATATTTTCATGGACTAACCCATGATTTTGTCAATTTTCGTTTATTTCCACCAAATAACAATTAAGTGCAGCGTAGTTTAAAAATCTATATTTTCATGGACAATAACCCTTTCATGGACAATAACCCGTGATTTTTATAAATTTTTATTTTAACCAAATAGAAATTAAGTATGTATACATCAAAATTTATAATTTTCATAAGTCAGATCTGTTGATTTTTGTGAACTTTTGTTGATTTCTATCAAATGATAATTAAGTATGCATAGTTGATCCACGTTTTAGCATTTTTATTTATTTCAATCAAATGGAAATGAAGTATGTATACCTCAAAATTTATAATTTTTATGGGTTATAACCTTCTATTTATGGCTTTTTGTCATTTCTACTACATGTTTACATGTAGTTCAAAATTATTAATGTCATGGGCTATAACCCATGATTTTTACATTTTTGTAGGAAATGTGAATTAAATATCAGCATATCGAAATTTGGGATTTTCTTGTGCTATATAGTTATGATTTTTGTTAATTTTTGTTCAATTCTACCAAATGGCAATTAACTATCGTAATTTAACGTTTATGATTTCTATGGGCTATAATCCACAATTTTAGCATTTTTATTTGTTTTGACCAAGTAGAAATCAAATTTTTGTCATTTTCAACGAATCACAGTTATGTACACGTTGTTCAAATTTTATAATATTCATAGGCTATAACTCATGGATTTTACTCTTTTGTTCATTTTGATCGAATGGAAATTAAATTTGTGTACAATAAAATTTATAATTTTCATAGGATATAACCCTTAATTTTTTTTTCTCTATTTTTGGTCATTTCTATCAAATGAAAATTATGGAAGCATCATTTCTATGAAATGACAATTATTTAAGCGTATTTTAAAATTCATGATTTCAATGGGCTATATAACCCATGATAATTGCAATGTTTTTTCGTCTCGAGCAAATGAAAATTAAGTACATTTGCATCAATATTTACTATTTTCATAGGCTATTACTCACGATTTTTTGTCAATTGTCATTTCTACCCGGTGATAATTAAATGCGTGCGATTTAAAATTCATGATTTTTATGGACTATAACTCACAATTATTTTAATTTTTATTCATTTCAACCAAATGGAAGTTAAGTATATGTATATCAAAATTTGAGATTGTTTTGGGCTATTACACATGATTTTTATCCATTTTCGTTTATCTCGACCAAATGACATTTAAGAACATGAAGTCCAAAATTCATGAATTTTATCGATTTGTAACCCACGATTTTTCTAACATTTCAACATAATTGAAATTAAATGTGTATATCAAAATTTGAGATTGTTTTGGGCTATTACACATGATTTTTATCCATTTTCGTTTATCTCGACCAAATGACATTTAAGAACATGAAGTCCAAAATTCATGAATTTTATCGATTTGTAACCCACGATTTTTCTAACATTTCAACATAATTGAAATTAAATGTGTATATCAAAATTTTGATTTTTATGGGCTATAACCCATGATTATTATCAATTTTGTTCATTTCTACCAAATAACAATCAAGTATGCATAGTTTAAAATTCCTAATTTTTATGGGCTTTTACTCATAATTTTATTATTTTTGTTTACTTCGATAGAATGCAAATTAAGCATGTATACATCAAAATTTATAATTTTCTTGGACTACAACCCATGATTTCTATCAATTTTTGGTCATTTCTACCAAATACATTGGTGTTGTTAAAAATTCATGATTTCATGGGCTGTAACCCGTGATTTTTTCAAGTTTTATTTGTTTCGACCAAATACAAATTAAGTATGTGTATATTAAAATTTATGATTTTCATAAGTTATAAAACAAGATTTTCATTTTTTTTCATTTCTAGTAAATGACAACTATGTATGTGTAGCTCAAAATTCATGATTTTTCATGGACCCATAACCCACGATTATTTCAATTTTCATTTGTTTTGACCGAATGGAAATATGTTTGTGTATATCAAAATTTGTGATTTCATGGGTTATAACCCATGATTTTTATCAATTTTCGTTCATTTCGACCAATGGCAATTAAGTACATGTAGTTCAAAATTCTTAATTTTCATGGACTAAAACCCATGATTTCTACAATTTTGTACATTTCGACCAATTAAAGATTAAGTATGTCCACATTAAAATTTGTGATTTTTATGAGTAATAATCCATGATATCTGTCAATTTTAGCTTATTCGATTAAATGACATTAAGTGCGTATAGTTCAAAATTCATGTTTTCATGGGCTCTATGGGTTTTGGGAAATTTTGTATGTTTTAACCAAATAAAAATTAAATATGTGTATATCAAAATTTTGATTTTTATGGGCTATAACCCATGATTATTATCAATTTTGTTCATTTCTACCAAATAACAATCAAGTATGCATAGTTTAAAATTCCTAATTTTTATGGGCTTTTACTCATAATTTTATTATTTTTGTTTACTTCGATAGAATGCAAATTAAGCATGTATACATCAAAATTTATAATTTTCTTGGACTACAACCCATGATTTCTATCAATTTTGGTCATTTCTACCAAATACATTGGTGTTGTTAAAAATTCATGATTTCATGAAGAACGTAACGTGATTTTTCAAGTTTTATTTGTTTCGACCAAATACAAATTAAGTATGTGTATATTAAAATTTATGATTTTCATAAGTTATAAAACAAGATTTTCATTTTTTTTTCATTTCTAGTAAATGACAACTATGTATGTGTAGCTCAAAATTCATGATTTTTCATGGACCCATAACCCACGATTATTTCAATTTTCATTTGTTTTGACCGAATGGAAATATGTTTGTGTATATCAAAATTTGTGATTTCATGGGTTATAACCCATAATTTTATCAATTTTCGTTCATTTCACCAATGGCAATTAAGTACATGTAGTTCAAAATTCTTAATTTTCATGGACTAAAACCCATGATTTCTACAATTTTGTACATTTCGACCAATTAAAGATTAAGTATGTCCACATTAAAATTTGTGATTTTTATGAGTAATAATCCATGATATCTGTCAATTTTAGCTTATTCGATTAAATGACATTAAGTGCGATAGTTCAAAATTCATGTTTTCATGGGCTCTATGGGTTTTGGGAAATTTTGTATGTTTTAACCAAATAAAAATTAATTATGTGTACATCAAAAGTTGTGATTTTTGTGGGTTATACAGCTTTTGTCTTTTTATTTTTTAATTTTACCAAATGATAAGTAAGTATGTGTAGTTAAAATTTCGATTTTTATGAACTATAATCCATGATTTCAGCGTTTTAAGTTTGTGTTGACCAAATGGAAATTAAGTACGTGTGCATCAAAATTTATGATTTTCATGAACTATAACTCATGAGTTTTGTTGATTTTCGTTCATTTCAACCAAATGACAATTAACTAAAAATTTTATTTTCATGGGCTATAACCCATAAATTTTACAATTTTGGTTCATTTTACCAAATTACAATTAAGTACATGTAGTTAAAATTTTATGATTTCATGGGCTATAACCTATAAATTCTACAATTGTGATTTATTTTAGTCAAATGGAAATTAAGTAATGTGTACATCAAAATTTGCGATAGCATGGGTTATAATTAATGATTTTTGTCAATTTTCACTCATTTCAAATGAAAGGCAATTAAATACGCCAGAGTTTATACTTCATATTTTTATTGACTATAACCCACAATTTCTACAATTTTTGTATGTGTTTACCAAATGAAAATTAAATATCGTACATCAAAGTTTGTAGATCATGGATTATAACCCATAATTTTTTAATTTTTATTTATTTCTACCAAATGACAATTAGTATGCATAATTTAAAATTTATGATTTTCATACTATAACTCACAATTATTTTAATTTTTATTCATTTCAACCAAATGGAAGTTAAGTATATGTATATCAAAATTTGAGATTGTTTTGGGCTATTACACATGATTTTTATCCATTTTCGTTTATCTCGACCAAATGACATTTAAGAACATGAAGTCCAAAATTCATGAATTTTATCGATGTAACCCACGATTTTTCTAACATTTCAACATAATTGAAATTAAATGTGTATATCAGAATTTGCGATTCTTATGGGCTATATAATCCACAATATTTTTAATTTTTGCTCATTTCCACTAAAGCCAATTTAGTACACATAGTGCAAAATTCTGTTTTCATGGGGTATTTATTACTGCAATTTTTGAAGTTTTTGTACGTTTTGACCAAATAAAAATTAAATATGTGTATATCAAAATTTTGATTTTTATGGGCTATAACCCATGATTATTATCAATTTTGTTCATTTCTACCAAATAACAATCAAGTATGCATAGTTTAAAATTCCTAATTTTTATGGGCTTTTACTCATAATTTTATTATTTTTGTTTACTTCGATAGAATGCAAATTAAGCATGTATACATCAAAATTTATAATTTTCTTGGACTACAACCCATGATTTCTATCAATTTTGGTCATTTCTACCAAATACATTGGTGTTGTTAAAAATTCATGATTTCATGGGTCAGAACCCGTGATTTTTCAAGTTTTATTTGTTTCACCAAATACAAATTAAGTATGTGTATATTAAAATTTATGATTTTCATAAGTTATAAAACAAGATTTTCATTTTTTTTTCATTTCTAGTAAATGACAACTATGTATGTGTAGCTCAAAATTCATGATTTTTCATGGACCCATAACCCACGATTATTTCAATTTTCATTTGTTTTGACCGAATGGAAATATGTTTGTGTATATCAAAATTTGTGATTTCATGGGTTATAACCCATAATTTTATCAATTTTCGTTCATTTCACCAATGGCAATTAAGTACATGTAGTTCAAAATTCTTAATTTTCATGGACTAAAACCCATGATTTCTACAATTTTGTACATTTCGACCAATTAAAGATTAAGTATGTCCACATTAAAATTTGTGATTTTTATGAGTAATAATCCATGATATCGTCAATTTTAGCTTATTCGATTAAATGACATTAAGTGCGATAGTTCAAAATTCATGTTTTCATGGGCTCTATGGGTTTTGGGAAATTTTGTATGTTTTAACCAAATAAAAATTAATTATGTGTACATCAAAAGTTGTGATTTTTGTGGGTTATACAGCTTTTGTCTTTTTATTTTTTAATTTTACCAAATGATAAGTAAGTATGTGTAGTTAAAATTTCCGATTTTTATGAACTATAATCCATGATTTCAGCGTTTTAAGTTTGTGTTGACCAAATGGAAATTAAGTAATGTGTACATCAAAATTTATGATTTTCATGAACTATAACTCATGAGTTTTGTTGATTTTCGTTCATTTCAACCAAATGACAATTAACTAAAAATTTTATTTTCATGGGCTATAACCCATAAATTTTACAATTTTGGTTCATTTTACCAAATTACAATTAAGTACATGTAGTTAAAATTTTATGATTTCATGGGCTATAACCTATAAATTCTACAATTGTGATTTATTTTAGTCAAATGGAAATTAAGTAATGTGTACATCAAAATTTGCGATAGCATGGGTTATAATTAATGATTTTTGTCAATTTTCACTCATTTCAAATGAAAGGCAATTAAATACGCGTAGTTTATACTTCATATTTTTATTGACTATAACCCACAATTTCTACAATTTTTGTATGTGTTTACCAAATGAAAATTAAATATCGTACATCAAAGTTTGTAGATCATGGATTATAACCCATAATTTTTTAATTTTTATTTATTTCTACCAAATGACAATTAGTATGCATAATTTAAAATTTATGATTTTCATACACGCTATAACTCACAATTTTAGCATATTTTGTTGAGGTTTTTTCGTAGAGAACACCTTAAAATAGGATAATTATCTGAAAGTGCATTTCAATTTCAATTTATACATGAACTACCTTTAAAGCGAGATTGTGTTGCAATCAATCATCTCATAGTCGATTTGCATTAAAAATGAAAAAAAATAAGCTTCAAATTTTCACGGTCAAGGTACGTGACTTGTATCTAATAGGACCCAAACATTAACAATATGAGTCATGTGCGTTGAATGTGAGTTTTTTAAGGGTATTTTTGAGGTTTTAGTAAAAATTTTGACTTGAAGGTGGTTGATTGCAACAGAAACCCACTTTTATTTTATGCATAAATTCAAATTAAAAAAATATTTCCATATAATTACCATATTTTTAAGGTGGTTTCTAGGTGAAAAAAACCTTTTTTGTTTGTTTCGACCGAATAGAAACTAAATATTTTTCCAAAAAATTTGTGATTTTTATGGGCTGTAACCTAGGATTTTGCAACTGTTGTTCACTTCAAACCAAATGGCAATAGAGTTTGGGTACATCAAAATTTATGATTTTCATGGGCTAACACGTGATTTTTTTTTTTGGTCAATTTATATTCGTTCTATCAAATGGCAATTAAATACGCGTGGCTAAAAGTTCATGATTTTTATGGGTTATAACTCATAGTTTTAGCATTATTTATTCATTTTGACCGAATGGAAGTTAAATATGTATACATCAAAATTTATAATTTTCATGAGCAAACGCATGATTTTTTTCAATTTTCCTTCTTTTCGACGAAAAGACACTTAGTATGCATAGTTCAAAGTTCATGTTTTCATGGGCTATAATCCGTAATTTTTATAATTTTTGATCATTTCGATTGAATGGAAATTAAGTATGGGTACATCAAAATTTATGATTTTATAGGCATAATTCATAATTTTTATCAATTTTTGGTCATTTCTACCAAATCACAATTAAGTACATGGAGTTAAAAGTTCATGATTTTCATGGACTATAACTCATGATTATTTAAATTTATGTTTGTGCCTACCAAATGGAAACTAAGTATGTGTCATTGACTAAAACCACAATTTTTGTCAATTTTCTATGATTTCTAACAAATGGCAATTAAGAGCGTGTAGTTTAAATTTTCTTATTTTCAAGGGCCATAATTATAGCATTTTTTATTTATTTCTGCGAATGGAAATTAAATATGTGTACATCAAAATTTATAATTTTCATGGGCTATACGTCCCATGATTTTTATAATTTTTATTCGTTTCAACTGAATAGAAATTAAGTATGTGTATATCAAATTTGTAATTTTCATATGCATTAACACATGATTTTTGTCACCTTTTGGTCATTTCTACTAAATTACAATTATGTAGCGTTGTTTTAACTTCATGATTTTCATGGGCTATATAATCCGTGACTTTTGTAAGTTTTATTCATTTCAACTAATAAAATTAAGTATGTGTACATGAAAATTTACAATTTTCATGACCCATAATTTTGTCAATTTTTGTAATTTCTATCAAATGCCAATTATGTCGGGTAGTTAAAATTTATGATTTTCATGGGTTATAACCCATAATTATTTTAATTTTTTTCATTTAGATTGAATGGAAATTAAGTATGTGTACATGAAAATTTACAATTTTCATGACCCATAATTTTGTCAATTTTCACTCATTTCAAATGAAAGGCAATTAAATACGCGTGGCTAAAAGTTCATGATTTTCATGGGCTAACACGTGATTTTTTGGTCAATTTATATTCGTTCTATCAAATGGCAATTAAATACGCGTGGCTAAAAGTTCATGATTTTTATGGGTTATAACTCATAGTTTTAGCATTATTTATTCATTTTGACCGAATGGAAGTTAAATATGTATACATCAAATTTATAATTTTCATGAGCAAGCATGATTTTTTTCAATTTTCCTTCTTTTAAATGAAAAGACACTTAGTATGCATAGTTCAAAGTTCATGTTTTCATGGGCTATAATCCGTAATTTTATAATTTTTGATCATTTATTTGAATGGAAATTAAGTATGGGTACATCAAAATTTATGATTTTATAGGCATAATTCATAATTTTTATCAATTTTGGTCATTTCTACCAAATCACAATTAAGTACATGGAGTTAAAAGTTCATGATTTTCATGGACTATAACTCATGATTATTTAAATTTATGTTTGTGCCTACCAAATGGAAACTAAGTATGTGTCATTGACTAAAACCACAATTTTTGTCAATTTTCTATGATTTCTAACAAATGGCAATTAAGAACGTGTAGTTTAAATTTTCTTATTTTCAAGGGCCATAATTATAGCATTTTTTATTTATTTCTCACGAATGGAAATTAAATATGTGTACATCAAATTTATAATTTTCATGGGCTATCGTCCCATGATTTTTATAATTTTTATTCGTTTCAACTGAATAGAAATTAAGTATGTGTATATCAAATTTGTAATTTTCATATGCAAGAACACATGATTTTTGTCACCTTTTGGTCATTTCTACTAAATTACAATTATGTAGCGTTGTTTTAACTTCATGATTTTCATGGGCTATATAATCCGTGACTTTTGTAAGTTTTATTCATTTCAACTAATAAAATTAAGTATGTGTACATGAAAATTTACAATTTTCATGACCCATAATTTTGTCAATTTTTGTAATTTCTATCAAATGCCAATTATGTCCGGGTAGTTAAAATTTATGATTTTCATGGGTTATAACCCATAATTATTTTAATTTTTTTCATTTAGATTGAATGGAAATTAAGTGCGTGTTCATCAAAATCTAGGATCTCCAAGAGTTTTGTCAATTTTAGATCATTTCTACCAAATGACAAGGAAGTATGTGAAGTTTTATATTCATGAATTTCATTTCCATTATAACCCATGGCTATTTCAATTTTCATTTGTCTAGACCGAATGGAAATTAAGTATCCAGCATCAAAAGTTGCGATTTTCACAAGTTATAATTAATGAATTTTTTCCATTTTGTTTATTTTGACCAATGCAGTTCAAAATTCCTTATTTTCATGGGGATATAACTCATGATTTTTGCAATTTTTATACATTTCGACCGAATGGAAATTAAGTATGTGTACATTAAAATTTATAATTTTTATGGGCTAACCCATGATTTTTGTCAATTTTTATTTCAATTAAATGAAAATTAAGTATGCATAGTTCAAAGTTCATATTTTCGGAGGTATAACTCATGATTTGTGTAATTTTTGTACATTTTAACTACACAAGTATTAATTTTGTACATAAAAATTGTGATTTTCATGTGCTATAACCGACGATTTTTGTCAATTTTTGTTCATTTTCACCAAATGGCTATTAAGAATGCGTAGCTTAATGTTCATGATTTCTAGCCTATAAAAGTAGCAAATTTTAATGTACAAAAACTTAATTACGATTGAGTTGATTCAGACGAAAATGGACATAATTCATATGTCAATAGTTTTATAAAAATTTTGGAAATTTATTTTATGCAGTGCGGCTTTACCCCTCCAGCTCATTATTACGATATAAAAATATATATGATTTATTACACTATCTAGAAATAAAATTTTGAAAAACTCCGACATATTTTAGCAATATATCACAGGTTAAAATCAATGTTTTAGAATTTTGTAAAGCTACTTAATTTTTGCCCTTTTATTCATTAATTAAAAGACATCGAAATCAATAGAAATCTTGTTTCTAAGTAGTTTATTTATATTACATCACGTCCAATTTGAGGATCACAATTTTAGATTTGGTTTGATACTATCCGCACATTGCATACTATTAATAACTATCTGATGCAACTCTTCGTTTTTTTTCTTTTTAACTGAATCAAGCAACTCCAATTTTAACAACTATGGTTTCAAGATAAATACGCCCATTGAAAACTAAAGCCCCCCCTCCTCCTCTCTCTCCTCTCCAAAAACGCTGCCAAATTCGAGACACGCATGGAAAGAAAAGGTGAGATGGAATTTTAGCGAGTGAAGGGGTCTTGTATGATACGTTAACAAAAAGGCGACAAAGTACTCTAGTGAAATAATCTTTATCAGTTTAATCAGAACAAAAGAATAGGCTAAACTATCAAATTGACATTTAAAAAATACCCATTTTACCGCATTGGTATTTAAAATATCTCCGATGACGCTTTGGTATTTAAAGTTGGTTTACGTTAGCACATGGGTCTAAATTTTCGCCGGCGTTCTCTTTTCCGGCGAAACTCATCACGTGACCATCACGTGACCCTTAATGACCGTTAGAAAACGCTGATGTGGCATGGATTAGTGACGTGGACTTGATTAACTGCTCATGTGCCTCTCACGTGCCATCAATAACTGAATTTCGGAGATCAAAAGCCCTAAATTGACAGATTGCCCCATTCTTCATGCGTTTCAAAAGATCGACTGATCGGAGCGGTGGTTAAGGAGATTGTTGCCAAACTTACGATTCTTTGGTGATCTCGATTTCATGAAGGGAAGTGAAACCGGTGTCGATAACCTCTGGTAGCGTTATCGTCCTCGTCGAAAAGACAAAGGTGACTATTTTCTGCATTTGCTTGTTCCTTGTTGATGCATGCGTTTAACCTTTTGTTTATATAAGTGAAATTATAGTTTGGAGTGTTTATAAGTCTGATTATTAACAAATTAGGATTTATGTGAATGATATCGAAGTGGATTTTTCAAAAATTTAGGGGTTTTGTAAGAGCAAAGCAGAGCAAAATGTGATTGTGGTGGTTCTTATTATTTTTTTTTGTTCATCATGCAGATGGGTGGGAATATAATGGTTAAATTCAGACATGGTGGTACTTTTGAGTTTCTAATGTCAGAAGAGTATATTAGTGGCTCCTTTAACGGCAATTCATTGCGGAAGATATCATGACAATAGACTTGTTGAGAGAAAAATTAGAGAGTATGGGTATCTTGATGCATTCACTTTGTGGTATGGAATACCTCGTGGTGGTGTTGGAGCCATTGCCTCTTCTCTTAGATCTGAGACTTAGCAAAATTTATGGAATATGCACGTAAGGAGGGTGTAATTGAGGTGTTTGCCAATCATTTTGTAGATCAAGCTATTGAACTGGACATTCCTCCAGTTGAAGATCCTCCAGTGCAAGCTAATCAGCATGAAGTTCCTAATCCCAATGAGTGTACTCCTAAAAAAAATAGCGGCTTCAGAGGAAGAAAGAAGATAACCCCTAAGAGAAAGAGGACAACCCCTATAAGAAAGAAAACGACATGTAAAAGAAATAAGCTTACCCCTGTTAGGAAAATATTATCAAGAGCTGAAAAGGGGAAAAATATTGCCACTTCAACTCATCTTGATCAGAATGCATCCTCTACTGATGATGATGACTCGGTAGAGGATGAAACATACAAAATGGACCCAACTGAAATGGTAGATGATGATGATGAGGAGTTGGTTGAAAAGTCCAGAAGGAGAAGGGAGAAGAAGGTGCCGACCGATGAAGGACATTCTAAACATGAAGCTAATGCGAAAAGGGATATGAAAGTGATGTCTCGGTTAATGATGAAGTAGAAAAGGCACTAAATAGTGACCATGAGGAGCTTCGTGAGATGAGAGAAAGAAATATTGCCTTATTTGCTGCGCAGAAGGGTAACATAGCTTTCAATTCTGGTGCAAGGATTGAAAAGGAGCAGCCAAGTGAAGGAGATATAGGACAAGCAACTGAGACTCATGCACAACCCATTGAAGCACATGCACAGCCTAGTACCCTAAATGCAGAGCAACCAACTTCAGTAAATGTAGAAAGAGCAACAGAAGCCAATGCAGAACCACCAAGTGGACTAAATACTGAACAACCAACGCAAGCAAATCCTGAACAACCAACAGGACCAAATCCAGAACAAGATGATGATGATATTGAGGGTCTGATTGTAGGTGGTCCTAGAGCAAAAGGAGTGTTGCCAAGCAATACAAAGTGGCCTAAATCTTGGACATCTTATAGTGGAGGATATGAATCGATCGAGAGATAGTGCCGATGAGGAAGCATTGGAGCCAAGTGAAGATGAATCAAGAGTTATCCCTAAAAGGAAAAAAAAATGAAGGAGCCAATAAAGTACAAGTTCTTCAATGAAGATGTGGACATGAATCGGTGGAGCTGGAATCGATTGAGATTCACTTCAAGAAAGGTACCGAAGAGGATATACTCATGTATTCTATGCAAAAACACTATGATTTGGTCTATATGAAAAATGATAAAAAAGAATTCACATTGGATGTTCTATGTGCAATTGGGAGTTGACTGCTGGAGCAGATCTTATAGATAGTACGGCATGGCAGATTAAGCATGTATTCCCTACACACACATGCAATAGGATATTCAAGAATAGACTAATAACAGAGAATTGGATTGCTCAAACTTACCTAGACCAGTTATTAAAGAATCCTAAATTGAAGCCAAGGGAAATTGCTGCTGAGATGAGAGTAAAATTTGGAGTAAATGTAAATGAGAGGAAATGTGCAAGGGCCAAGGACAAGGCACTCAATGCTGTGCATAGCTTAATGCAAAGGCAGTATGGATTGCTCAAGCCTTACATAAGAGAGTTGTGCAAATCAAATGAAGGCACCACAGCTGTTTTAAAGGTCCATGAATCAGTATCTGGTGAACCAGCTATATTCATGAGAGTTTATATATGTTTTAAAGCAATGAGATTGGGTTTCCTACATGGTTGTAGGAGATTCTTATGCTTAGATGGATGTTTTCTCAAACACTCATGTGGAGGATAGTTATTGAGTGCAGTTGGGAGAGATGGAAACAACCACATGTATCCAATAGCATGGGTCAGAGTGGAGGGAGAAAATAAGAACTCTTGGACATGGTTTCTCGATGTTTGAATGCGATTTGGAAATGGGGATGGTCAAGGATGTATCAGAATGTCGATCAACAAAAGGTATGATATAATTTTGTTTGAACTTAAATTATTGCTAGATTATTCAAATTGACAGTTTATATATGTGGTTGTTTGATAGGGCCTTGTACCTGCCATTCATGAAATGTGGCCAGAAGTAGAGCACAGACAATGTGCAAGACACATATATTCTAACTGGAGAAAGGCTCACAATGGTAGGGTTTTACAAAGACAGTTCTGGAAATGTACAAAAGCAGTCACAATGGGAGAGTTTGCATATGAAGCTGCCAAACTGAGGGGTATTTCAGAGAAGGCATATGATGATTTCATGGATAGGGACCCTCATACATTTTGTAAGTCTCATTTCAAGACTCATAGCCAATGTGACTCCATAGATAACAACATGTCTGAAACTTTCAACTCCTTTATTTTACTGGCGAGATTTAAGCCTATAGTATCCATGTTAGAGGATATTAGACTATCTTTGATGGAGAGGATGCAACAAAAAAAGATGCTAATACATAAATTTGTTGGTGGAATATCCCCTAGAGTGCATAAAAAACTGGAAGAGGCTTATAATGAACAAATTAATTGTGAAGTACGTTGGAATGGCTCAACAAATGAGGATGGTTTTGAGGTGATACATAGACATGTAAGCCATATACTTGACATAGGCAAGAGGACATATTCTTGTAGGGTATGGGAGTTGACAGGAATCCCTTGCACACATGCTGTAAGTGCAATTTTATTCCTTAGGAGGAAACCAGAGGAATATGTATCAGATTGTTATAAGGATGAATGCTACTTACTTACCTATGAACATTTGTTGGGTCCAATGAAAGGCTACAAATACTGGGACAAAGAAGGGGAAGGCATGGTACTGCCTCCAAGTATTGTTAGAAGGAAGATGGGAAGACCAAAGACTACAAGGAGGAGAGACCCATCTGAAGGCCCACGCAGCACTGCTAAAGCATCAAGGCAGGGAATCCCTCAAAGGTGTAGTCATTGCCATTCCAATGACCATTCAATCAGACATTGTCCACTTGCACCACCAAGGAATCAAAGACCTTCCACTCAACAGTAACTAATCGCTTTAAAGCATTGTACTTGAGTTGATTTATAACATAATACTATTGACTCAAGGCAAATTCTAAGTTTCAAGATGCACCAAGCAGACTAATGTCACTCTTGATTCAAGTCAACAAAGAAAAGAGGAAGGCCAAGAGGAAGCAAAACTAGAGTTGGCTTATCAACGGATGATCGACAACAACTAATACAATTCCTAAAACCCGTTATTTATCGAAATAGGTCTACAAAGGATTCATCTTCGTGTTTGTGCATGTTTGTGCATGTTGGCTTACCAAGGCGGGGAATCCCTCGTGTTTGTGCATGTTTTGTTGTAAGATATATGTTTAAAGTTAACTTTTTATTTTTGCACAGGTGAAGCTCAAGGAAGAGGAAGAGGCCAAGGAAGAGGTAGAGGTGGTGGAAGGGGGAGGAGCAATCAACAAAGAGCACCTCAAGGCTTTGGTGTTTGGCAGGGAGAACATGGTGAGATGGTCTTCATGGATCCAACTGTTAGTCAATCACCTATTGTGATGAATGAAAGTCAAAGTGCATCTGAAATTGCAGACCAAAATCAACAATCACAATTTACACTCAACAACAATGAAGAACACACCAAATAGGATGGGACTAAAGCTTGTAATTTATATAATCAGACATGTATTTTGATATGGCAGTGTTAATGCCATTATTCTTGCCTTGTATTTTGTTATACATACTTTATACTATGTTTGGACAAATTCTGGTTGTTTATGCAAGGTTACTTGTTTGTTATGTAATATGATATGGACAAAATGCTCGTGTATGTTTGTCTCAGGCAGAATTGTGACGTAAAATATTTGTAACAAAAATATAGACAACATCTTTGCCAAATTTGCATATAATATTGTCAATAAGCACATCATTCATTTGCTCAATAAGCATTACATTTAAAAAAACAACATAAATACAACACCATTACATTACCCACTCAAATACAACAAGAAAAATATAACAAGGACTAACATCAAAGTAGCACACTTGTACATATTTAGAGACCTTTTCTGTAAAACAAAAGCATGCTTCAGTCTGCCAAGCTCTTCCAAACTAGCAGCTATTTCATTTTGGCACATTATCACCTTGTTCTTCAACATGTTATTTTCCTCTTCACAGCAATTGATCTCATACTTTAACTGATGATTTTGACGAATGCACGAATGTAGATTATTGCTCCTCTCTTCAGACAATCCATCTACTTCATTCATGTGGCAATTCAACTTCAATATTTCATCTCTTAGAAGAGGCACTAAATTAGCAGCAACTTTGCACATTTGCGGATCATACCATTCCCACAACCCACAACCAATATTCTGAACATTTAGTTCAAACAAATTTTTAGAAAATTAAAAAATTACCCAAGCATGAAATTCAAATTGAACTCAAACTCACCTTTTGGCATCTCAGAGAACCTTCGCTCGATTTTCTAAAGTGAATGAGGTTAGATAAATGCAATCTAACCCACACTTACACTTCTTTACCCCTCAATTTTTGCTTCTTCATTCCACTCTCGAATGAGCGCAATTTGTTGAATCCGCTGACCATTCCACTATTCCCGCCACCGACGCTCCTCCTTGATAGCGCTTGAGCTTGAAGACGATATCCTTGAGATCTCCCGAAGCAATTTCGCCTATCTCCCCTCAGCCAAATAAACCCCAACCCGAGTTTTCCCCAATTTTGTTGTGCCCTAGTTCATCGTTTCATCCCCGCTTTTATTCCCTCCCAAAATATGTTAATCAAGTCCACGTCACTAATCCATGCCACATCGCTTAACGGTCATTAAGGGTCACGTGATGGTCACGTGATGAGTTCATGGGAAAGAGAGCAGCCGTGAAATTTGGACCCATGTGCTAACGTAAACCAACTTTAAATACCAAAGCCATCTGAGATATTTTAAATACCAATGCGGTAAAATGGGTATTTTTAAATGTCAATTTGGTAGTTTAGCCCAAAAGAATATGTGCTATTTAACACAATCATAAGCTAAGCCGCAAAACAATATATCTATACTACTATATAATGGAAGTACTGGGGTAGGTCAAAATGGAGAGGTGGACATTTCTTCCATTCTTATTGCATTTGAAAGAACAGAATTGTAATTTTTAGAACATTTTTCCATTTTTGTTCTTTTCTCTTTCTTTTCTAGAACTTTCTAAAATGTTGACATGAGCTTATCATTAAAGCTCATTAACAACATACCCATTACAATGCACATATTATAAGAGATACAAATTTGAAATGATACAGTTTTTTCAAAAATATGCACATAAATAAATACAATAAAAATAACAATTAGAATTTCAATATGTTCCAATATAAATATTATCAAGAGTGTATCATGTAGATACTTGGGTTAAAAATAATTAATATATTAACTTGAATGAAATATGAAAAATAGACTCTCCTAAAGAGTATTATCTAAGAAAATTATGTCATCGCTCAAATTGAAATATTTCCCATAGCCAGTTCGAATAAGATACATAAAATATGGCTTATTAAATAAACAAACATCATAAAAGGCTCCTAGAAAATTTGATGATCCCTTAGAAAAGTGACCATTTTATATTAAATTAAAATTAGAATTTTAAGTTTTAATTTCTGGTACACGTGCATTTGCACATGCAATAGTGCCAGTATTGTATTAGTAGAGCATAGTACTAATCATGATGACATGGTTCCAATTGCTTTTAAGTAAAGGTGACTGAACATAATACGAGCTATAGCTATATATTCAACAAGAAGATGCAACTCTTTCAAGTTTATGTAAACTGAGAGGTGAGACTCTCATGTTCAAACTGATAGTAGCCATATTGATAGAGTAAAATGGAACAAATACTGTTTTGCATAAAACAACAAAATTCCAATACAAGAAAACAGCTGGAATAATTCAGCAAGGAATGAAGCAGATCATAATAAAGGAGCCATTCTCTGCAGACCTTGGTTCAATCTTTTGCCTCCTCTGCTTTCATTTTCTTCTCCCACCTACGCTTCTGATGTAAAGAAACAGGGAGAAATAAGAATCAGTAGATGCTCATTCAGCACATAATATGACTATTTGATCAAACCTAAAGAAGTGACAACAAAAGAAAATAAGTACGAATGTCAATGTTTTGAACGACCTGAAATTACAATCAATGTTCTCGCTCATTATGAAAATTATGATTTTCAGTCTGTTACAGTAAAAGTTTAAAGCTTGATGACCAGCTAAAGGTTGTAGCGGTTAAAGAACAAGCAACAAAGCCTTTGAGGTTAGGATGTTTGCTGTAAAGTAGCTACGGCACAAGATGGTAGCGGAGTACAGTATTGTGAATGTCATGTCTTTACAATTGACATTTTGGTAGTCACTAGTCAGTAAATAGATGGGTGGATGATCACCACCATAATGAATAACTTCATAATGCATTACCTAATAACCTGCAACTCTTGCGGAGTCAACCTCCTCGATTCTTCGACACAATACCGAGTTAATGCATCAAGGCACGCTCATTGCCTTAAAAAAATGGGTGATAGTAAAAGCATCTTACTTCTAAAATCTATGACCATGCCTGTAAATTTGGAGTCGCCAAAGTTTTTCAAAAATTTTCCTCTGACATAATAGGAAGCCCAGCATCCAGAAGTGCCAAAACTAACTGCCAAAACCTTAGCAATTTTCGCAACGTTCATGCAACCTTGACCTACTGCAGATCACCTGTACCACTCCTGCTCTTACTGAAGACATCCAGCTAGGGTACTGGAAACCTCCAAACCCAAACAAAGAACTAGCATTCATGACTTCAAATTGGTTCAGTTCGTTAGATCTATTTCACAGTTTTACTTCAAACATTAACCCAAACCCAGACCCAACTCTTCTAATCCCTTGAGCATGGTCGAGACACTGTAGACATCAGAAAATGCTCAACCTGTTGTGTACCAACGACAACCTATCTGGTCGTGATTGAGCCATCCTCACACACCAAGTGCAAAAATGAGCAACCTATTGAATCATGATCGAGCAACACTTGCATGCCCACATGAACATGCGTGCACCCTATCAATCCTGATTGAGATGTGCTCGCATGCCCTCATGCACAAAACAGACATGCACACCACAGTCGGGCTGTGCGCAAGCTACGCCTGCACCATGACCAGGCCATGCAAACTACACCCACACCATGATCGGGCCACGCCATCACTATGCGCACTCACAATACACCCCTTAGTCATATAAGCTCTCCTCGATCATGCCCTGACAACGAGCCATACTCGCAAGCTATGCCGCGCTAATTGGCCGCATGCGTTCCACTCAGCACGTCCTTACTGCATTGCTAGTAGCTACCCTCATGCGCTCAGTTGCGCCACTTAACCACATGCTCCACTCCGTCAAATCCCGACAACATTGCCACTTGATAATATCTACACTTTGGATATTGTTTATATTAACACACAAAACTCTTAAAATTATATTTAATCCCGACAACATTGCCACTTGATAATATCTACACTTTGGATATTGTTTATATTAACACACAAAACTCTTAAAATTATACTTTAATCCAATAAATTATAATAATAGCTAGTAGTATATCCAAATTGGACACAAAACTAAAATTATAGCTTAGCGCTAGATTTCTTCATCAACAGTTTGTGGGCCGCACAATAAGACCACGACACATAAAAAGTTCCAAAGTTTCACAAAACTGTACCCATAAATAATCTTATGCGACCTCCAAAATTGTTGATTTTCCTTAGACTACGACCCACAAGTTTTGTTTATTTTTGTTCATTCAGATCCAACAACAATTGGAGAAATTTTTTAAAAAACCGTTTTTTAAAAATTATTAGCAAAATCAACCTTTTGGGAATAAATTAGTAAAATCGACGTATTTTTGGCCACACCAACACAACTGGACAAAAAGAGGATGGTTTTGCAAAATATAATCTTTTAAATATACGAGACTAGTAGTCCCATGTATTTAATGGTCACTAATCACACGTTAATAGCTCTGTGTATATTAAAAGAATGAGATTAATTCCTAATTAACGACCTCTAAATACACGGGACCGCTATCCCGTGTATTTTAAAGATTATATTTTGCAAAATCAACCTCTTTTTGGCCAGCCATGATGACGTCGCCAAAAAGAGGTTGGTTTTGCTTTTTTTTAAACGGTCTTTTTTAAAAATTTGTGTACTTCAAACTTTGTAAATTTCATGAGCATAACCCACGATTTTTGCAAATTTTTGTTTGTTTCAAACCAATGGCAATTAAGTACACGTATTTCAAAATTTGCGATTCACACCTACAACCCACAGAGTTTTCCATTTTCATTTGTTTCAAACTAATAGCAATTAATTATAATTACTTCAAAATTAATGATTTTCATGGGCTATAACCATAATTTTTGTTCATTTTCTAATTTTGACCCAATAACAATTAATTATACATACTTAAAATTAGTGACTTTCATGGGCTGTAACCACAAATTTAGTCCAGTTTCATTCTGTTTCAACCCAATGGCAATTAAGTATGTGCACTTTAAAATTTCGTGACTTTCATGAATCATAACCAATAAATTTTGTTAATTTTCATTTTTTTTCAACTCAATTCATTTAAGTCTGCATACTTCAAATTTTGTGATTGTCATGGGATATATAACGCAGAACTGCTGTCAATTTTCATTTGTTTTAACCAAATGACAATTAAGTACACATATTTTAGAACCACGATTTTTATTCATTTTTTTTGTTTCGACCCAATTGCAATTAAGTATTGGTACTTAAAATTCACGATTATCATAGGCGCTAACCAATGATTTTTGACATTTTTCGTTTCTTATGATTCAATGGCAATTAAGTACGCATATTACAAAATCCACGACTTTCATGGGCTATAACAATTTTTGCTCAATTTTGTTCATTTTAACACAATAACAATCAATAATGTGTGCTTTAAAATTTGGTATTTCATGAGTTATATAACCCACAATTTTTATCCACTTTTTTTGACCCAATATCAAATAAGTATAGGTACTTCAAAGTCGTGATTTTAATGGGCTCTAACTCATAATTTTCTTCCGTTTCAACCCAAAAGCAATTAAAGTAGCATATTTCCAAATTTGCAATTTAATAGACTATAACTATTGATTTTTGTTTATTTTCATTCATTTCGACCTAATGGCAATTAATTATGCATACTTCAAAATTCGCATATTTCGTAACTTATAACCCACTCTTTTTGTTTTGTTTGTTTTGGCATAATGACAAAAGTATGCATATCTCGAAATTTCCCGATTTTCATAGACTATATATAGCCCATAAATTTTATCCATTTTCTTTGGTTACAACATAATGATAATTTAGTACTTCAATATTCGTAATTTCCATGGGCTTACCCGCGATTTAGACCATTTTCATTTGTTTGGATCTAATAACAATTAAGTTTATGTACTATAAAATTCACGATTTTCATTAGCTATAATCCACATATTTGTAAATTTTCGTTCATTTCCACCCAGTGGTTACAGTTATTTTAAAATTCACAATTTATATAACTCACAATTCTTGTTATTTCCGTTCGATTCGACCTAATGCTAATTAAGTTAGAATGGTTTAAAACTCGTGATTTTTCATTGGTTTTTCTTTTTCGTTCGTTTCTTTTGACTAAATGTCGGTTAATTATGCATACTTCAAAATTCTGATTTTCATGGGCTAATCCATGATACTTGTTCATTTTTTGTTTTGACCCAATCGCAAATAAGTATGTGTGCTTTAAATTTTCATATTTTAATGAGCGAAAATCCATATTTTTTTCATTTTCGTTTGTTTTGCCGAAAAGCAATTAAGTAGCTAGTTTAAAATTGGCAATTTTCATATGCTATAATCCACAATTTTCTGTTCACCTTTTGTTTGTCTCAACCCTTGCAATTACGTATCTTTACTTCAAAATTCATGTTTTTCATAGACTACAACCCACGACTTTTGTCCATTTTATTTATTTCGAACCAATGGTAATTAAGCTTTCAACTTCAAAATTGTTGTTTTCATAGGCTATAATCCACGATTATTGTAAATTTTAAATTTTCATTCATTTCCAACCAACGGCAATTAAGTGCACATATTTCAAAATTCTCTATTTCATAAGCTATAACCCACGACATTTGTTCTTTTTCGTACGTTTCGACTCAATAGTAGTTAAGTCTGCGTAGCTCAAAATTCACAATTTTTATGGGTTATAAGCTACGATTTTTGTCCATTTTCGTTCATTTGAATCAATGGCAATTACTCATGTGCACTTTAATATTGTGATTGTCATAGGTTAACCCACAATTATGTTCATTTTTGTTTGTTTCGACCAATGACAATTAAGTACACTTATAACCCAAGATCTTTTGTAGATTTTCTTAATTATAAGCTACAATTTTTAGTAAATTTTCTTCGTTTCCATTTAGTGACAATTAAGCACACTTATTTCAAAATAAGCGATTTCATAGATTATAACCAACATTTTTTGTTCATTTTGTTGGTTGTGACCAAATTTATATGGGTCCTACAAAATTTGTGATATCGACTTTAACTGAAGAATTTTGTCCATTTTATTTATTTTGATCCAATGGAAATTAAGTTTTAGTACTTCAAAATTCGCAATTTTCATGGGCTAACCCAAGATTTTTGTAAATTTTCATCTATTTACACCCAATGGCGATAAACGTAATTTCAAAATTTGTAATTTCATGGACGTAGACTACCCCAGATTTTTGTTCATTTTGCTTTTTTCGACTCCATAGCAATTAAGTAGGCGTAGTTTAAAAGTCGCAATTTTCCTGGGTTATAAGTTAATAACTATAACTCACGATTTTTGTCTATTTCGACCAAACTGCAATTAACTATGTACTTCAATTAGTGATTTCTATGGCTAACCCATGATTTCGTTCATTTATTCGTTTCAACCTAACAGCGATTAATTACATGTACTTTAAAATTTTGCGACAACCCACATTTTTTGTTCAGTTTTGTTTGTTTTGAGCCAGTGGTAACTAAGTATGTGTACTGGAAAATTCACAATTTTCATAGGCCTATAACTTACTATTTAATTCGACTTGTATTTGTTTTGACCCAATGAAGATAAAGTCTTCGCAGTTCAAACTTCCCAGATATTTTTAACCCAATAGCAATTAACTATGTTTACTCTAAATTTCACGATTTTCATGCTATCACTGATTTTTTTTTCCTATATTTGTTCATTTTGACCCAATAACAATTATGTGCACTTTAAATTTTGTGATTTTCATAGATACCCATGATATTCGTTATTTTTTTCACAATGGCAATAAAGTACATGTATCTCAAAACGAAAATCATGCATGCTCACTTACAAAATTCTCTAGAGCGTTTTGCTACTCTAGCCCAAGCTCAGCCACACCTAGCAGGCATCTAGCTTATTCGGTTCACATTAACGTTGGCTAGGTGGTTTGGATAACTATCCAAACCAACCCAACTAGTCTTGGAGTGCCATTTGGTAATAACTACCTATGTTTCCGCTGTATATAGACCGTCTTGGCTTCATTTCAAGAGAGTCCAAGAGTTAAAAATCATCCACAGAGTTAAAATCCTAAAGTGAAAAGTAATAGCTTTAGGGTGTCTCGACTCTACGGTTCTAATAGCCTTCCACTCTAGTCTATCGCTTTATTTATTCAAATATCAAAAAATAATATCAATAGAAATTAATATTGATCAACTCTAGCAAATCTACCAAGTTATTGAGATTACGCAATAAAGATGAGCATTATCTATTTTCATTTTGTGTCATATGCAATATAATGTGATTTAGGGATTATCTTTCTTAAGAATACTACGATAGAAGTGCACTTTGTTGGAGTTTTTGGAAAATTTGAATTTCTTTATGGATTTGCTTTATTATTTTATGGAGAATACCTTTGGTGGTTATAACAAACCTTAAAGTCCTGATGAGAAAATTGTGTTAGTTTTAAAGCTCCAAAATATCTCAAATTACGTAGAGTCTTTCTCTAACTCACTGTGCTCCAAGCCTCTATAAATAGGTATCTGTGAATCAGGAACGTGCTTTCTCTCTTCCTTTCTTACTTTATAAATTTCTTTTATGATTATCTACATAATTGGGCAAGTACCCATCCGAGCAAGAGGCTCAATTGCTCACTGCACAATCAAACGCCGGCTCTCGGGGGTCTTTTACCTCTAGAAGCAGACTGTCATATATGCCTGCACGAGGGCAGTCATCCATTTTTCTAGGGCAGCATTCACGCGACTGCACCCCACGGGCCAGCATTATATTATTCTAATTTCTATTGTTTTTAATTGAGTATTATTATTTTCCTAACAATCTAGAAAACAGATGGCTATGATTCACAAGATTAAAATCCTATTCATGTTACTTTTCTCATTGTCGCTAGCCTTTTAATCTTCAAATCTGTCAAATTGCTGCCCTAGTGCATATTCTTAATACCTTTTTTTATATGAGATATAATGCCATTTGAATTTTATTATCTAAGAAAAGGTTCCAAGTGTCCTAGTTTATACATTGAGTCTTTCTCATAATTGCACTAATTTTGTCCTCAGTTCTTTAACCCGAGTTGACATTTTTTCCAACCTTTGCTATACGAGTAGTAGGTTTGTTGAGTGTGAATCTGCATTCCAGCCATGCGATTATCTCACCAATATTGTATCATTTTAGTTATAATCATATATTGATAGAACAATGTAGCTAAGTTCCACAATGAATAATTCGAAACTAATGCCAATTATTCATGTAACTATAAGCTGCATAGTTTTAGAGCTGATGGAATCTTTTAATGCATTGTTTAATGCAATCAAGTGATTTAGAGCCATGACTTATAGCTAGCAAGCAAAATTCACATGTTCCTTGCACTGACAAACTCTGTTTAGATGAAAGGTCTTTTGATTTGCAATTATGTAGTTTGTATAATGCTTTGGCAAAAGTGTTTTTGTTTCCTCTTTAATATATGGATGTAGATCAAATTAGATCAAATGGAAAATGTGGCATGCCGGTTGCAAGTAACCAAAATGTTGTCGCACTTGTAAGGAAATTTTCTTCCATGTTTTAAGATAGTCGAAATTTCAAAATGTGCTTTATTATGACATGTTAGTAACGACAATAAATCATTATGAATAGATTTGTGCTCCTGTTATTGAATGTTTTAGAGATTCAAGTACCATACTGTTATATGTTATATTTCGTAGATTTATAACATATTTCCTAATAAGAGACATTAACAACTCAAAAATAATGATGACTTGGTTAAGAGGTAGAACAAATGACATTAGGAAATGGCGAGGTAAACTTGGAAGGTCTTTAATTTTGCAGGCAACCGGTTTGCAGCCATTATATGACCCCGATATGAATTTAAACCCGCTAGCATCGTCATCATTAATTTTAATTAAAAAAAGGAAATTTTAGTACGTGAATTTTTTAATGCTTGCACATGCAATTGAAACATATTCTTATAAAAAATTTACGTTCATCAAAGTATCATAGGATACATTTTGTTTTTGTTTACCTATATAAAGGTTTTAAAATCTCAATTAGCAATAGTAGTATCACTTCTAGCAGTGATAGTCCTGATAATAAAATATCTATGTTCATATATTCCTTTCTCTGTTTGAACTTTGAACAAAATGTATGTCCTATTTCCTGTAAATTATATGTTGTTATACATTTGCTGTTAGTTCAACAAAACTAATGATTAGTTTATAACCAACTTTAATATCCCTCTTCTATTTGATGACACCCTTTTACGGCAAGAATTTGTTGCATGCTCTCTCGTTAGGATCAAAATAAGATTATGTTTATTTTGATAATATGTTCATTTCCTGAGCTAAGTAGGAAGTTCCATTCCTTTTCAACCTTCATACAATTTTACAAATGAAGAACATTCAATTATTAGAAAGTTTTCTACAATATTGTTCATTGAATATAATCACCAATCATATTTGAGTGGTATTATATTCCTTGTGCTAATAGTGTATAGATTTTAGCAAGTACAGTGTGGTTGTTTAAAGGTGCTATACATTTTACAATAGCATAAGAAAATTGCATGTTGAATGGGATGATTTTTACAAGCAGACAACATAAACATGTCTTTCTCTTAGTTTTAGCATAGCTTTTGCATCACATGGTCTTGATGGAAAATAAAATAAGCAAATTATGACACAATAAGTTAATCATATTTATGTTGATAGACTGGTTGATATGTTCTATTGTATTGCTATGTACTTTAGGAAATATTTGTCATTAATTTGCACATGAAATATATATGTTATG
This sequence comes from Asparagus setaceus, assembly GCA_012295165.1. Classification (NCBI taxonomy): domain Eukaryota; kingdom Viridiplantae; phylum Streptophyta; class Magnoliopsida; order Asparagales; family Asparagaceae; genus Asparagus; species Asparagus setaceus. The sequence continues at coordinate 83,198,623 of CM022703.1, forward strand.
CTAGAACATTTGAGCTTTATGTATATTGTCGCATGTATCTAAATCGATTAATATGCACTAGTAATTGACCTAGATATGTATAAAAGACTATTCAGTCAAGATCCTAGACTTTACAAAGTCTAAGTTTACATAAGTTTATCTACGAGATACACATGTTGATTCATCGAGGGGAATGAGGTAAAGCCCGAGATCATTGGCAGTAGGAACCCAACCCTCTGATTGGTAAGTTGTTTCCATGAAGTAGGTTCAATATGGTAGAAACAAGCTGGACCGGTGATTCTCATGTAGGGGGCTAACCTAATTGTATAGATTGATGCATTTATAATTTGCACTATAATTTGCACTATGTTAGCTACAACCTCATTACTATGATGATAGTACTCAGATGATGTAACTGGTTATGATGAGTTTTACTCTTAGGGGCTGTTTGGTAGGCTGCAACTAAGGCCTTTGCAATTGGAGTTGCATGCAACTAGGCTATTTTAGCCCACTTGCAAATGTTTGGTTCACTGCAACTAACCCATTGCAATTGCAACTAGAGTTGCAAATTGGGCCTCGGTTGCATTATTTGAGTTCTGACAAAATTGGTACAGGACACACTTGCAAAAAGCCCTTAAGTTGCAACCGTGGTTGCGGCTTATCCATTCCCTCTCAAAACCCCGACCCCATTCCTTCTTCTTTCGGTTTGCTCACGAGAGGAAAATTCCTCTTCATCCAAAAATATCTCAAGCGAATCTCTCTTTTTCGCAGGGAATCGATGTCAAAATCATACCTCGAGTCATTGTCTTCGTTCTTGTGCTTGGCGTTTCGATCGGGGGCTCAAATATCTCTCTTTTTAGTTTGGAAACAACTTCGTCCTTCTTGAGATTCTTTCCCTAGAGCTAGGAATCGGTAGGGCTTGGTGGATTTGAGGTAGATCCGTATAAGTTTGAGGGAAATCAAGGGTTTGAGCATCAATCCTCAAATTTTCAAAGTATTTTCCTTCATCAAGGTAAGATCTTCAGTTTCAATGGGTTTTTTGGTTTTTGCTTTTTCTTGCTTTCAATTTTTATTGCTTTCAATTGTTTCTTTTCTCTAATTTATTGGCAAGTTGGATATGAAGATGTAAAAATTGGGGATTTCTTTGACTTATGGTGAGTTGGGTTTATAGATGTAAGAATTGAATTTGACCATCAATGGCCAATTCATACCTCATTTCTGTTAATTTAATAAATTTATTATCTTTATTTTCCATGCCTATCAAACTGCTGTAACTGTTGGAGGATGTCGTAATGGATCGTTTGGATCTTTGTGGTGCTATTTATATGCCTATGATATAATTTGATGAATCTTTGTGTTAGTTGGGCGGCTTACACCAAATGCTAGGTTTCGAATGTTTGAACAATACCAAAGTTGAGTTTTGCTGTTGTTTCATTTTATTCCTAGTTATTACTATTAATTACATTCATGGATGTGCTAGTTTTATAAGCACCATGATTTTTGACCTCAATTCCCAGTCCTATCAAAGAGATTGGTTGTTGCTTCTCTCCCTTGTTTTGATCCTTATGACTTGAGATTTTCCCAGGGTTGTCAAGGAAGAGGTCAGGTGTAAGTCAATTGATGCACCCTTTTTAACCATTTTTGGCTATTATATGTTGATTTTGTGCTAATTTACTGCTTTTCATTTCAAACTTCCAATTGATTGCATATGTTTTGTAGCTCTGTAGTTAATGAATTTGGTATTTATTTATTTTTATTTTTTGTTCTTATAGATGGAAAGAAATTTAAATTTGGCACTTGATCCTGAAGATGATGAAATAGCCGCATATATAGTTGTATCATGTGCATTTTCTGTTATGTTATGGATGGGAGCTAGTGAGGAAACATTAGATGAAACGGTTCCTAGAGTAATTAGAGACTCTAATAGAGAAACTTATTTCGTAGAATCTTGGAAGATTCGGATGTAAGCTGTGTGAACATGCTCAGTTAATGAAGCAACATTTTATAAATTTGTGTGACACATTGCTAACTAGGGGTTACTTCAAGATAGCATTCATGTAACTATAGAGGAACAAGTTGCCATGTTCTTACATACTATAGGGCACAATATTAAGTAATAGAGTGATCGGTCACAACTTTATAAGATCCGGTGAAACCGTTAGTAGATATTTCAAGGAAACTTTGCATGCCATTGGAGAATTGTGATGAATACATTGGGGACCAAGTAGCACAACACATCAGAGAATATCTTCAAGCTCTAGATTTTGGCCCTATTTTAAGGTACACTTAAATTATTTATAATTTAATCTTATTAGTCAATCATGAATTGTGATACTAAAAATATAGAAGTGTTCTTAGGATTGTGTAGGTGCATTAGATGGAACACATGTGCAAGCTCGGTACCCTCAAATATGGTAGGAGCCTTTAGGTGGTAGGAAACCATATCCTACTCGAACGTTCTTGGTGCCATTGATTTTGATTTGAAATTTACTTATATACTTGCTGGCTGGGAAGGCTCCGCTCATGATGCGCTAGTATTAAAAGTTGCTATTGAAAGACCAAATGGTTTGAAGATGCCTCAAGGTGAAAATAAAATGTCCAAACTTTATTTATAATTTAATAAGTTGTTTGGCTAAAATTAATATTTAATTTTAGGAAAATTTTATCTTGTGGATGTCGGCTACTCAACAAAGGCAGTGTTTATCGCACTATATCGTGGAGTCCGGTACCATCTTCATGAGTATAGTGAACGTTCACCCACAGATTACAAGGAATTGTTCAATCATAGACATTCATCATTGCGTACTTCTGTAGAGAGAGCCTTCGGTTCCTTAAAAGGTCGTTTCAAAATTCTAGCATCAAGACCTTTTTTCCCTTTCAAAACCCAAGTGGATCTTGTAGTTTGTTGTTGTATTTTACATAACTTTGTTATCACAAATGGTGGAGATGAGTTGATTCTTTCTGAAGAAGAATGGGTTAATCAAAATCTTTCTCAAGCGGGACGTTCAGTGAGAGAGCAAAGAGATGAGGCAAGAGAGTGGTTGCAAAAGCGTGAGCTAATAGCCAAAGATATGTGGGCTAATAGAAGGGTGTAATAATATGTCATCTTTTAAAAATATTATTTATGTCGTTTACTACATTATTTATTTAATTTTGTATGATCTTTATTCTTTTACAAGTAGGAAATGGATGATACCGTAGAAACATGTGAACAAAGTGGAGAATCAAGTCGGCGAAAGAGGGTGAAACAAGTTGCTTCCAAAGGGATTCCGAACGTTCGTTGGAAACCTCAATGGTCAAAGTCATTAATATTATTTTTGATAGAACAAGTACGTGGTGGATGCAAAGTTGACAAGGGGTTCAAAGCTCACGTTTATAATGCGGCAGCCAAGCATATTAATGAAGAATTTGGAATCAACCTTTCAGAGAATAATGCCTACAATCATTGGAGAACCCTAAAGGCAAAGTGGGTTAGAATTCAAAGGTTAAAGGAGATGAGTGGAGTTGGATGGGATGAAGAGAATAAAATCATCCTAATGGGTCAAGAGGAATACTCTACATATATCGAGGTAAGAATACATTTAAATAATTCATGAATTCAATAATACAAATAATACATTTATTTTTGTGGACCGAATCTTTGTACAGGCAAATCCAAAAGATGAGCCATTCATTAATAAACCCATTCAGTTCTATGAAGAAATGGGGTTGATATGCGGCAACGATCATGCGACGGGGAAGTACACCGTTGATTCTCACCAACCTATTGGATTAGAAGACATTGAGGAAGTAATGGAGGATGGTAATGAAACCAATAACGTTATGGAAGATGTGGATATGATTGGCCATAATGATGTCACCTCTTCTAGGGGTACTTTAACACAATCTTCGACTCGTGCTCCTAGTGGATCAGCAACTCAAGGATCTAAAGTTAAGAACAAAAACAAAAGTGGAAAGAAAAATCAAGATTTACAACTTGAGATGATGTCGAAAATGGCAACGGGGATTTGTGGAGTCTCAGAGGTTATGTTGATGAAACACCAAGCTGAAGATGAAAGAGCAAGAAAGATAATCGAAGAGTTGGGAAAGCTTCAGAACTTTAAGCATGTGGACCTAGACAAGGTATGCGACTTTTTAATGGAGCATTCTTCCATCGCGGCAGGTTTTCTTATGAGATCCCAAGAACAAAAGGTAATCTGGATCAGTAATTTTTTAGAGAGAATTGGGTAAGAACACTCTAATCCTTCATGCTTGATGTTGTTGTTTTGAGAACTTCTAGAACTTTGGATGGTTGTAATAATTTAAATACTTAGACTATGCTTTGTTTATTTTGGATGACTGTAATATCTTAATTACTATCGGGACCTTCCACTAGTTATGCCTTTTTTTATGAAGTTCAAAAATATGGTGTGCTTGTTACATATTTTTACAAATGGAGTTGAGATGGTGGCATGTTTAAGCCTTCCTCAAAGATAACTAGAGGTAATTAATTTTGTTGCATCAACTATACAATATTTCTTTTTTTTTTTTGGTTATTCATGTTTCATATTTTGGTACCTAATATCCGTTCATTATTGTCTTCCAGATACATAATGAGTCCTCCTATAAGAAAAGTTGGTCCTTGTAAAGGCTTCAAAGTGCACTTTTATCTGGAATTTTACGGGTAACACATTTTCCTTCCTCATCTGTTAGTTGACAAAGTGCTTGCTTAGCACATAGTACAATGCAGGAAGGGAAAACTTTCTGTTGGTTCTCAGGTAATATGAATGGAACCATCAATTCCTTATTTCAAACCATTAATCCTTCAATCATTAATCCTTTATGTTATTGCTGGTTTTGCCGCTTGTTCAATAAAATTTGTGATTGACATATCCTGCACTGAAAGACAAACTTTGATGTTAATATAGCTTTTGATATTATCATAAAATATATGCATGTCTTTTTGTTATTATAGCTTTGATGTTAATCAATAAGTTTGGTGCCCATGTGAGACATTTTTTTATTACTATTCTGATATTTGGCTTGCATTGAATTCCTTATACATTTCTGAAATCTCTCAAATTTTTGCAGTTCGCTGACCTTAACTGTGAAAAGACACGAGGTGGTGAATAAAAATTGAAGATAACAAGAAGAAAGCAAAAGAAAATGAATACATTTGAGCGGGACTTGTTTCTGAAACTGTAAAAAATTCAGTGAAGGAACATTGCCGGAATTTTCCACTAATGTTCATCTGACATGGTAACAACATGACTACAAAAATCACAGAGCAGTGATTCACACAAGAGCCATCTAATATTTCCATATGAGAGTATGAGCTGTATGGTATTTGGAATTTTACAAGATGATGACATTTAGCCAAGATGTGTCTTTTGTTTCAATATAAATTATGCTTCTGTTCAAGTTCTTGGTTCAGAATATTAGGCCGTGGGTATTGTCAGGACCTGCAACCTGAGTACTTTTGTGGAAATTATTGTATTGCTGGTCAGAGTAAAATGTTGAAATAATGACAGTTATCAATTTTGTCCTACTGTACTGATTTCAGTGAATTTCTATTTTGATGAGTAATGCCAAGTCTTTCTGCAAGAGTGTATTGAGCTTGTGCAGGTTGCATCAACTTACTGATTTGGCTTGGAGTTTTGACAGTGAGATAATTGATAATGAAATGCTTGGAAATCTGACAGTGAGGTGAATTGATCATGAAATGCTTGCAACTGTTGGTACTTAATGATGGTTTGGAGGCTACTTGTCCAAGGGCTGTTGATTGGGTTCATTGAGCTCAATTTCTGTGCAAGCCTCATGCTTATTTTTGGTAAATTTATACGTACATCCCAGTTTTTGTAACCAGTATCAAAATTGAAAAATAAGCCCCTACTTTTTCAAGTTGAGACTGTAAAAGAATGAAGTTTAGTGTAAAAGAATGAAGTTCATCTGACATGGTAACAACATGTTTTTCTCTAGAGTGTAGCATGTAATATTTCCATTTTTTTAGAAATAAAATGGATATATTGGTTTATTTATCTCAAATGCAAGCCTTCTTCTATTTTAACTGATTTTTGTCCATATATTTTGTAATTTATTGCAAGTGAAAATAGGTTGCAACTTGGAAACTGCAAGAGCAACCAAACAGCTACAACTACGCTTGCAAGTATAAGTTGCACAATTTTTGTAGTTAACGGAAGCAGAATCGTAGCTGCAAGCAACCTAGCTTGTACTACCTCACATAACTAGCGGCTTGCATTGTAACCTAGCAGAAGCAACCAAAAGCCCTTAGTAAGTCTAACTTACGATCTGTAGGGGGTATAATATCCAGTTGCAGTATCCTTGGAAGACTTCCCTACTTGAGGAACCGTGAAGGCCGTGATTGGGGGTAGGGGCCAACCCCTAGAAACTCTCATGAAACGGTATTTGTGAGCATTGACATTATCGCTCCAACCCGCTCGCTCAATGGATGGTTGCATATTGTGTGCGCTTTTGTCAATATCTAATTAAGGGGATCTAAGTCATGGCCTAGTTCATTATGTCCCTCAAGTTGCGATAAAATGTCATTAAGTAAAAGTTCAAAGCTGAAAACTATCTTTATGATTAACAATATTATGTTGCCTAAAACGTATTTATATTTTTTTTCTTTATGGTACTTGTTTTAATTATTATTTTTCTGAAATTCAACTTTTGGGTGGGATTGTTGGATTTTTTAGGGGAAAGTTGAATTTCTTTATTGATTTGTTTTATTATTTTATGGAGAATACCTTTGCTCGTTACAACAAACCTTAAAGTCCTCCTGAAAATTGTGTTAGTTTTAAAACTACCACATATCTCAAATTATGTGGAGTCTTCATCTAACTAACTTTTATCTAAGCCTCTATAAATAGGGTATTAATGAATTAAGAAAAAATATACAGAAACGTACTTTTTCTCTTCCTTTCTTACTTTATAAATTTCTTTTATGATAATCTATCTTCATAATTGGGGAACTATCCATCCGAGCAAGAGGCTCAATTTTTCGCTGCACAATCGAGCGCCAGCTCTCGGGGGTCTTTTACCGCTAGAAGCAAACTGCCGTATATGCCAATGCGAGGCCATGCATCTATTTTTCTAAGGAAGCATTCACGCTACTGCACCCCACAAGCCAGTATTATACTATTCTAATTTCTATTATTTTTTATTGAGTATATTTTATTTGCCAATTTTCCTAACACATTTCCCCATTTTTAGGATATTTTAGTAAAAGAAAACAAATTCAATGTTTGAAATTTCTTTGGTTGCTTTTACGAAAACGTGGTTCCTTCCCTTAAGATGATCATGGCAAGCAACATGGACTTCAACCACAAGAATATTTCTCAGTGAATCATTACAATTGTGATCGGTTTGATACTAATCCAAGTTTCAAAAGAGGGCTCATACCACCATAAAGGCTTTGGCTTTTCATGTGCAACAATCTCAGTGAAGGATTCCACAACTTGAAGAGGGAAGTAGTTTTCGTACTTGTGGTATCTAAATCCAGGAAAAAGACAACTAGGGCTTCAATCCCCAACACTCATGCGCCAATGTTCAGACTTTCTAGAAAATTTGCACCAGTCCTTCATGAAGTCATCATTCAGGATAAACCACTTGCAACCACTTATCAAAGAGAGGCAACGTTGTAGACAATTAAAAATGACATAACCGTCAGTCTAGGTAGCACAGATACAGACATGGACACGGATACGGACAAGAGACACGGCAAATTAGTAAAATGTAGGATACGAGGGGACACTGTATATAATACACACATATAAGCAAATATTGAACGAAAATACCAATAATATTTGTATGTTTCTTTCTATTATCTATAACAATTAAGAATCAAGTTAAATCAAATCAAGAATAAGATTTAACAAAAAGTTTAGATTTGACCGCATAGGATAATACGATAGGTGTTTTTCAAATATTTAAGTAATGAGTTTTAGCTTTCGGTTTAAAAAATAATTGGTTTTGAACCTGATATTACCAGAGAAACTAGTTTAGGGTATAAGTAAAAGGAAAATCGGGTTTTTGTTTGAACCACTAGTGTCCATGGAGTGTTCGCGGAGAGTCGGTGTCAGACACATGTTAGACACGGACACGACACCCAAAATGAAGTGTCTGTGTTACCTAGTCGTCAGTACAACAGCAAAGAGCCACAGGGGTTGGATTTATGCATCTCCTAAGGGTATAGTTGCACCCCTTAGGATCTTTGTCATTACATATAAGTCCTAGTGCTTTTTACATTTTGTCCAGTGTTGTAAAAAGCGGCCTAGGCAGAGCCTTGGCCGCCTAGATTTGGCACAGGACCCGTCCTAGGTGGTAGCTCGCCTTGGGTCCTTCTAAGCGCCGCTTAGGTCGCTGACTCACTTCTGCGACGCTAGCTTTTTAACAAAACAAAAAGAGAAAAAACCTAATTTTAAACTAAAACCCAGCCCAAACCCGAACCCATAACCCAAACCGGAACCCTTTACGAACTCTTACCCTATTTTCATCTTTTTTTCACTGTTTTATTTTTTTCACTGTGATTAACATTATGTTGGACATAGTGACGTTTCTTAGTATTTGGTTACTATTTTATTTATTTAGTACTTATGCATGGTTGATTATGGATCTAAAGTTGTTATTTATATTTTTTACAATTTGATATGAACTTAATAGTTAATACATATTTTTGTGAATTATTATAATTAAAAAAATAAAAAAATACGCAAATGCCTAGGCGTCACCTAGGCACTAGGCCCACTGAGCCTTTCGAGCCTAGCACCTATACGTAACATTGATTTTGTTCCCCAAATAGTTTTAAAAATTACACCCCCAATAGCCCAATCTATCTAAAACTAAGAAACTAGCAAAGTCCATTTAAATTCCCAATAAGAAAGTCACATAGGCCTAAATATTAAAACCCAAACTTATTATTCTAGAAACCCAAAATCCAAAAATAACACAATACCCTCCCTCTCATTCTAAAGGACAGCATTCCCAAATTTCCAATTGGGATCAAATCCTAACACCACATAACTCCCCATCCGCACTGGCCTCCACCCGTTCTCGACACCTCCGGAAAAAATAGATACTTATCCACTCCCCTTCCCCCACCCAAGAAAAATTTTCTGGATCCACCACTGTATAGCCACATGGGTCCCACTAAGGGAAAACAAACATTTTACAAGATTGCTAATATCGTCCAAGTCTACAACAAAAACTACCCCAAATGCGGGCCCAACATGAACGAGAGCCCCTAGGGCATAGCCACGCGCAAGCATTGCTTGTGCACAAGGCTCCGTCAAATGCAAAGCTCTAATGGGCGACCAACCTCACGTCAACCTCAGTCCAGTACGGGGTTCCATTGAGCGCCGACCTCGTGTAAACCTCGATCAAACGTGGAGCTCCACTATGCACCAACCTCACACCAACCTCGCATCAATCTCAATCAGACGCAGAGCTTAACTATGTGCCAAGCTCACATGCAGACTACTTGCCTCAAGCTTGGCGGTCTGCAAAACCCATATGGGCTAGCTGAAATTGCTCACAAATATGTGTTCTCTAACAAGCCACACCCGTCAAACATGGGGCCTCTAAAGCGTCCACATGTCTCAAATATGTGGCATGTAAAGAGTACATGGGTCTCAAATATCTAGTCTCTAAGGAATTGACATCATTCTCAAGTTTGTCGCTTCTAACAAGTCACATCACCCTCAACATGTGGCTCTCCAATGCTTCAATAGCCTATAAATAGGGGCCCTCATCCACTGCTCTAAAGATCTCAATCTCTTCGGATTGGACCAAGAAAGAGCTCCTTTGATAATCTTCTCTAGCTTCATCTATTGGAGCTTGATTTTTACCTAAACCCCTTAGCTTCATCTATTGGAGCTTGATTTTTACCTAAACCCTTAGCTTCATCTATTGGAGCTTGATTTTTACCTAAACCCTTAGCTTCATCTATTGGAGCTTGATTTTTACCTAAACCCTTAGCTTCATCTATTGGAGCTTGATTTTTACCTAAACCCTTAGCTTCATCTATTGGAGCTTGATTTTTACCTAAACCCTTAGCTTCATCTATTGGAGCTTGATTTTTACCTAAACCCCTTAGCTTCATCTATTGGAGTTTTTAACTTTTGCCTAAACCCGTTATTCTCATTTGGAGCTTGGTTTTTTGCCCAAATCATTAGCTTCCTTGTTGGAACTTTTG
>CM022703.1:83218150-83296449 GCA_012295165.1 Asparagus setaceus
AATCTCGCTTAATATCATGATATGTACAATTGTAATAAGCATTGTTTGTGTAATGGAAGGAATACATGTCTTGACAGGTAGTCTAATCACTAAGTTTAGTAGTCGGCTACTCATGCCCGCTGAGTATAACAAAAATTATGTTTAGCAGTAATCGACTAATATTCTTAATAGCTCCACTACTAATACCGATATATGTTATTACAGTAGTCCGATGGATTCAGTAGTCGACTACTAAGCCTAGTAGTCGACTACTAAGGTCGTTGCCTAAATTTGTGTTTTGCATAATGACATTATATGTTTGTTTGAGCCGCACTTTATGTTAATTTCATGAATGGTGTAGTAGCACATATATGGGTATACCGAAGGAATTATGGTGGATTTTAACCCCATTACTTTGACAAAGAGTTTAGTACATACTTTACACACATGTTTGGATATCGCTGATGAGCTCCAAGATTACATGAGGTAGCGCCGATATTCATATACGCATGCCATTAAGTCGACTTTGATGCTTTATCTAGCAACCGCGACGAGGGTGCGACGAGGCTTGTGAGCCGCACTTCTAGGATACCTATATGGTAGGTCATTCCGCATCATGTTACGCACTAAGATCACGATGAGACTAATGAGCCATGTACACGCATCGTGATACCTATAGGGTAGTCATTGCACATTAAGTATTAGAATCTTGCATGGAGTTGCATCGAGATAGTTAAATGATAGCTTGCGCCGCATGGATGCCCGCTATGTTTTGACTCATCGTTGAAATATATGACCCGAGTACTTTGCATTTGAAAGTACCCGAGATTTGTGTCAGTATTCATTCTATCTCCCCGTGACAAAGGGAAGATATTATGAATACGATATGTTGATGTTCTACTTTTACCGTTTTTCTTTATTTCTTAGGTTGGGATCAATGATTAGTCGCTCACAATTTGAGACATATGGTATATACATGAGGGTTTCCTTGTTTGATTATTTCACCGACGCACGGTCTCGTGGTTGTGGATTTCTAATTGTTGATTTTATTTAGATTTATCTTTAAATCGGTATTAATATTTATATGTTTACGATTCGGGACATATGGTATATACATGAGGGTTTCCTTGTTTGATTATTTCTCCGACGCATTCACGCCTCGTATTGTAGGTGTCTAAATATTAATTCCATTAGATATGGGGAAAAATAAATCTAGGTAGACTATGCTTAATAGATAGAGCCTCATGACTCCATCTAGCACTTTCCGGGGCTGATGGAGGTGATCTTGCTATAGCCTCGACGCTTTGTTGTTGTTATTTTTGTTTTAAATTTCTTTTTCGTAGCTCAAAGTTTCAAGAGACGAGGATGACGGAGTTCTAGCATAGTCACCACATGATTTTACCATTTGAGGCTCCATCTGTAGTTTTGTATTTTCATTCGATATTAGAGAGTTTTGTTTTCATATTGTAAAGGCAAGAAGCCTTAGTTACATTTCCAGCTGACTCATATCGAGATATTTAACATTTATTTTAGAGATCTATTATATCTCGCTTAATAAGTTGAGACATGATTTCATTTATGAGATATCTTTCTTCATCATGTCTATTGTATTTATTTTCTTTAATTTGCCTGCTTTGTACCTACACTTCTTTTGACTCCACTAGAGGATATATCGCGTGATTAGTGAAACATGTTATTGCACTGTGGGTGCATGGCAGGTTTGACATCCTTGGTTTCACCTTGGACTGCAGCCTTGTTGAAACCAGGGGCGTCACACTTTCCTTGCCAATCGACATTGCCGAGCTGTTACATGAGAATAACTTAGTTGATGCGGGGATCCAAGCTTCATCTGAAAGGTTTCCTTTTGCAGGGGTGTACTTGTTTCCCCCAGCTTTGAAGGAACTGGAACGTTGATGGGATATGTGTTTTTCCCAATCAGTAATGATGTGATTGCTAGCTCTTCAGATGACCTTGCTTATACTGCTAAGGATGTTCGATCAAAGGTGGATCGTCTCAGACATAGAGAAGGAAGGGCTCGGTCTAGAGTAGATCATCTACCGCCCATTCTCTCATGTTGATGACTGTTTGACCTCCTCATCCTAGGTTGACGTGCTAAAGAAGAAAAAGGCCGCCCTTTCTGCTAGACTCCAAGAGAAGTTAGAACTAGCCAAGGTGTTCATTACTAGGTAAGAACTTCGTGAGAAGTAGCTTGAGATATTATGCCGGGAAATGATGGCCTGTGATTGCTGCACTGAGAGTTTCAAGATTGAATTTGACGTATTGGATCGCTCATTGCAACCGCTTTGGGGTGGTGTTTGTACTTTGAGATCGGGTATAGAGTAGACAAAGAATCTACACTATGGGCATTTGTATTAGTAAAAATAAAGAAGGAGATAGAATTTCTGAGGCGAGAAATATTTTCCTTAAAGAAATATTTGCCCCACTTGGTAATTCAAGTTTGCTTCAGTTAATGCAAAATTTCTTCCCAAGATACGATAGAAAATTAAAAATTCTAGCAAGCAACTGAAACTTTCCACCAATTCTCTCAGAAACAAGTTTGTAGGATTGTAGATTTTTGAGAGAAAATTTTGAGAAAAAGTGTGTTCTGATGTTTGAAATCATATATTATTTATAAGTTTGAAAAGTATCTCCAATAGTCATAAATTTGTAAAACACCGCTTGGAAAAAATAGTCATTTTCCAACAATAAAAACAGTCATTTTCCAATAGTCTACTTCTAACGATCATTTGTCAGTTGATATTTTCATAATTTTAAATAATTAAAATAACAATAACAGTAATAAAAAAAATAATATATGCAAAAAATATGTAGTAAAAAGTTAGAATATTTGAGCGGCAACAGCAAGCGTGCTAAGTGCTAAGTGCGTCTAATAATCGCGCATTATTCGTGCTACCCGTATGCGGGTTTAGAAGTCTATGCTTTGACCCATTTATCAAAGCCCAATAATCATTAAATGTTTTGAAACCTCTAAAAGAATGCTCAAATATCCGATGTAGGACTATCTTGTTTTTACAAAAATACTAACAATCCCCCACTTTGTTTTAGAAAACAAAATTTAAAAAGTTTTATTTATTTAAAAATAATCTGCAATATGTATAAAATGAGATAAATATACATATATAGAGGTATATTTCGATTTAAACCTTTACTTAGGACAAACACTTCAAAGTTCTATCAAAGTCCTTAGTTGCCTTAGCATTAAACTAATTACTCTTTGTGATAGAACCGAGAATGTCTTACATACACTAATCTCTTGTTTCACTGAGAATTAATATTTTGGCACTATTATGGCCTTGTGCTTATTCCCTGTTCATGAATTCTCTAAAGAGCAAACCTTTAGATCTTTTAAGAAGCGGCACCACTTCTAAGTTCAGATAGGTGAAACGCCTACAATGTGTTCTCCACTACTTTAAACACACAACATTAATGTATACAATGTGTTCTCCATCACTTTAAACACACAACATTAATGTATTAGACTCATTACAAGGATTGTCGTTTTCGGCCCACAATAAAATTCAAAAGAAATGCCTTTTATTTGGCGCGCACAATGAAAATCAAAAATTACAACTTTTATCCTTGTGAACAAACACGAGGATCTCTGCTATATCGGATCCTCGCTATGGGTTCTTTGCCCTGCGTCGGGACTTTTGTGTCCGTGGACCACCGCAATTCGATCCGTAGAGACCCGTTCGGAACTACAGATGTAGGGCCTGCTCACACGAAGGAAACGGCGCCGAGGGATCACATTCACGAAGAGAGGATCGCCAAGGGGATCACACTCAAAGGAGAGGATCGCCGAGCGGTGAGATCTACTAGGAGAAATCACACGCTATCCTCAGGTTAAGACGAAGCTTAACCTAGAGGGTATCTGTAGTTCGACCGAATTCGTTACCTTCCGCTGTAGATCGACGTCGACTAGACTTGTGCTCACCGTGCTCAAACGGCGCCGACGCTCGTGGATCTCGTGGAGAACTCTTCAGAAATCCTCCAAAATCCCAAGCCCAAGTTCTAATCCGGCCTCGAAGTCCAAGACCCCCTATTTATACAATGGAGGGGGTGGCGCCGCCACCTTGGTGGGCTCGCCACTTGCCGAGCCACTCGGCCGTTGTCGAGGTGGTTCGGCCATGGTGGTGCCGAGCCACTCGCCACTTCAGCCGGTAGGCACCTGCCAAGTTGGTCGAGGCACCTCGGCCAAGTTGGGCACCTGCCAGTGGCCGAGGTGGTTTGCCAAAGTGGTCGAGCCACCTGGCCACTTTGGCCGAGGTTTATCACGCGCCGCCTTATGGCGCTCACGCTTCGCTTCTCCGCCGATTCTTCGCTGATTTCTCGTCTTCCCGCTTAGTTTTGTTCTAATGTCGCCGCTGTTTGAGTCCTGCGTCCGATCAACTTTCGTGAGCTTAAGCGTCCGCTTGCATTGACGGATCTGGTACGGTTGATTCCGCTCAACGCTTGAGTTTAGTCAACTCTATGACGCCGCTTCATGGCTCGCACGCCTTGCCGACTCACTTCATGTGCTCGCCGACCGCTTCTACGCTGCTTTGGCGGACGCTGCTTTGACGCCTGGTTTGTCGAATGGATCGTTAGTTGCAAACCCACAGCCACGAAGCTTCGCTCGCACCGATAAGCAATTTTTATGCCTACAGATACCCTCCAAAGCCGCCTCGCCCCGATTCTTGATGAGTCCGATGCTTTGACATGATGGTTCCCGCCTTCCGCCTACCGAGGGTCCAAAAGATAGCTTCAAGTCTTCGATTCTTTCAGATCATCCAGCTTCTTGTAGGATTCCCATAAGATCACGGTGCCGCATTTATTGTCCGACCGCTTGTTATCTTGATTTGAAGTCAGGGTGAGTTTTGTTTGTAACTCGTGGCGGCTGGTCGTTGTTTGACTAACCATCGACTTTTGACTTCTCCGTATGTCGGCGTAACTTTGTTACACATTGGTCGTGTCGAAACATGGAATTTCATAACCCTCAATCGGCTAATTCTTCCGCCATCACGGTGTTGTTGGTTTAACCACACGGGAGGACTAATCTTTTCATGGAGATATCCTCCAAGGATTCCTTGTCAAACAAGAGACCATTTGGCTTTCAACCATCGCCCTAGCCTTCAATCGGCGAAGTGCGCGACTCCCTTGATCGCTTGGGATATGATTATCCACGGGAGAAGTTTCTTCGATCGACACGCTGTCCTGTCGCCATGACTTTCACGCCAGCCGATTATTCCTCTGGATTATGGTGGAGGAAATTAAGGGTTATCGAAGTTATCCTTAAGAATATGGATTTATTCTCCGTGAACTCCTCGCTGAAAATTTGGAAACAGCTTATACCGTAATCCTAGTTGAGTAGGATTAGCGACGCTGATCGCAAGGCCGATGCAATCCGCACAATCGAAGTTATCCCTAAGAATATTTTTGTGAGAATATTCTTCCAGAACTTTCAATAAATTAGAAACAGCTTTATACCAATCCTAGTTGGAGTAGGATTGGGCGCTGATTTGGCGCGTAATCCGCATCGAAGTTATCCCTAAGAATATTTTGTGAGAATATTCTTCCGGAACTTCTCACAAATTAGGAAACAGCTTATACCTGAATCCTAGTTGAGTAGGATTAGGTGACGCTGATTTGCGCCTGCGTAATCCGTGACGATCGAAGTTATCCCTAAGAATATTTTGTGAGAATATTCTTCCGAACTTCTAACAATTTAGGAAACAATTATACTGTAATCCTAGTGGAGTAGGATTGGGCCACTGATTTATGCTTCTGCAATCCAAGACGATCGAAGTTATCCCTAAGAATATTTCTTGTGAGAGTATTCTTCCGAACTTGACAAATTAGGAAACAGCTTATACTGTAATCCTAGTTGAGTAGGATTAGGCTTACGCTGCTGATTTTAGGCCGATGATGGCATTCGCAGAATTTTTCCAAGCCGGAAGGAGTAGGAGCCAATCAACGGACCGATTTGGCACTATTTTGACATCCTGATAAGATTCCAATTAGGACTCCTAATTAGGGCCGATTAGAGTCCCACTAGAATTGATTTGGGCTCCATTAGAATTCCTACTTCTGCCAAATAGGAGTCCTTATTTAAAGAGGATTGGGTCCATATGGGGTTGTTATAAATACCCATAATCCTCCTATTCTTCCGACTAGGCCGCCCCCTATGCTCTCTCTCTTGTTTTCACCTCGCTCCGGCCGTATCTTCTTCGATCAACACGGTATGCACACGAGTTTTACAAGGTCTTTTTCATCTTTTTCTTTTCTTGTGTATGCAGGTGATGAAAACCACGAGAAGGACGAGGTCGGGATCGGCTGGCGGGCGGCGACGCCAAGGCGGCGGCGACGGCTACTGGCGGCGGCGCCACAGGCGCTGATGGGCGTTATTGGCGCTGGCGCTTCATGGCGCTATGGTCGGCGCTGGCGCCACGCTTGCGGGGCGCCACAAGGCCATGTCAGAGCCGCTGGCGGCCAGAAATGGGCTGCAATAAGCGGCGGGCGTTTGCACGGGCGCTTCGCCGTGGTGCTCGGCCGGATTTTGTAGCTTTTGACACTTTATTTGCTGATCTTCAACTGTATCTGACTTATTTGTCGTTTTTGCGCCTGGCGTCGCCGCTAAGATCTCATGTTCCGAGGAGTCGATCAACTCGCCAGCTGCGGAATGCACGCCCTTCTTTTGTGGGAAAGGCCATCATATTCTCGCATATATATGCATTATATCCCCGCTTCGCTTCCCTTTGTGAGGCGACAGAAGAGCCAAATCCTCCTTGTGGGGACCGACGCCAGATTGTGCACGCTGCTATGACCCCGCCTTTGTGAGAGGCGATTGGGAAGAGCCGAGATTCTCCTTCGTGAGGATTGAGGCTTCAAAGATCACCCGCTCGATGTTTTATCGGAGCGATTTCACCGCATCAGAACGGAATATACGCTTGGTTTACGCTGCTATATTTATCGCTCTCCGGTATTCAATACGATGAAATCGCCATACCTGCTATAAGGTCGTGGACTCAATCTATGTAAGATGAACTCAACGCCATTTACTAATCAATATTTTCCGATTTTAGTTGATTATTCCTCGAGCTTTTCCAACCTACGCTGGTCGATGGACGCCATAGTGACTATTATTCCACGTATGATGATCCCGCCGATTTTATCTCGCCGATTTACCGCACATCACCGAGACGATCCAGTCGTATTTGAGGGGAGTTCCCGCTCTCCCGACGATTGGTCACCGACAGCGCCGTCAGAAGGAACACCAAATTTATCAACCTTTGCGAAGATGGATTATCTATTCGGCGACTCGGATGATCCGGATACGCTCTCATCGAGAGTGAGAGGTGGTTGAACAAAGACGACGGAGGCCCCTTGTATATTCCCCGATACCTCGCCTCTCATTGACCGACCTTAGACACCATGTCAGGACACTGCATGTCATGGCGCCTCGACCGAGGAGCATGATCATATTCATTGTGGGTTTATTACCCAAAGAGTCGGTTCGGGTTCCAACAGAATCGCGCCATCGCCTTCACCTCGGGTGTGGCCGGACACACCACCCCGCGATGAGCTTTTTGTTCCTCGCCTTTACTTTGAAGAATCGCTTTGCTAAATTGGGGCAGAGATGCCGGCCCGCCATAGATTCTTCGTTGGGTTCACTCGCCAAATAAGCATTGGGGTCGCCTGACCACGCCCTCACCGATGGGATGGAGAACTTCAGCGCTTGTGGTCTCAGATTCAACATTCGTGCCACCATGTATGGCCTTCCAATCAGCTGCCAATCATTTCTTCACCTTATTCGCGCTTTTATAATCCAGATTCAATACGCTTTCACTAAACACGGCGAAGTTGGGGTTGGCTTTACATGAGATGTACCGTATTTCGTGTCCGCCTATGGGGAAGATGCTATATCGAGAGTACTTTCCTCCAATCGAACCGAGCCGGCCGAAGGAACACACGCCTCATCGCTATAAGACTTTATGGGATCTCACTTGTCATTACTATATAGCTCGCCCAATCAACCTTGCTCAAAAGGAAATCGCAGAGTCCGGCGTCACATACTTGTTCCAAAGATTTGAGGACAAACGGCGAGGAAATATGTGAACTATCACCGCCACTCCTTCAAGGTTAATGAACCGATCGAGAAGTCCGAGGCTAACTTACACGCCTACGCCAAAGAAGGCTTTCCTTCAGGACCAAGTTTATGACCTTTCGTGGCATGCGAAGCCTATCCACCGACAACTCTTCTAGCAGTGCTACCTTGCAACTGCTCAAGAAGTGTGTGGTTCCATATCTCGATGATGCTTTACCCTTGAGGTCCTTTACCTTGCAGCTCAACAGCCCACAAGAAGGAACTCTCTCCTTCCTGATGGTGGCTAATATTGGATTCGCATATAGTTCGAGTGTTTACCGTAGAAAGGACGAGCCATCATCACGCATCCCTTCGCTCAGTAGAGCCCCATATACCTATTTGATGGCCTCGGTTGGTCCTCCATCGTCCGACATGATATCCGCACCGTTCCACAGATTCGCCTACTCCTTTCTTGCGCTTGGTAGAGGACCTGCAGATGGAAGGGGCGGATTTTGCAGAGATCAAGAAACAGCATGCATTCACAAAGGGTGGATCTTTTCCGCATTTTCCTCGACCGGTCAATATGGTGAGTCCTTGGTTGACGAGGAGGTGCCGGACACGCCAGACTTCACTTGACATTGGTCGCTTCAACGGGCTAGTGAATATCGTGCCGTGGTATCTCACTTTCCTCAGTAAAGGAGGAATGCTTCATTGAGCCTTATTTTCCCGCCGCTTTGCTCGCCAATTCTAAGCACGCACCAACTTTATGTTGGGAACCCGAACCGACGCCCGCACTCAGGTGGACTTGTGGATGGCCTTCGAAAGCATGGTTATGGAGCCATGGGATGTACCGTGCTAGATTCGGGCCTCCCGAGCTCGCATCGCCACCGGAGTCGACATTCCTTCATTGTAGTTGGCTATTAGTAGCTAACGAGCCAGCCCCTCGTGAGGGCTATCTCGCACTGGTGGTCAAGCATCGCTAAGAGCCGACACTGACATCTCCTGCCAAGTTCGAGGAAGCGCCGCAATCTCATCCACCAATTGAGGTCGAGGGGAATTCCACCCACTGTGTCCGGACTTTAGAAGAGGACCAAGCACGTCACAAGACTCGGTACTCTCTTTCCCCTTCGCTTCTCATCCTTTCTATGGGATTCTCATTCAACCTAATTTTCGTGAAAATCAAGAAGAAGAATTTCGACCTTCTCGAGGGGTTAAACGAAAGAGGTTAGCCCATAAGTCTTGCGCGGAATCTTCGGTCCTTGATATAGACTTGACCAGCATAATCCAAATAATGAGGTAACAATTCGCCATGAAGTAACCTGAAATTTTTGGCTTTGGAGACTAACATTCGCTTGCATGTGGGGGTTTTAGGGATTATGATCCTGGCTTTGATTTTCCTCCCCACAATTCTGCTGAGCCCAGTTCTGCTCATGCTGAGCCAAGTTTTACTCAACAAATGTATGGAGCTATGGCGGAGGAGGCCGATGTAGGACCTGATCCGGTGGACCCAGGTACATCTAACATCGATAATTCCTCTTCTGGGTGGCGAATGCAGAATGGAATGACTCGGGATTTGTACCCCACTAATTGCCTCTTCGCTTTTGCTCTTTTAGAGAGATTGCGTGAGATAAATGCACGCATCGAGACTAGGCCAGCCTAACCACACCGTAGGAGGTAAGTAACTTTACCTATTGTTCGTCTTAATTGCATTCGCTTTCCTAATGCCTTCTTTTTTTCAGACTTCTCAATGGAAGATCTCGTGGCAGCTGGTTTATACGGTAGTACTTCCATGGATGACCTGTTACGACTTGGTCACAGTGATCGAACGCATTCGGTGAAGATTTACCTCGAAACTACCATCCCTAAGAAGGTATGAATTTTCTTCGTTAATTATAGGACCACTGCTTGGCCAATACCACTATAATTAAAAGAGGTCAGACGCCCCTTGTGTAGTGGCAGGACCTCTTCCACGCTTCTAATCACTACGACAAATAATCGCTGAGATAGATGAGCACATTGAGGGCTCACCAGGGTTGACAAAGATCCCAAATGATAGATATGCCTCTGGTAGACTCGCTATTCTCAAACTACAATCAAGGAAACGTAAGGGTCTTTAGCCAAATAAGCTCGCCCATTTTTATCAAAATTCTAAAGTCCTTTTTCTTCGTGGCAGCCTACATCTCGACTCCATGATCCGGCGAGCATTGATGCCGGATGAAGATCCATCCCATCTTATTATCTATTTGAAATACGCCATTCTTTCTTTGGTGAACACCGATCGAAAAGGTCCTTCATGGGCTTTCTCCACCGCATTCATCGCTTGATCTCCTGATGGCTTTGATACGGGATATGGGTTACCCCGAATGGCTCCAGCCATTGTTGACTAACCTCGCCATCCGAGGGAAAGCTTCGAGACCTAAGAACTACGGGCAGCTAGGGCTTCCTCATACATAGTCGCCATACCGACTCGCCTAGAGGCATGGCGCCGATGCTCGTGGTTTTACCGGGCTCAAGTCCGTGATGAGAGACCGCCGACGCCTGGGCTATTGTTGCCGTGACATATTCTTCTTAAGCCAGCTCCGACTCGATATTGTGGCGAAGCCGAGAGGATAATACCGCGGAGAGCTCCATGCCCGGGAAGATAGGATGAGCGCTGAGTCGCCAAGGCCAACAAGGAAGAAGCCCTCACCGCTGCCTAGGGAGCTCGACCGCCGGGCGTAAACCGGCCGAGCTCGAGGAGGCAACCATGAAGACACCGAACACCGATGAGGAGTCCTTCGTGGTCGAAGTTAGTGAAGAACTCCACCAAAGCTTACAATGGTGAAGTGTCTCAAATAACAACAAATCCTTTGTCATAGACTTGATGTTTAAACAGCAGTCCTTTCATATTTGCTTCAAATGAATAAGATTTATTCCTTTCATTATTTATTATGATTCTTTTATTTCACGTAAATAATTAACCATAATACTTATAGGATTTTTGGCAAATCCTCACCATCAACGGGTTTGATTAGCCTTTACCAACTACCGCTTGAGTTGGGCTAGCATGGATTATCCGATCCGCCTCACGGACGCTGTGCTAAAAGAATGAAACTCTTCTAGACTCGCTATGATATTGAATACATAGGCTTCACTCTTTTAAGGCAAGAGACCACCCGCAACGCTGCGTTACATGACTCATCTCCTCTTAGGGTTTCGACTAAATACCCCTTAATCGAACTCGTGTCTTCTTCAATCTAAAAGACTAAACCGCAACGCTGCGGTGAGGCTTTATCCTTTCTTAGGCTTCGGATAAAATGCCCTGAATCAACTCGTGTGTCTTCAATCTAAAAGACTAAACCGCAACGCTGTTAGCCGACTTTAGGGTTATTGGCCAACCCCCTTCAACGGGTTTGATGAGCCTTTACCAACTACCGCTTGAGTTGGGCTAGCATGTAGATTTTCTAAACCGCTCTACACACGACATGTTGTGCTAAAAGAATAAAACTCTTCTAGACTTAATGCTACGATGTTGAATAATGACTTCGCCTTTTACACGGAATAGACTACCCGCAACGCTGCGGTAGGCGTGGCTTTATCCCTTCTTAGGCTTCTCGGATGAAATGCCCCAATCGAACTCGTGTCTTCTTCAATCTAAAAGACTAAACCGCAACGTAGTGTTAGACGCTGGCTTTATCCCTTCTTAGGCTTTGGATAAAATGCCCTTAATCTAACTCGTGTCTCTTCAATCGGAGAAAGACTAAACCGCAACGCTGCGGCGAGGCGCTGGCTTTATCCCTTCTTAGGCTGGATAAAATACCCTTAATCAAACTCCGTTTTCTTCAATCGGAGAAAGACTAAACCCAAGAATGCGTGAGGCGCTGGCTTTATCCCTTCTTAGGCTTCGATAAAATGCCCTTAATCAACTCGTGTCTTCTTCAATCTGAAAAGACTAAACCGGCAGCCTTGAGGCGTTGGCTTTATCCCTTCTTAGGCTTCGATAAAATTCCCAAGATGAACCTTGGTGTCCTCTTTGACCGAGAATGACCGAACCGAATAAGATTGATTGAGGTGGGAAAGGAAGAATGTGTTCTATTTTCCCGATGAGGCTAATGCCAGATTCCTACCGTAGGAATCAAAAGACTCAGCGACCTCTCACGGACAACCCGGTCTCGAAAACTCGCTGCATCTTCACGGGCTACCTAGAGAGAGATGGGACTAAGAGTGATCTCCACCGAGAACCGAAGAAACTCGTGACCTTCAAAGGACAACCCGGTTTGAAAATCTCTGCATCTTCACCGGTGCTACCTAAGATGAAAATGGAACTAAGAGTGGGATCTCCACTCGAGAACCGAAGAGACTCAGTGACCTTCAAAGCGACAACCCGGTTCGAAAATCCCTACAAGATACCTTCAAATGCTACCTAGGAGAGAGATGGAACTAAGAGGATTCCACCCGAGAACCGAAGAGACTCGTGACCTTCAGCGACAACTGGTCTCAAAATCCCTACAAGATACCTTCACGGCTACCTAAGATGAAAGGTGGAACTAAGAGTGGGATCTCCACTCGAGAACCTAAGAGACTCAGTGACCTTCAGCGACAACCCGGTTCGAAAATCCCTACAAGATACCTTCACGGGCTACCTAAGATGAAAATGGAACTAAGAGGATCTCCACCGAGAACCGAAGAGACTCGTGACCTTCAAAGGACAACCCGTCTAAAATTTCCTACAGATACCTTCACGGCTACCTAAGATGAAAATGGAACTAAGAGTGGATCTCCACTGAACCAAAGACTCGTGACCTTCAGCGACAACTGTCCGAAAATCCCTAAGATACCTTCACGGGCTACCTAGGAGAGAGATGGAACTAAGAGTGATTCCACCGAGAACCGAAGAGACTCGTGACCTTCAAAGACAACCCGTCTCGAAAATCCCACAAGATACCTTCACCGGCGCTACCTAAGATGAAGATGGAACTAAGAGTGGATCTCCACTCGAGAACCGAAGAGACTCGTGACCTTCAAAGGACAACCTGGTCTGAAAATCCCTACAAGATACCTTCACCGGCTACCTAAGATGAAAGATGGAACTAAGAGGATCTCCACCGAGAACCGAAGAGACTCAGTGACCTTCAAAGGACAACCTGGTCTGAAATCCTACAAGATACCTTCACCACGCTACCTAAGATGAAGATGGAACTAAGAGTGGGATCTCCACCGAGAACCGAAGAGACTCGTGACCTTCAGCGACAACCTGGTCTCAAAATCCCGACGATACCTTCCGCTACCTAAGATGAAAGATGGAACTAAGAGTGGATCTCCACCGAGAACCGAAGAGACTCAGTGACCTTCAAAGGACAACCTGGTCTCGAAAATCCCTACAAGATACCTTCACCGGGCTACCTAAGATGAAAGATGGAACTAAGAGGATCTCCACTGAACCGAGACTCAGTGACCTTCAAAGGACAACCGGTTCAAAATCCTACAAGATACCTTCTCCGGGCGCTACCTAGGAGAGATGGAAAGAACCCTCCGCTTATCACGAAGGGATCTTATGCTTGGAGAGGAAGAATTTTATATTCTATCTCCCATGAAAAGGGATTTTGATTGGGCCTCTTGTTCATAGAAGGAATCAAGAGGAGATTGTGGTAATGTACCATAGTTTTGTAGGCCCACCGCCAAGGAATTTGATCGGTGGGGAAATTATGATGGAGGATAAATCTAGGGTTATCCTCAAGGAAAGTGGGTAACACATCCCACGAGGAACTCCCCGCTGAACGGGTTATCCCCAAGATACTAAGGGTAGTATTTCTTCAGAACTTCCCATTTATCTAAGATTAATTGCCTGGCCGCCATTTGGGTAATTAGCGACGCACCATTGAGTAGACCGCTTTATTACAAACGGCCCTCCCATTTAGGTTCAATTTACCTTTCTTCTTGAAGTGAGGATTATCTCGCCGAAAGCAAAGGACCAAATCTCCTTCTCTTGAACTCCGCTGTCGCAACTTTCTTGTTGAAAGCTCTCGACATCCTAGCTTGGTAGAACTCAATGCATTGTTGAGCCTCCGTGCGCTTTTCATCTAACATCTCAAGCTCTTCGAGACGCTTTTGATGTTGTTCTTCTGCCATCTCTGCTGAAAGGGCGGCGATGACGAACTGATTTCCAACGGAGAATCGCTTCACACCCGTGAAACCGAGAGTACGGGTCGTCCAGCATGCGGCGTATGCACAGCGATATGCCCGTAGTAAGCTCCGAAGTTTATCATCCCGCCTCGCTTTGTTATTCTTCACAAGCTTCTGTAAATTTTGATGATCGTCTTGTTGAATGCCTCGCTAATCCATTTGCAAACGGATTATAGGTCACGACCAGACGCCTTGTATCTTGAATTTCTAAAACCCGATGAAGGAATTGCCGATGAATGGGGACCGTTGTCATGCACGATCCGTCTTGGGACACCATGTCGATAGATGACATGGTGTTTGATAAATTTGACGACGCAGATTCTTTACTTCCTTTAGCGATTGCTTCACCACTTGGAGAAGCGTAAATGATCGCTAGAATAAACCGACGCTTTGACCGACGGAGGAAAATGGGACCTACAACGCCCATTCCCCATGTCTCAATGGCCGTGATGTGGCCGGGATGCAACCGCCAGAGGTCGATGCATATAATTCGCGGAATTTGACACGCGGCATTTCCGGAGCATGTACCGACCGCCATTAATCATTGTTAAAAGCAGCCCATTCTCCGATTCGATCAGAGCTTGGGACCGGCCGGTGGCACCACATTCACCTTCGTGTGCTTCCGGCGATCTCTTCTTTGTTTGAGAGGCATCGGAGTAAAGACCATCGCATTCCTCGCCATATAACATGGGTTTCTCGTCAGAAAGAATTGGAGCTCTTCACGGACATTCTTCTCCTTCACGCCTTCCGTAGAATACCATGTAAGACGAATCGATGATAGGAAAGCCAATCTCGGCTCCAACTTGGTTTGGGTTGCATGTACTTTTGGTAACTACCTTCATCTTCTTGTACCTCATCATATATGGTACTAAGAGTTGATGAGTCCCGACCGAACTAGTTGCTCGGTCTCTAAGGTTGTGCTAACGACACGCCTAACGCCGCAGTGCATCCTAAGCGCTTTGGAGGCTGGATATATTCGATGAAGAACTCTTCAACGAGTCCGCCATTTCAATTGCTACCGATGATAAGGAATTAGATCCGATTTCCGACTGTAGTCACCACGGACCGCTTAACTATCAATTGCGAATCGCCAGACGCTTCGAGATATTCGAATTGGCTTAAACTAAGTCCAATAAGTAGCGATTGTATTCAGCTACATTATTAGAGCAAGGTTCGAGTGAATAAGCACGGGCATGACATGATTCCCGGGAAACTAAGACAACCCCGACCTACGGAAATCTTAGAACATCCGGGGCACTTGCCACATAGGCCCGAGAAGCTCCACAAAATACAATCGCCATATTTGTTGGTGCGATGTAGTGTTGACTTCTTGAACTTCATCCGAAGATCATCATATAGCTCAACCGCATCCGCTGGTCGGGCCGGGTACCAAGAGATCACAAATCGCTTGTCCTTTGACCGACTTCGTTGTTTGAAATACAAGTCATATTGGGACAAGAGCAAGGCCTATTTCGCTAAACGCCAACTCATCGAGGCCGGCTGGTCATAAATATCCGACCCACGCTAGAGATAACATAAATCGCCCGGTCCTAAATAGTGCCGCGATTTTTCAATCGCTAACACTAATGCAAGGCACTACTTGACCATCGGATATCGAGACTCAAAGACCGACTAATGTTCGCTCAGTAATACATTGCTCGCGGATCGCTGCCGCCGCCTGGCGCGAGTAAAGCTTAACGAAAGTGACTGCCTTTGACGAGATCAAAACGTTTTCCCATCACGTGCAACAAGAACAGAGGTTTAGCGAGATACGATTTGATCTCTTCAATGTTTTCGCAAGCTGCCGCCCCAAATGACACGCCTTCTTATTCAACTTTGAGAACGGTTGGCACTTCCATAGGTTCGATATGAACCGCCGGATGTACCTAATCGCCTCTTGTAACCCCTCGAAGTTCTCTCGATTTCTGAGGTTGCAACTCTTGAATCGCCTTCACTTTGTCGATCGACGTGATTCCTTTGTCGGTGACGACGAAGCCTGTGAATTTGCCACCGACATCCTCAAGGAAGGATTTAAGTGGTTCATCTTTAGTCGATGAGTCCGCATGAGTTCAATACCGCTCTAAGATCTTTGATGTGATCTCCTTTGTCACGCTTTTCACGACCAAATCGCCGACGTAGCATTCGACCGCTTTCCGAGATGGTCCCGAAAATTTCGCCATCGCCGTTGATATGTGGCACCGCATTTTTGAGGCCGAACGCATGACCGTAGCAATATATACCGATATGCTCAACTGGGTGTGCCATGCCATCGGGTGCATCTTGATTTGATTATACCCCAAAACCATCCATGAATGTCATTCTTCAAATCCACATGTGTTGTCAACTATGACATCGCGATTGGAAGAGGAAAGTCATCTTTCGCAAGCCGCGCTGAGGTCTCTGAGTCCATACGCATCCTAATCGACCCATTCTTCTTCATGACCGACTATATTCGCCACCCAATCCTGTTGAATTTCCTCGATGAATCCCGATTCTATGAGTTTCTTCACTTCGCAACGACACCGCAAGATTTGTGGATCTAAACCGCTTTTGGCGTTGCTTGACAGTTTGACATCCGCTTTGATGTTGAGGTATGTGTTGCCACATTAGGTCGAAGTCCCCGCATGTCCTCGTGAACTCCGTGCTAATACATCGATATACCCCGATTAGGGCAATCAACTCTTCCTTTCTTCCGAGGGGAGCGTATTCGATGTTAATGAGTAGGATGCTCTCCATCACCCATATTAACTCGACTACCTCATCTTTAGGGGGTTCTTTGTTCAACCTCGCCCCAAACCGTTTGAGTTGATGGATCCATGGGTCTTCCCATGTTGGCATGTCTTCATCACTCTCAACAAGAGCAGGATCGATCAGAGCCATATTTGACATTAAAGCCTTGAAAGCCCAGGCCGGTGTCAATCCCAAGTCAAGAGTCGACTATGTCCGCCTCACCGTGGATTATTATCAATCGCCACTTAGCATTCATCTTCGAGGAGGATTCGTATCCCAATCCTCTTCTAAATGCATAGTAATTATCCCGCCTTGGGACATATGCCGCTTAGGAGGTTCGGGGCCTCGTCCAAACATAGACCTTCCTCGTGTCAAGTCATACCCCATCTCTTCATGATACCCTGTTTCGACTATATCCGAATGTGTGGAGGATAGGTCCATTGTCGCCTTCATCATTTTCTAAGAAGTGATTCGGCTACTGAACCGCATCTCCTTTACCGTAAACCAAGTCTTTTTCACTACTCGATCTTCGGATGACGAAAGTGCCGCCCCAAAGGAGTCTGAACCGCTTTTGTGTAAAGCAAGATGACCGAAGTCAAGTGTGCAACTCGATCATTGTATAAACCTCGCCATCACATCATTCAAAGACAAAGGATACTCTAAATCGCCATTTATTGATTCATCTAATTTGCCACATATGTTCATCCGGACGATTCTTCATCGCCAAGATTGATTACAAGGGGTACAATGTCATTTAAAACAAAACCTCCACTATAACCAAGCCCGCCGTGACGCCTTCTTCACTGCCCTGCTCCGATGATTCGCCGGACTCATTACCGTAGAGGAGAGAATCGAATGAAATTCTCCATCCCCTTAAACGTTGTTTGTCCACACCACCGCCTTGACTCATTATCCGTGGTTCACATATTTGAGACACCGATGAAGAGATGGGACTATAACATTATTGGGATCCAAGGTCGCACTCCAACAATAAGTTATAGGAAGTCTCCGCCAATCACATAGCAGTGACTTCGACTTTAAGTCCCCCATTTGACACTTTATCCGATCTTACCAAGCGCCAGACTACCGGTGTTAAATCCATAAATCATTGTGCTCGCTGATGCCACCATCGCAGTGAATTCCAAGATGATACATGAGGCTAGGGCATGATGCTCACAAACGAACCCGGATCGATTGGATCCTGCTAACTTCAGAGCCAATATACCCTGAAGTATAGCTGCCTATCGCTTGGAATTCCTCGCCCGCAGATGTCCTTTGTAAAGGTGATGCAAGTGTTTTGCCAGGTTGCATTGTTGGGCATTCTTCCGAGTCGCTTAATTCGGGTGAGGAAGACTCAATCGGCGAGGGCTTGAAGGGCTCTCGTCTTTTGATAACCGAACAACTCAGATAGAGTGATCCTTGCGGGATATTCCAATTGTGCCATTACATCAAAGCGGCATGAGAGTTCGGTTCCTGCTTATCTCTCCCACCGGCGACGAATCAGACCGCCGAGTTGAACTTCCCGCTGCCGTTGTCTTTCGCTTTTCGCCAGCGAGTGGGGTGTTGTTGGTACCCCCCACTCTAACAATTTGGCATTTGGGTCGGAGGTTTCCGGTATTTGTATTTGTACTCGTGTCCACTGTGGCGGGCTTCGTGTTCTTCTGACACCGAATGTTACCACTGCTCGCTATCTCCTTCCGCATTGCGGAAGTAGCATGACATGCCTTTGCCTTCCGCTTTGACTTTGCTTTGATAAAGAAGAAGCTACCCATTGCTCATCTTCAATCAGTCCGGTGGACCCATGTGATTTCGCCATTTGGGGTCAGATATGATACAAGTCCTTTCCGGCGCTGTCGGTGGGTCGCCATTCACCGCCTTCATCGCGACTTTGACTACCGGTTTGGGTTCAAACCATGTCAATGGCACTGACCCAAAGCTTATGGACACCGATTTGTTCGACCTTCTTCTTTGGACGGCTTCATAGTGATGACCCTACGCCAATCAAAGCCCGATTTTATCCTTGAGGTCAAACAGATTTAGCGGGTGATGAACTGCCCTATGGTACGCAAGATCTTGGGTCATTCGTTTCATTGCCTCCTCTTGATTCTCGAATCGGAGGGAGCTTGATCTTGTTATTTTCCACAAGATATTTGAAGAGATCGGAATCTCGCCGCCCCTAAAGGAATAGGACTTCTCGAACCTCGCCTTGCCTTCGCTTTTGTGGCCCAGTTGCCGCTGATTGTGCCTGCGCTACCGTTGTTGCCGCCGCCGCTGCCGGGTTGAGTTGAACGCTTGTTCGCGAACCGCCGCCTTGGCTTGTTTCTTTCCTTTGCCGCTGGGACAAAGTTACGCCTGAGCTTCCACCGCTACCGGCCTCTCTCCGCTTTTTCCTTTTGAGGAACCTCTTTGCTCTCCACGAACCTTTGTCCTTCCACGCTATACGACGGCTGTCCCCATTGCTTCAAGCACGCCTATCGACAAATTGTTGTGGCGTCCGAGGATGAATTCCTTCATATCGATCCCTAGAGTTCATTGCTTTGTTCCTAATTGTTTGACAAAGATGTCCACAGCCCATCCTTCGCTTTCGCCGAGTAACGCCCGATTGATACCGATCGCCATCGAAGAAGTTAGTGAGGAAGCTAGACTCCATGTCGCCCCAACCGGAATGCTCCTCGCTTGAGACGGCGGTACCAATCAAGGCGCCCCACGTAAGGGTACCAACGAATGACCGAACCATCGTGGCCTGCTCTGATATTACCCCTGTGCGACTTGAAGTAAATCAAGTGCTCGCGTCGGGGAACCCTTCCCACAAACGGTGAAGTTTATTAAATTAAACTTAGCGGTAATGAATTGATTCCCACTCCCTGCACGCAAGGAATACCGTTTTCTTCACCTCTTGAGCGGAAATCAATGAGTTGATTTTGCTCTCGAGGTCTTTGATCTTCGCCTCGAGCAGCAACATCTACGTTATGTGCCGCAGGTGTTCGTGATGGTCATCATCCTCTTGTGCTTCCTCCGATTCGAAGTCGCCGCTATCCGACGATGTCGACGCGCCGACCATTCACCTCGATGTTTTGTCAAGGCTTGATCCGTTGGTCATGCATTTCTCTCATCGTCGCATGGCCAACTCCATTTCTAGCTTGAAGTTTTCCCTGCTTATTCAACGCTTCGCCTAGCATTTTAGCCACTTGATCCGACCGATCATAAGCGCTGGGGCTCTTCGCTAGATGCGATGATCGATGCGACATGAGCCAATATCCGACGATCATCCTCAAGGGTATCCTTTCGAAGTTTGTCGATTCGACCGCCGGATAGTCCCGACCGCAAACGAAGTTAACCGCTATATCGGATGGCCCGACGACTCGCTTCTGCGGTCATATTATTAGTGACCTCTCGCATTCATCTTCTCGACGCCATCCTTCTACGAGTCGCTTTGACCTAGATTCTGCTGCGGTTTGTAAGCCTCGGAAGACCGGGACCCTTTCGTGGTTTCCTTGACGGCAATTGCATCAAAGCACCGCCTTGATGAGCTTGGAGCACAAGCATGACGCGATCAATTTAGGGGTTCCCTTCGAGATTTCTCACTTGATGGTAGTACAGCTTTGCCTGTGTGTACCGAACACCGCCGCGGTGTTGGCGTGGATCTCTGTATAACGCCGCCGCCATCGACGAGCCGCCTCTTTCGAATGGCCAAGACTACCGAAGTAACTCGCCTTGACTTCCGCTTATGTGAGCGGAAGTTTCAGGACTCTGACTTCGATCTTTAATTCGGTTGGGGTTGCGTAGAATCTCTCGTCTTCGAACGAAAGTGTAGCCTCCTCGTATGAGGAGTGACCCGCGATCCCTTCGTGAGGACCTGCAATCCTTGATAGTTGGTTTGGTGGTGGTGACGGGAATTGGCTTCACCACCGCTCAAGTGTGCACCTTTGAAGTGCCGCCGTCTTGGACTTTGACGCTGAGTTTGTAATGCCTATAGCCTTGGGCTTAGGTGCCGAGACAGAGCATGGGCAGCCGGGTTGGGGCACCGTAGACTTGGGCCTCCAAACCCGGTGGTACGCTGGTGGCTTTATCCGCCTTTCTTCGCTTCACGAGCTTGCCGCACTAAAGCTCGCGGCTCGCAAGCAGCGAGGCGCCGGCGCTCCTGGATGCGCCTCGGTGGAGCGGTTCTTGACACGGACCCACTCGCTGGTTGACGGCTTGATAGACTGTCGATCACTTGAGGTCAAGCCTCTCGCAGTTTGATCTTAGATCCGCCAGAAGCGATCCCATCCATGGATTGCATGGCCGGCAAGTTTGCGCGCCATGCTTTATCGCCTTTGGCGGCTCGCTGAGAGCCAAGATCATCGGCTCTCTCATCTCGGCGCCATCCGACTTCTCCGCCGACGGGATTTCGCCACCGGGTACGGTTGGACTCGCCGTCCGGGCTCTACATCGAGGCCCATCTGCTCCCTTGCAGCGAGATCTTCTTGAGCGGCGGGGAACTCGATCCGAAGACGAGGAAAGATACCTCGCATTTCGCTAGTCGAACTCAACCGACCTCTTCCTCCACCGATAGGAATCATG
Source organism: Asparagus setaceus (assembly GCA_012295165.1). NCBI lineage: Eukaryota > Viridiplantae > Streptophyta > Magnoliopsida > Asparagales > Asparagaceae > Asparagus > Asparagus setaceus. The sequence goes on from CM022703.1 coordinate 83,239,668, forward strand.
GCAAGACGCACGCACTCCGACTGAGGCCTGGGGTTCCCATCGGTCGCCAGCCTTGTTCAAGGAAGTTGGGATGATTGTCATTGATTTGAACTTGCTTACAGCTTCTTTGGCCTACAACAAAATTCAAAAGAAATGCCTTTTATTTTGCGCATAATGAAAATCAAAAAATTACAACTTTTATCCTTGTGAACAAACACGAGGATCTCTCATATATCGGATCCTCGCTATGGGTTCTTTGCCCGTGCCGGACTTTTGTGTCCGTGGACCACCGCATTCCGATCCAGAGACCCTGCTCCGAACTACAGATGTAGGGGATCGCTTCACGAAGGAAACGGCGCCGAGGGATCACACTCACGGGAGAGGATCGTCATGGGATCGCAGACTCAATGGGAGAGGATCACGAGCGGTGAGATCTACTAGAGAAATCGCATATCCCTCGAGGTTAAGACGGCTTAACCTAGAGAGTATCTCAGAGTTCGACCTCGACCCGCTTACCTTCCGCTAGATCGACATCGACTAGACTTGTGCTCACCTGCTCAAACGGCAAGGCCGACGGCTCGTGGATCTCGTGAGAACTCTTCAGAAATCCTCCAAAATCCCAAGCCCGGTCCTTCTAACTACCGCATCCGCCTCGAGTCCAAGACCCCCTATTTATACAATGGAGGGTGTATGCCGGCCACCTCGGGTGGCTCGCCACTGACCGTTCGTGGTAAAGTCATGATTGTCATTGATTTGAACTTGCTTACACTTCTTTGGCCTACAACAAAATTCAAAAGAAATGCCTTTTATTTTGGGCGCATAATGAAAATCAAAAAGATTACAACTTTTATCCTTGTGAACAAACACGAGGATCTCATATGTCGAGGTCCTCGCCATGGGTCCTTTGCCCGTGTCGGACTTTTGTGTCCGGACCATCCGCAATTCGATCCGTAGAGACCCGCTCCGAACTACGATAGCGGGATCGCCACTTAAGGAAACGGCGCCCGAGGGATCACACTCACGAAGGAGAGGATCGCCTGGGGATCGCGACCACGAAGGAGAGGATCACGGAGCGGTGAGATCTACTAGGAGAAAAGCAATGGCTATCCCTCGAGGTTACATCTAAGTCCTAGAGAGTATCCTCAGAGTTCACCCTAATTCAGTTACCTTCCGCTTGTAGATCGTAGACGCCTAATTAGACTTGTGCTCACCGTGCTCGAACGGCAAGGCCGACGGCCAGGATCTCGTGGAGAACTCTCAGAAATCCTCCAAAATCCCAAGCCCTAAGTCCTCTAACTGCATCCCACTGGAAGTCCAAGACCCCTATTTATACAATGGAGGGGGTGCTGCCACCTTGGTGGCTCTACCACTTGACCTGTTCGCGGGTAAAGTTGGGATGATTGTCATTGATTTGAACTTGCTTACAGCTTCTTGGCCTACAACAAAATTCAAAAGAAATGCCTTTTATTTTAAGGCACAATGAAAATCAAAAAGATTACAACTTTTATCCTGTGAACAAACACATCTCTCATATGTCGAGGTCCTCGCCATGGGTTCTTTGCCTGCGTCGGACTTTTGTGTCCGTGGACCACCAATTCCAATCCAAGTAGAGACCCTGTTCGAACTACAGAAGGGGCTCGCTTCAACGAAGGAAACGGCTACCGAGGGGATCACACTCACGGCGAGAGGATCGTCATGGGATCACACTCACGAAGGAGAGGATCGCCGAGCGTGAGATCTACTAGGAGAAATCACAAGCTTATCCCCGAGGTTAAGACTAAGCTTAACCTAGAGGGTATCTCAGAGTTCACCCAATTCGCCATACCTTCCGCTTGTAGATCGACGTCGATCGACTTGTGTCACGGCACTTGAACGGCAAGGCCACGCTCGCGGGATCTCGTGGAGAACTCTTTAGAAAATCTCAAAATCCTCGCCAAGCCCAAAAGCCAACCTCCAAAATCCCAAGTCCTGTCCTTCCAACCACATCCGCCTCTCCGAGTCCAAGACCCCTATTTATACAATGGAGGGGTGTGGCCGCTATTCTGGTGGTTCTGGCCATCGTCGACACCCTACTAAAGGCCGAGGCACCTCTACCAAGTTGGTCAGGTTCTCTACCAAAGTGGTCGAGCCACCTTGGCCACTTTGGTCGGAGGTTTACTGGCGCTCGCCTTGGCGGCGTTTCCGCCGCTTTCGCCGCTTTCTCCTCACGATTCTTCGCCGATTCTTTCTGGCCTTCCTGCTTAGTTTTGTTCCGGTAATGTCGACGTTGTTTGAGTCCGCGTTCATCAACTTCGTGAGCTTTGCTGCCCGCTTGCATTGACGGACTGGCACGTTGATTCCGTTTCGCCAACGCTTGAGCTTAGTCAACTCCTGCACGCCGCTTCATTGGCTCGCATCGCCTTGCCGACTTCACTTCATGTGCTCGCCGACCGCTTCTACGCCTTTGGCGCGCGACGCCGCTTTACGCACGCCGGCTTGTCGAATGGATCGTTAGTTGCCAACCCACCGTCACGAAGTTTCGCTCGCACCGATAAGCAATTTTTATGCCTACAGATACCCTCCAAAGCCGCCTCGCCTCGATTCTGATGAGTCCGATGCTTTGACATGATGGTTCCCGCCTTCGCCGGCCGAGGGTCCAAAAGATAGCTTCAAGTTCGATTCTTTCAGATCATCCAGCTTCTTTGTAGGATTCCCGATAAGATCACGGTGCTGCATTTATTGTCCGACCGCTTGTTGAAATTTGACAAGCCGGTGGGTGAGTTTTGCTTGTAACTGCTCGCTGGTTGTTGTTTGACTAACCATCTGACTTTTGACTTATCCCATGTCTACAACTCTGTTGGCGCACATGTTGGTTGTGTCGGTAGTACGGAATTTCATAACCTCAACCGGCTATTTCTTTCATCATCACGCAGGTTGTTGGTTTAACCACGCCGAGGACTAATCTTTTCATGGAGATATCCTCCAAGGATTCCTTTGTCAAACAAGAGACCATTTGGCTTTCAACCATCGCCCTAGCTTCAATCGCTGAAAAGTGACTCCCTTGACCGTTGTTGGGATATGATTATCCACTGGGAGAAGTTTCTTCGACCGGACACGTTGTCCTGTCGCCATGACTTTCACGCCCGATTATTCCTCTCTGGATATTATGGTGGAGGGAATTAAGGGTCATCGAAGTTATCCTTAAGAATATGGATTTATTCTCCGTGAACTCGCTGAAAATTTGGAAACAGCTTATACTGTAATCCTAGTTGGAGTAGGATTAGGCGACGCTGATTTGCGCCATGCAATCCGCGACGATCGAAGTTATCCCTAAGAATATTTCTTGTGAGAATATTCTTCCTGAACTTCAAAATTAGAAACAGCTTATACTGTAATCCTAGTTGAGTAGGATTGGGCTACGCTGATTTAAGGCGCGTAATCCCAGACGATCGAAGTTATCCCTAAGAATATTTCTTGTGAGAATATTCTTCCTGAACTTCACAAATTAGGAAACAGCTTTATACTGTAATCCTAGTTGGAGTAGGATTAGCGACGCTGATTTGCGCCAGCAATCCGCACGATCGAAGTTATCCCTAAGAATATTTCTTGTGAGAATATTCTTCCTGAACTTCTCAACAAATTAGGAAACAGCTTATACCGTAATCCTAGTTGGAGTAGGATTGGCGACGCGTTGATTTAAGGCCGATGTAACCGCGACGATCGAAGTTATCCCTAAGAATATTTCTTGTGAGAATATTCTTCCGAACTTCACAAATTAGGAAACATTTTATACCGTAATCCTAGTTGAGTAGGATTAGCGCACGCTGATTTGGCCGATGCAATCCGCATCGATCGAAGTTATCCCTAAGAATATTTTGTGAGAATATTCTTCCTGAACTTCTATATTTAGGAAACAGCTTATACCGTAATCCTAGTTGAGTAGGATTAGGCGACGCTGCTGATTTGGCGCCAATGTAATCCTAACGATCGAAGTTATCCCTAAGAATATTTCTTGTGAGAATATTCTTCCTGAACTTCGACAATTTAGGAAACAGCTATACTGTAATCCTAGTTGGAGTAGGATTACACGCCGCTGATCGACGCCGAGGGAATTCATGAGGTGTTATCCCCAATAAACCTAATCTTCCCAATATAGCTGAGGAATTAGGAGCCAATCAACGGACTGATTTGGCATCGCTTTTGATATCCTGATAAGGTTCCACTAGACTCCAATTAGGCTGATTAGAGTCCCACTAGAATTGATTTGGGCCCCATTAGAATTCCTACTTCTTGCCAAATAGGAGTCCTTGTTCAAAGAGGATGGGTCCATATGGGTTGTTATAAATACCCATAATCCTCCTTTCTTCTCTAGGCCGCCCCCTCCCTCTCAGGCTTTCCTCTTGTTTTTCTCCTCGCTACCGCCTCGCTCCTCCAATCAACGCAGGTATGTGCATCCAGGGTTTTGTAAATTCTTTTTCTTCTTTCTTCTTCCTTTTTTTCTTTGTGCGGCAGCGCAAATCGACAAGACGGAGAAGCGATCTGGCCGACGGGTGGCGACGATTGGTCAATGCTCGGCGTCGGTATGCTGGTTAAGGCCGTACTATGCCGGCATACGGCTGCTCACAGACGGGCAGGTTCGGCGCATTCAAAGCCACTGGCACGGTGCCGCCTGGCCGCTGCCTGGCACCTACTGGCGTTACTGTCATACTGGTATGGCCTGGCGCTGCCCTCGGCCGTGAAACCGGCTATTTGTTGTTGTGACCGACGCTTTTTTCAAGCCTTTCGTTAATTTTGACCGTGATATCTGACTTTATTTATCTTTGCGCCTCGATGTCGCCTGAAGATCACTGCCGAGGAGTCGATCAACTCAAGACGCGCTGCGGAATGCACTTCTTTCTCGGCAGGCGCCGCCATCATATTCTCGCATATATGCGCTTGTATCCCCGCTTCGTTTCTCCTTGTGAAGCGATTGAAGAGCCGAATCCTCCTTTGTGGGGACCGACGCTTCAGATTGTGCATCGCTCTATGACCCCGCTTCGCTCTCCTTTGTGAGGCGATGGGAAGAGCCGAGATTCTCCTTCGTGGAGGATTGAGGCTTCAAAGATCACCCATCTCGATGTTTTAACGGAGCGATTTCACACCGCATTCTCGCCTCAGAGAACGGAATATATTGCCGCTTGATTACGCTGCTATATTTATCGCTCTCCCGTATTTAATACGGATGATATCGCCATACCCGCTATAAGGTCGCGGACTCAATCTATGTAAGATGAATTCAACGCCATTTACTAACTCAATATTTTCGATTTCGCTTGATTATTCCTGAGCTTTTCCACTCTACGCTGTCGATGGATGTCATAGTGACTATTATTCCATGTGTGAAGATCCCGCGATTTTTATCTCGGCCGATTTGCGCTCGCGACATCACGAGACGATCAGTCAGATTTGGGGAGTTCCCGCTTCTCCGACGATTGGTCACCGATGCGCCGCCGTAAGGGACACCAAATCTATCAACCTTTATGTAAAGACATTATCTATTCGGTGACTCGCTTAAGGATCCGATACCTTTTATCGAGAGGTGGTTGAACAAAGACGACGGAGGCCCCTTGTATATTCCCTGATACCTCGCCGCTCATTGACCGACCTTAGACACCATGCCGGACACGCTGATGTCATGGCGCCCGACCGAGGAGCATGATCATATTCATTGTGGGTTTATTACCCAGCCACCGTTCCCGGTTCAAATAGAATCGCCATCGGCCTTCACCGGGTTGTGGTCGACACACCACCTGATGAGCTTTTGTTCTCGCCGACTTTGAAGAATCGCCTTTGCAAATTAGCGAGATGCCGCGCCAAGTCATAGATTCTTCTCATTGGTTCACTAGTAAGCATCGGGTCGCCGACCACTTACGCCCTCACCGATGGGATGGAGAACTTCGCTTGTGGTCTGATTCAACGATTCATGCCACCATGTATGGCCTTCCAATCAGCGCCAATCATTTCTTCACCTTATTCGAGCTTTATAATCCAGACTAATACGCTTTCACTAAACACGGCGAAGTCAGTTGGCTTTACATGAGATGTACCGATTTCGTGTCTACCATGGGGAAGATGCTATATCGAGTACTTTCCTCCAATCGAAACGGCTAAGGAACACACGCCTCATCGTTATAAGACTTTATGGGATCTCACTTGTCATTACTATATAGCTCGCCCAATCAACCTTTGCCAAAAGGAAATCGCAGTGAGTCTCAGCCGGCTAATTACTTGTTCCAAAGATTTGGAGGACAAATCTGGCGAGGAAATATGTGAACTATCACCGCCACTCCTTCAAGGTTAATGAACTGATCGAGAAGTCCGAGGCTAACTCTTATACGCCAGCCCACGCCAAAGAAGGCTTTCCTTCAGGGACCAAGTTTGCACCTTCTCTGGCATGCGGTGAAGCCTATCCAAACCGACAACTCTCCTAGCTGGGCTACCTTGCAACTGCTTAAGAAGTGTGTGGTTCCATATCAACTGATGATGCTTTACCCTTGAGGTCCTTTACCCCGCAGCTCAGCCTTCCACAAGAAGGAACTCTCTCCTTCCTGTGATGGTGGCTAATATTCACCGTGGATTTCGCATATAGTTCGAAAGCTACTCGCAGAAAGGGCGAGCCATCATCACGCATCCCTTCCGTCCAGTAGAGCTCCCATATACCTATTTGATGGCCTCGGTTGGTCCTCCATCGCCCCGACATGATGTCGGCCCCGTTCCACAGATTCGCCTACTCCTTTCTTGCTTGGTAGAGGATTGCAGATGGAAGGCGTGGTTTTGCAGATCAAGAAACATGCAGATTCACAAAGGGTGGATCTTTCCATGTTTTCCTCGATTCGTCAATATGGTGAGTCCTTGGTTCGAGAGGAGGTGCCAAGACACAGCCAGACTTCACTTGACATTGGCCGTTTAACCGGCTAGTGAATATCGTGCCGGTATCTCACTTTCCGAGTAAAGGAGGAATGCTTCATTGAGCCTTATTTTCCCCGTCGCTTTGCTCGCCAGCCGGGTTACGCACCAACTTTATGTTGGGAACCCGAACCGACAGCCCGCACTCGGTGGACTTGTGGATGGCCTTCGAGCATGGTTGGGAGCCGCCATGGGATGTACCGGTGCTAGATTCAGCCTCCCGAGCTCGCACCACCACCGAGTCGACATTCCTTCATTGTAGTTGGCTATTAGTAGCTAACGAGCTGCCCCCTCGGAGGGCTATCTCTGACCTGGTGGCCGGGCATCGCTATAGCCAACGCCGACATCCCTCGATGCCGCAAGCTCGAGGAAGCGCCGCGCCTCTCCACCGATTGAGGCCGAGGGGAATTCCACCACTGTACCGGGACTTTTAGAAGAGGACCACACAGCCACGACCTCGTACTCTCTTTTTCCCCTTCGCTTTTTTATCCTTTCTATTGATTTCTCATTCAACCAATTTTCGTGAAAATCTGAAGAAGAAGAATTTCAACCCTCTCAAGGGTTAAACGAAGAGGTTAGCCCATAAGAATCCGTGAATCCTGGGTCCCTTGATATAGACTTGACCAAGAATGATCCGCCTGACACGGAGGTAACAATTCACCACATGTAACCTGGAAATTTTCGCTTTTGAGACCGACATTTTTTCATTTGCATGCGTGGGGTTTTAGAGATTATGATCTCGCTTTGATTTTCCTCACCACAATTCGCCGAGCCCAGCTCGCTCATGCCGAGCCAAGTTTTACTCAACAAATGTATGGAGCTATGGCGAGGCCGATGTAGGACCGATTCTATGGAACCTGTGTACATCTAACATCGATAACTCCTCTCGGGTGGCTAATGCGAGAATTGAACGACTCTGGATTGCACCCCACTAATTGCCTCTTTGCTTTTTGTTCTTTAGAGAGATTGCGTGAGACAAATGCACAAACCGAGACTAAGCAAGCTAACCCCACCGTAGGAGGTAAGTAGCTTTACCTATTGTTTGACTTAATTGCATTCTTCCTAATGCCTTCTTTTCGACTTCTCCATGGAAGATTTCGTGAACGGTTATATGGCAACACTTCCATGGATGACTACGCTTGGTCACAGGATGGAGATACCCTTGGTGAAGATTTTACCCAAGCTACCGCCCCTCAAGAAGGTATGAATTTTTCTTCGACAATTTAGGATCAACCGCTTGGCTAATACCACTATAATTAAAGAGGTCAGACATTCCATTGTGTAGCGGCAGGTAATCCTCTTTCCGCCGCTTCTCGTGATTCACTACCACAATAACCGCTGAGATAGATGAGCACATTGAGGGCTCACCACGGTTGACAAAGATCCCAATGATAGATACTGTAGACTCCTCGCTTAGCCTCAAACTACAATCAAGGAGACGGTAAGGGTCTTTAGCCAAATAAGCTTTCGCCCATTTTTTACTGAAAATTCTAAAGTCCTCTTTTCTTCTGTGCAGAGCCTACATCTCGACTCCATGACCTGGTGAGAGCGCTGATGCCGATGAAGATCCATCCCATCTTATTATCCGCTTAGTATGCCTCATTCTTTCGCTGAACACCTGGATCGAAAAGGTCCTTCATGGCGGCTTTCTTCATCAGCTCAGCCACCGCTGATCCCCTGATGGCTTTGATACGATATGGTTATCCCGAAATGGCTCGCACCATTGTTGATGACCTCGCCATCCGAGGGAAAGCCAGAGACCGCAAGAGCCGCGGTAGCCGGGCTTCCTCATATGTAGCCGCCATACGGGCTCGCGAGGCATGGGCGCGATGCTCGGTTTTACCGGCTCAAGTCCGATGCAGAGATCGCTACTCATCTTGGAGCTGTTGCCGACATATTCTTCCTTAAGCCACATCCGCATCGATATTGTGGCGAAAAGTGAGAGGATAATACTACTCGGGAGAGCTCCATGCCGAGGAAGATAGGATGGCAGCTTGGAGTCGCCAAGGCCAACAAGGAAGAAGCCCTCACCGCTAAGGCCTAGGGAGCTTGATCCGTCGGGCGTAAACCGGCCGAGCTCGAGGAGGCAACCACGAAGACATCAACACCGATGAGGAGTCCTTCAGAGCCGAAGTGTGCAGGAAGAACTCCACCAGCTTACAATGGTGAAGTGTCTCAAAACAACAAATCCTTTGTCATAGACTTGATGTTTAAACAGTAGTTCTTCTATGCTTCAAATGAATAAGATTTATTCCTTTCATTATTTATTATGATTCTTTTACTTCACGTAAATAATTAACCATAATACTTATAGGATTTTTGGCAAACCCTCACCATCAACGGGTTTGATTAGCCTTTACCAACTACCGCTTGAGTTGGCTAGCGCATGATTATCTCGATCCGCTCAAGACGCGGACGCTGTGCTAAAAGAATGAAACTCTTCTAGACTTGCTATGATATTGAATACATAGGTTTCAGATTTTACCGCAAGAGACCACCCAAGCAACGCTGTTACACGTAGACTCATCCCTTCTTAGGCTTCGGATAAATACCCCGTAATCAACTCGTGTCTTCTTCAATCTAAAAGACTAAACCGCAACGCTGTAGGAGACGCTGGCTTTATCCCTTCTTAGGCTTCGGATAAAATACCCTAATCAAACTCGTGTCTTCTTCAATCTAAAAGACTAAACCGCAACGCTAAGTTAGGCTTGATTTTAGGGTTATTGGCCAACCCCATTTCAACGGGTTTGATGAGCCTTTACCAACTATCTTGAGTTGGCTAGCATGTAGATTTTCTAAACCGCTCTACACACACGCTGTGCTAAAAGAATGAAACTCTTCTAGACTTAATGCTACGATGTTGAATAATGAGGCTTCGCCTTTATCACTCGAAAAACTACCCAAGAACGCTATGGCGCTGGCTTTATCCCTTCTTAGGCTTCGGATAAAATGCCCTTAATCGATCTCTCGTGTCTTCTTCAATCGAGAAAGACTAAACCGGCAACGCTGCGGTGAGGCGCTTTTATCCCTTCTTAGGCTTCGGATAAAATGCCCTTAATCGAACTCCGTGTCTTCTTCAATCGGGAAAGACTAAACCGCAACGTATGTTAGACGCTGGCTTTATCCCTTCTTAGGCTTCGATAAAATGCCCCAAGATGAATCTTGGTGTCTTCTTTGACCGAGAATGACCAACCGGAATAAGATTGATTGAGATAGGAAAGGAAGAACGGTTCTATTTCCTGATGAAATGCATTCTCATCAAGAGGAATCGAAAAGACTCAGCGACCTTCACGGACAACCCGGTCCGAAAATCCCGCCTGCACCTTCGGCCGGGCTTACCTAGAGAGACGGACTAAGAGTGGATCTCCACCGAGAACCGACGAAACTCGTGACCTTCAAAGCGACAACCCGTTTGAAAAGGTGCACCTTCACGGGCGCTACCTAAGATGAAAGTCCCTGCTTACCTCACCAACACCCGAAAAGGGGTGGAACTAAGAGGGATCTCCACCGGTGAACCAAGAGACTCGTGACCTTCACTGGACAACCCGTCCGAAAATCCCTACGCGATACCTTCACGGCCACCTAAGATGAAAGATGGAACTAAAAGTGGGATCTCCACTCGAGAACCGGAAGACTCAGCGACCTTCACGGACAACCTCGATTCGAGAATCCCTACAAGATACCTTCACCGGGCTACCTAAGATGAAGATGGAACTAAGAGTGGATCTCCACCTGAGAACCGAAGAGACTCAGTGACCTTCACGGACAACCTGGTTCCAAAATCCCTACAAGATACCTTCAAACGGCTACCTAAGATGAAGATGGAACTAAGAGTGGATCTCCACCGGAGAACCGAAAAGACTGTGACCTTCACGGACAACCCGGTTCTCGAAATCCCAAATAAGATACCTTCGGCCATGCTACCTAGAAAGAGGATGAAAGAACCCTTCCGCTATCAATAAAGGGATCCGATGCTTGGAGAGGAAGAATTTTATATTCTATCTCCAACGAAAAGGGATTTTGATTGGGCCTCTTGTTCATAGGAGGAATCAAGAGGAGATTGTGGCAATGTACCGTAGGTTTAGTAGGCCCACCGCCAAGGGATTTGATCTGGTGGGGAAAATAATGATGGAGGATAAATCTAGGGTTATCCTCAAGGAAAGTGGGTGAAACATCCCACGAGGAACTTCCCCGCTGAATGGTTATCCCAAGATACTAAGGGTAGTATTTCTTCAGAACTTCCCATTTATCGGCATTAATTGCCGGCCGCCATTTTGGGTAATTAGGCGTATGCACCATTGAGTAGACCGCTTCTATTACAAACGGACCTCCCATTTAGGTTCAATTTACCTTTCTTTTGAAGTGAGGATTATCGGTCGCCGAGCAAATGAGGACCAAATCTCCTTCTCTAAAGGTTCTCACAACTTTCTTGTTGAAAGCCCTCACATCCTAGCTTGGTAGAACTCAATGCATTGTTGAGCTTCCAGCGCTCTCATCTAACATCTCAAGCTCTTCGAGACGCTTCGATGTTGTTCTTCGCCGCCATCTCGCTGAAAGGGCGATGGTGACGAATTCATTTCAACGGAGAATCGCCGCACTGCAAAACCGGAGTACGGGCTCTCCAGCCATGCGGCATAGCCGCGCGATATGCCAGAAAAGCTCCGAAGTTTATCATCCCACCTTTTGTTATTCTTCACAAGCTTCGGTAATTTTGATAATCGTCTTGTTGAACGCCTAATCCATTTGCAGCCGGATTATAGGTCGCTGACAGACGCCTTGTATCTTGAATTTCGCAAAACCCGATGAAGGAATTGCCGATGAATTGGGGACCGCTGTCATGCACGATCCGTTCGGGACACCATGTCGACATGGTGTTTGATAAATTTGACGACGGTACTTTACTTTTAGCGGGTCTTTCCACTTGGAGAAGTAGTCTGATCGCTAGAATAAACCGACGCTTTGACCGACGGAGGAAAATGGGACCTACAACGCCCATTCCCCATGTCTCAATGGCCTGATGTGGCCGGGATGCAACCGCCAGAGGTCGATGCATATAATTCGCGGAATGACACGCGGGCATTTCCAGCGCATCGATCAAGGCCATTAATCATCACAGGTAGCCCATTCTCTTGATTCGATCAGAGCTTGGGACCGGCTGGTGCGCACTACATTCACCTCGCGGTGCTTCCCCGGCGACCTCCGCTTTGTTTGAAAGCATCGGAGTAAAAGACCATCGCACTCTCGGCCATATAACATCTAAGTCTCCGTGTCGTAGAAGAATTTGAGCTCTCGCCGGATTGACTCTCTTCACGTGTCTCGTAGAATACCATGTAAGACGTGACGATGATAGGAAAGCCAATCTCGGCTCCAACTTGGTTTGGGTTGCATGTACCTTTAACTACCCCTTATCTTCTTGTGCCTCATCGTGATAATGGCACTAAGAGTCGGTGAGTCCCGACCGTAACTAATTGCTCGGTCTCTAAGGTTGTGCTAACGCATACGCCTAACGCCGCTAGTGCATCCGCTGTGAGCTTTGGAGGCGGATATATTCGATGAATTCTTCAATGAGTCCCCATTTTCACCGCTACCGATGATAGGGATTCATCGGTTCCTCACTTCAGAGTCACCACGAACCGCTTAACTATCGGGCCAGAATCACCATACGCCAGATATTCGACTGGCTGCTTAAGTCCGATAAGTAGCGCTGTATTCGCTACGCTATTCAACAAGGTTCGTGAGTGAATAAGCACGGCATGACATGATTCCTGAAATCAAGACAACTCCCACTCCAAAGATTTTAGAACATCCGGGTACTTGCCACATCGGTGGCCCGAGAAGCTCCATCAAAATACAACGCCATATTTGTTGGTGCGACGTAGTGTTGACTTCCGAACTTCATCCGAAGATCATCATATAGCTCAACCGCATCCGCTGTTCGTCCGGGTACCAAGAGATCACAAATCGCTTGTCCTTTGACCGACTTCGTTGTTTGAAATACAAGTCATATCGATAAGAGCAAGGCCCATTTCGCTAAACGCCAACTCATCGAGGCCGCCTGGTCATAAATATCCGACCGGATTTACGCTAGAGATAACATAAATCATCTCGTCCGACTAAATAGTGCCGCGATTTTCAATCGCTAACACTAATGCAAGGCACCGCCACCATTGATATCGAGACTGACCACTAATGTTCTGCCGTAATACATCGCCGCTCGCGGACCGCTGCCGCCGCCTTGCGCGAGTAAAGCGCTTTAACGAGTGATCCGCTGCCTTGACGATCAAAACGGTTTTCCATCGCTGCAACAAGAACAGAGGTTTAGCGAGATAACGATTTGATCTCTTCAATGCCTTTCTCGCAAGCCGCCCCAAATAAATGACACTCTTCTTATTCAACTTTGAGAACTGGCACTTCCCGATAGGTTCGATATGAACCGCCGGATGTACGCCAACGCTTCTTGTACCTCGAAGTTCTCTCGATTTCTCGAGGTTGCAACTCTTGAATCGCTTCACTTTGTCGATCGACGTGGATTCCTTTGTTCTGCGACGAAAGCCCGTGAATTTGCCACCGACATCCCAAGGAAGGATTTGGTGGTTCATCTTTAGTCGATGAGTCCGCATGAGTTCAATACCGCTCTAAGATCTTTGATGTGATCTCTTGTCACTTTCACGCACCAAATCGCCAACGTAGCATTCGATCTTTCCCCGAGATGATCTTGGAAAATCTCCGCCATCGCCACCGGTATGTCGCCGCTTTTTGAGCCGAACGGCATGACCGTAGCAAAATATACCGATGGGTGTTCTCAACGCCGTGTGTTTAGCATCATCGGTGCATCTTGATTTGATTATACCTCAAAACCATCCATGAATGACATTCTTTCAAATCCACACGTGTTGTCAACTATGACATCGATTGGAAGAGGAAAGTCATCTTTCGCAAGCCGCTGAGGTCTCTCAGAGTCGCATACGCATCCTAATCGACTCCATTCTTCTTCATGACCGACTATATTCCACCCAATCCGGATGTTGAATTTCCTCGATGAATCCCGATTCTATGAGTTTCTTCACTTCGCCAACAATTGCCTCCAATATTTGTGGACTAAACCGCCTTTGCCGCTTGCTTGACAGTTTGACATCCGCCTTGATGTTGAGGCGATGTGTCGCCACATTAGGGTCGAGTCTCCGCATGTCCTCGTGAATCCGTGTGAATACATCGATATACTCCCCGATTAGGGCAATCAACTCTTCCTTTCTTCCGAGGGAGAGTATTGTTGATGTTTATGAGCTTAGGAAGCTCTTCATCACCCATATTAACCTCGACTACTCATCCTTAGTGGGGGTTCTTTGTTCAACCTATCCCCAAACCGCCTCGAGTTGATGGATCCATGGGTCTTCCCATGTTGGCATGTCTTCATCACTCTCAACAGAGAAGGATCAACTCAAGCCATATTTGACATTAAAGCCTTGAAAGCTTCTCCGAGGCCGGTGTCGTAATCCCAAGTCAAGAATCGCATTTAATGTCCGCTCTCACCGTGGATTATTATCAATCACCACAAGCATTCATCTTCCGAGGAGGATTCAGATCCCAACCCTCCGCTGGTCATATCGCTTTGAGACCTCACCTCTTGGCATTTTGTTGCTGCCTATCAAAGAGCGACGCTTCTTTCTGAGCCGGCTTGGTGCGCTATATTCGACAACACCGCCTCGATAGTTTGAGAACACTGACAATGCGGTTCAATTCGGGAATTTCTTCGAGATTTACTTCACTTCAAAGACGATAGTACAACCTCATCCAAGATGAATGCCGGAGCAACCCTTCGCAGTGTTGGTATGACTTCGTGTATAACGCCATCGCTGCCGATGAAAACGCCTCCTTCCGAGGATGAGTCACATTATCGGTTCCAAGAGTCACTAATCTCAACGCTCGCTTTCATGAGCGAAGTTTCGACGGCTCTTGAACTCGATCCAATTCCGCGAGAGCAGCCACAGAATCTTCTTATCACGGTTGAGGTGGGTGCACCTCAGATCGAGTGACCCGGACTTTAACGGCCCCATTGTTCTTGATCGAATTTTACCTCATCATCATGCAATGAGCCGAGGTGCTCCAAAGCCGCTTTTTCGGGAAGCTCCAGCCGAGCCTCGACCAAGCTGCACCGAGGTGGATGGCAACTTGATGGCGGCCGGAGGTGGAATCGATATTAGGGCGGCCTCGCTGAGATCCGCTCGCTGACGATCGTAACAATGAGATTGCCGATGAAGAGCTTGATCTCTTTCTCCCAAGTGTTGATCTCCAAAAGTTCCAAAGCTTCCGCCTAATGGCTACTCACCGCCATGCAAAAATTAGGAAAACGCTGGTTAACCGATGCCCACTACTTAATCCACGCGGTAAATGGGGATTCGACCGAGGGCGAAGGCCGAGCCCGCCGATAACGAAGCTCGAGCTTCTTCAACTTCGCTGTCCGGGCAAATCTTGATTGCATAACGAGGTCCGCTATTTGATGAACTTCAGCTATATGACTAGTTTCACGCTTGGGCGAACTTCACGAATGCATTTATGCATTTTGTTGATAGCGAAGCTATAGAAGCAACCTCGATGAAAGTCGAAGCCATAAGTGGGCTAACCTCGCTTTAAGATTAAAGTCCGTTTCAGACTAATGTCGAAGCCATTCTCTTGGGAACCTCTGATGAAAGTGGAAATCACCATGGCGGGCTAACTCGCCGTACCATCGCTATAGCGAACCTCATCACATGACTCTTGAGCTTCCGCGGCGAACCTCGTGTTAAGCTCCAACTCCGCCCACGCGAGCCTTGTATTGAGGTCGAGCCTCGCCTCTTGAGCAAGTCTCGCTTTAAAGTTTGCATGGTCTAGCCTCGCCAAATTTTGATGTTGTATGCAGCCTCGCCAAACTTTGATGCGGGCAGCCTCGGCCCAACTTTGATGGGCTTAACCTGGCCAAACTTTGACATTGTGGGCGAGCCTCTGCTGAATGTCGGTGACTTATCATGAAGGCTAACCTCGTTGCTCGCTGAGGATCACCACTGTGAAACCAACCTGGAATGTCGAGGCTCACCGCCGAGGCTAACCTCGCTCAATGGAGAGCTTTGCCGCTTGGCAAACTTCGACCGAATGGAGAGCTCACTGCCTTAACCTCGCTCGATGAAGGGTTTCACGCTGGCTTAACCTCGCTCGAATGGAGAGCTTGCTCGCAACCTCGCTCGATGAAGGGTTTCGCCGCCTGGCTAACCTCGCTCGAATGGAGAGCTTCACGCTGGCTAACCTCGCTCGATGAAGGGTTTCGCCGCTTGGCTAACCTCGCTCAATGGAGAGCTTCGCCGCTACGAACCTCGCCGATGAAGGGTTCGCCGCTGGCTTAACCTCGACGAATGGAGAGCTTCACGCCACGCAACCTCGCTCAATGAAGGGTTTCACGCTGGCTTAACCTCGTCAATGGAGAGCCACGCTTGGCTAACCTCGCCTCGATGAAGGGTTTCGCCGCTGGCAACCTCGATCGAATGGAGAGTCACGCTGGCTTAACCTCGCTCAATGAAGAGCTTCGCTTGGCTTAACCTCGCTCGATGAAGGGCTTCGCCGCTGGCTTAACCTCGCCCGATGAAGGGTTTCACGCTGGCTTAACCTCGACCGAATGGAGAGCTTCGCTGGCTTAACTTCCTCATATGCTACTAAGAACAGGTCGAACTTTCAAACCGCGACCGGAATTGGACTAATTATATATGAAAATCGACTATCTCGACGAGACGGAGCTAACCAAACCCACCCTAAGGGTTCCGGTTTGCTCTGTCATTTTGCCCAATTCCTTCCTGGGCTTGAGAGATATCAAAGACTTTGTAAAGTGAACTTAACCTTTAGGCGGAGAACGATCCGACGAGGACGATAGTATGATACTCACAATGAACCCTGGATCAACTTGGATTCGCTGGATGAGGACGATAGTATGATTGTCATTGATTTGAACTTCACATACTTTCTGGCCTACAACAAAATTCAAAAGAAATGCCTTTTATTTTAACATGCATAATGAAAATCAAAAAGATTACAACTTTTATCCTTAGGAACAAACACGGTGATCTCTCTATGTCGAGGTCCTCGCTATGCGGTTCTTTGCCCGTCGGGAATTTTGTGTCCGTGGACCACCGCAATTCAAATCCAAGTAGAGACCCTGCCTGAACTACGATAAAGGCCTCGCTTCACGAAGGAAACGGCTACCGAGGGGATCACACTCGAAGGAGAGGATCGCCGGGATCACACTCACGGGAGAGGATCGCCGAGCCGGTGAGATCTACTAGGAGAAATCACAGCGCTATCCCCGAGGTTAAGACGGCTTAACCTAGAGGGTATCTCAGAGTCGACCAATTCGTACCTTCCGCTTGTAGATCGACGTCCGATCGACTTGTGTCACGGCGTTCTGAACGGCAAGGCCGGGCGGCTGGATCTCGTGGAGAACTCTTTAGAAAATCCTCAAAATCCTCGCCAAGCCCAAAAGCCAAATCCTCCAAAATCCCAAGTCCGGTCCTTCCAACCAGATCCGCCTCCGGTTCAAGACCCCCTATTTATACAATGGAGGGGTGTGCGCCTGCCACCTTGGTGGTTTCTACCACTTTGCCGCAGCCACTCTGCCAGGGTCGCAGGTGGCTCGGCCAAGGGGCACCGGGCTGTTGATCGAGGTGGCTCTGGCCAGTGGCCGAGCCACCTTGGCCACTTTGGCTCAGGTTTCAGGCCGCCGCCTTTATGGCTGCTCGCCGCTTCATGCCTTTCTCCGATTCTTCATTTATCTCTTTCGGTCTTCCGGCTTAGTTTTGTTCGATAATGTCGCCGCTAGGTTTGAGTCCGCGTTCGATCAACTTTCGAGCTTAAGCTGCCCGCTTGCATTGACGGACTAAGTACGGCTGATTCCGGCTCTCGCCAACGCTTGAGTTTAGTCAACTCGCGACGCCGCTTCATTGGCTCGTGACGCCCTGCCGACTCACTTCATGTGCTCGCCGACCGCTTCTACGCTGCCTTTGCGGCGTGACGCTTTGCCGCCGGTTTGTCGAATGGATCGTTAGTTGCCAACCCACCGCCGCCTTTGTTCGACTTTTATCCTTGTGAACAAACACGAG
The DNA here is from genome assembly GCA_012295165.1 of Asparagus setaceus. Classification (NCBI taxonomy): domain Eukaryota; kingdom Viridiplantae; phylum Streptophyta; class Magnoliopsida; order Asparagales; family Asparagaceae; genus Asparagus; species Asparagus setaceus. Next base: position 83,257,688 of record CM022703.1, read on the forward strand.
GATCTCTGTTATGTCGAGGTCCTCGCTTGCGTGGGTTCTTTGCCTGTGCCGGGGACTTTTTGTGTCCGTGGACCACCGCGCAATTCCAATCCAAGTAGAGACCCGGGTTCTGGAACTACAGATGTAAAGGGGCTCGTTTCACGAAGGAAACGAAGCGCCTGAGGGGATCACACTCACGAAGGAGAGGATCGTCATGGGATCACACTCACGGAAGGAGAGGATCGCCGAGCGGTGAGATCTACTAGGAGAAATCACAGCGCTATCCCTGAGGTTAAGACGAAGCTTAACCTAGAGGGTATCTGTAGTTCGACCAATTCGCTACCTTCCGCTTGTATATCGGGCGTCATTTGGACTTGTGCTCGCCCGTGCTCGGGCAGTCGTCGGCGGCTTCGTGAATCTCAGAGAACTCTTTAGAAAATCCTCGAAAATCCTCGCCAAGCCCAAAAGCCAAATCCTCCAAAATCCCAACCAAGTCCTTCCAAATCCGTAGTATCCGACCTCTGAAGTCAAGACCCCCTATTTATACAATGGAGGTGTGCTTCCGACCACCTTGGTGGCTCGGCCACTGGCCGAGCCACCTTGGCCACTTTGGCAGAGGTTTGGCCGGCGGTCTTTGCGCGTTTTTCCGTCGTTCGGCGTCGTTTCTCCGTCGATTCTTCGCCGATTCTTTCGGTCTTCCGGCTTAGTTTTGCTCGGTAATGTCGCCGTTGTGTTTGAGTCCATGCCCGATCAACTTTCAGAGCTTGCGCCCGCTTGCATTGACGGACTGGCACGGTTGATTCCGTCTCGCCAACGCTTGAGTTTAGTCAACTCGACGCCGCTTCATTGGCTCGTGACGCCTTGCCGACTCACTTCATGTGCTCGCCGACTCGCTTCACGCTGCCTTTGGCGGCGTGACGCTTTGGCGACGCCGGTTTGTCGAATGGATCGTTAGTTGCCAACCCACCGCCACGAAGTTTCGCTCGCATCGATAAGCAATTTTTATGCCTACGGCCGAGCCACCTCGGCCAAGTTGGCGAGTGGCTTCGGCCAAAGTGGCCGACACTCCTGACCACTTGGCCGAGCACCTTGGCCAATTGGCGGTGGCCGGCACAAAGTGGCGAGCCACCTTGGCCACTTTGGTAGAGGTTTGGCAGCGGCGCCGTCTTCTTGGCGTTTTCGTCGTTTAGCGTCGTTTCTCCGTCGATTCTTCGTCGATTCTTTCGGTCTTCCGGCTTAGTTTTGCTCGGTAATGTCGCCGTTGTGTTTGAGTCCGCGCCCGATCAACTTTCAGAGCTTGCGCCCGCTTGCATTGACGGACTGGCACGGTTGATTCCGTCTCGCCAACGCTTGAGTTTAGTCAACTCGCACGCCGCTTCATTGGCTCGTGACGCCTTGCCGACTCACTTCATGTGCTCGCCGACTTCGCTCTCGGCGTTTTTGCGGCGTGTGGCGTTTTGCGACGTCGGTTTGTCGAATGGATCGTTAGTTGCCAACCCACCGTCACGAGTTTCGTTCGGGTACTGATAAGCAATTTTTTATGCCTACAAGCACAACTCATCCTCTTATTCCGTAATGGACAATATTAACATTATCTTTTAAGGCTTAATGTGTCAATATCAATCGATCACTTTCAGAAACTTTTTATTACCCATTTAAACATTTTAACCAATTCAATTCTAGTAAATGGTCGGTACCATTCCTGGTGATCATAAATATAAGGTTTCAGCCCCATTTCGCTTGATGTTATCTTTACTACCTCTTGCTAGAGGTTTGGTAAATGGATTAGCCAAGTTTTTATTTGTGTTAACATAGATAATTGTTATGACACTATCTTGTATCAATTGTTTCACATATTCATGTCTTAGACTTATGTGTCTAGAGTTACCATTATATGTACAACTATAAGCCCTTGATAAAGTGGCTTGACTATCACAATGGATAGATATAGAAGGCATTGGACTAGGCCATAACTTAATGTCTAGCACTAACTTTTTAATCCATTCAGTCTCTTTACCCGTTGCTGCTAGATCAATGAACTTAGATTCTATGATGGAGTGTGAGATACATGTTTGAATCCAAATCAAATGGCTGAAATATCGATAAACTAAAATCCTAGTCAAGATTGTCAAAATTGTCATTTGAGCTAAAATCTAAATCCAAATCAAATGACTGAGATGTTGCTAAACTAAAATCTAAATCAAAATTGACCGGAATGTCATTTAAACTAAAATCCAAATCAAATGATCGAGATGTCACCAAACTAAAAATCCAAATCAAAATTGACCAAATGTTATTTAAACTAAAAATCAAACCCCGAATCAAATCAACCTCCACCCAAATCAATATCCATCTTTATATGTCCAAGCTAGAAGCATCTTTTTAAGTCTCTTTTTAAATTGTATATTGGGGATATGCCCCTGGTTAAGCCTTATAAAATTACATTATTTTAATAGAACCGCCACGTTTTTGCTGTGAGTTCTCTTTGATGATTAATTGACTCTTAATAGAAGTTGCCTCTTTGAGAGGGTAATTAACAATAGACTCTTTGATGAATTTATGAATCTAAGTTATATATCTTAATTAGATGCTCTTAATTGTATCTAAGTTAAGGAAAACAATTTTGATTACACACTCAGTCCATACCCTCCTTCTCTCTCCAAGTCACCATCCCTCAACCTCTGCCATGTCCACTTTCTCCCTCACCGCCACCTCACCCTATCATGTCCCCAATCCCATCACCATCCTCTTTTGTTTGCTCTCAAAATTAATGAATGAAAAGGGTGCATACTGAACAATACAGAAATGGGTGAGTGGCTGAAATCCAATGAACAGTAGAAGCTAAAATTGGGCCCACTACTTTCCTAAACCACCCTCAACTAAAATCATAGCATTAAGTTTAAAACTATAAAAAGAGATAATAGGTTAGGGGCAACAATGGAAGATGAAAAAAAAACCCCTAGCTTTTAGACAATATATTATTATTAGATCAAGTTTGGGAAAAAATCGTATTTGTGGGAAAAAGCAATCTTACTCATCTGAAAATGGAGTAAGCAATATATAATTAAGCCGATAGACAGTTATCCACTGGTCTTTTCATCCATTACGCCGATCCAAGATATAAAGCTCACCTCAGATTTCATGTGATATCTCGATTTCACGGATTCCAAAGCGATCAATGGATATAAAGTTGATGACACCCCTATCAACTTAGTTTATATGTTCTCGGCTCCTAAAATTGTCCTTGTAGCTTCAACTATAGGGCCTGCTTGTTTCAAGTTTTAGGCTTTCAAAACTTAGAAAAGCCTCTAACAGCCCAATCTAAAAAAAGTGTATAAATAGAAATCTAATCATGTTATGAACCTATTTATGGATGTCCATAAACTCATGAATTTACTCCTCCCCATTTGACTTTTAGAATTATTTCTAAGGTCTTATAACTCTAATGTATATATATAGTTGTAATGCATGAAGCAAAAGAGATAAGTGAAAAAGAAAAGTTCTCTAACTCTCTAAATTCTCTAATCTCAAGGAGTAAATTTTTAGTTCTACAAAGTATTTCACAACACGTTATCAGCACGATAGTATCTTTCTGAGTTTCATCATCTAGTTGAAGGTATAATTTCTTTACTATCACTACAAAAAAAAGGTCCATTAACAACGGAAAAATCCGTCGTAGCAAGCATCTAAATCCGTCGTTAATGGGCACTAACGACGAAGAAGTGCTCCGTCGTGAGCTGTCGTTAATAGGCTTGACGCTAATGACACTTAACGACGGAAAACGTGATCCGTCGTTAAAAGCCAACAACGACAGCATATATGTTCCGTCGTTGGTCTTAAATAATAACAAATGAACACGGAACATTAACAACTAATAACAACCGCCGTTATTAAGTAAATCAAATTTAGTTTAATTTGGCCATTGACAGCTGACTCACGTTGTTAGGCATTAACGACGAATAAAAACTATCGTTAATGTAAAATAAAAATTTAGTTAAATTTAGCGCTATTGGTAGTTGACTTCGTTGTTAATAGACATTAATGACAAATAAAAATCGTTGTTAGTAGCATATTAACATATGATAGGCCACCGCCTAACTTTAACGTTAATATTTTAACCATTGTTACCTATCATCACCACTAACTTTAACGCATTATCTTAACCATTGTTACTACACTTTAACGACTAAAGTTGTCATCACTTATGGAAGCCCTTTCAAACACATTACATCAGCGACAAATTAGTCAATAGAGATTGCCACATACAAGCTTTAGAAGTGAATAGGACAGAGTTGCAACTTTTTATTGACAAAGAAATTTCACAAGTACATACTTTGAAACCACACGCACATGGAATTACATTTCAATCCAACTTTGCAGCTAAAACACTTAATTAGAGGAGATAGAACTAAGTTTACATGACAACTCAACTCCAAAACTCAAGTAAAGAAGACTATAAATTATAAGCCTTCGAAAGCCTTTATCACCAGCTAGATGCCCTGCTTGAAACTTCATTAATCTTTATTAAAAGTCGCTATTCACGTTAATTAGCACGATTGCCCGAACAAAATCAGAAAATACATAAACACAACTTAAAATGCATTAAATATGTGCACATTTGCTCTCTAAAGATGGTGGGGTGATATTGTCCAAGAATTGATTCTCAATGACATTGTTCCACGGACAATTATCAATCAATCTTCACCTTAAATCTCTTTTAGCGATAGCTACCAGATATGTCTTCATAGGAAAAGAGACTCAGTAGCTTTGTGACATGTCAACATACTCATCATTCAACGTGAATCGCTATGAAAAAATTGATTATTCGAAGGACCCAGATCACCGATTCTAACATGTATAGAATTACCCGACCAACGCAAAAGAAAATATGAATCTATAGTCAAAAGATACTAAATTTAGACCAAGCAAAAAGAAATATGAATAGCAAAGTAGCATAGTCATGAATCACAAAAGACAAGCATACATAAGTAACATCCATTGTAGGTAAGTGCAGAATTCTTGATTAAAGGGTTAACTGCAGATATACCCCTTGTACTATAGCCAATTTGAACTTACTACCCTTATGGTTCTATTATTGAGATAGACCCCCATGAGTGAAATTTTGACCCTTTTAGAGATCTATCTGCAACAATAGATTTTCACTCAGGATTTCTATCTGCAACAATAGAGCTCTTTCAACGGGATCTATCTGCAACAATAGAACTACAGGGGGAGCAAGTTTAATTTGTCGGTTGTACAAGGGGGAGTCAATCTGCAATTAACCCTATATTTAATGAAGTAAAACCAAAAGGGAAGATAATGCTTGCCGACCTCAGAGTCGATTTGACTCATTTGCACCGGTCCTTCTAGATCAAATCTTTCGTATAAATTCATCCGCCTGCCCCGCACTGTGAGAAAAATGAAAAATGAAAAAGAAACATCATATAAGTATCTCTGTGAAAAAGACATACACAATTTTCATATTTCTTCTTATCCTCTATAAAGGAAATAAATCGAAGTCGCTAAATTCCTTAGTTCTTAATTTGTAGCCGATTACAAGTCAATGTTATTAAAAACACTTGCTATAGAAAAACTTGATGCCGCTTGGAAGGAAATGACATGTTCCTCTTTATTTAAATTTAGCAGACAATGGTAATTTTATGAATAAAACTATTAGTTGATAACATAATAGGATGTTGGCTTAGTAGTTTCAAGCAGAGGGCACCCTTCTAAAGCAAGAAGAGGGAAAACTGGTATTGCATCAAACACGCAAGAATAGCAAAGTTTGGGAAAGAAATACCGATTTTCATATTTTAAACCACTAATAATTCTTAAGCCTTTCTCGTTTGCCAACGATGATATGACCAATGAAACAAGGATGGATTCACAGTTGAAGTGGATGTTAGAACATTACAAGAAAAATATATTATACAATACCGAGATGACCGATGTATATTATACGAAATCATTATATCTTGACCGGTGTTAACTTTATAATCTCCGTGAAGAACATCATCAACTTGAGTCACTTTATTAACACCTAGAAACCAAGTAGACGTATAATTCAAAGAATGTCCGCTATAAGCCTATAAACAATGCCAATGGAAACAAAGTCCGCTAAAGGTTAATAGAAGAGCTTACAACATACGTGAGGATGTGGGTAAAGACTAATGATTCTTGTATGCAACGCATCAAGTACTTCAACTCTTTCACATTCTCATATCTCGAAGTCTTCCATGTAAAACATCATCAACCTCTTGTTGTGCTCTAACTAAAGTAGATGGGTTCTTCAAGATAAAAAAACAAATTTGATAGAGTTAATAAATTTGGTGCGCTTGCTTACCAACATTCTTTACAATAAAATAATTGAATTTATTTTCAAATCAATGATACATAAGAAAAAAATCAGGACTTTGTGGGAGATTCCACTTGACAAAGGTGAAGTGAACACATCACCGGAAAATCGATCTTTGTGGAGAGAGTTTCATGTGATTCAGTGCCAGCGTAATACGCTTCTTTGATATAGCGACGCATTCAAAAGAATTCCACTCTTGACGCTAGAAAGATATTCTTAGATATTCTTAGATCACTCTCATTCTTATTTTACCAAAAGAAAATTGTTGAAAGTGTTTTAAAAGTGATCAAAGAAAATAATTCGCAATATGAAACACGTAATTGAAGACTCCTACCGACTGTTCATACACAACGTGATAAATAGTAATAGACATACATTCATTCATATGTAAGTGCAGTTCAAACTATCTATGAGCTTCTGGAGAATATAATAAAAGTTCCTTTGCTCCCAAAAAATAATTTATTTGCATAACATTGTATCAATCAATTATTTACGACCTCCGAACTATCCTCAAATATGTATATTATCGATTTTTCTCGAGCTCAACCTTCAGAGCTCACCAATCTAGATAACATTATACCAAAATTTTCCATAAAATTAAGAAAAATTGCGAAATTACCTTAAATTTGCCTACGGGAGTAGGAGGAGTAACCGGCCGATAATTGGCGGTAAAAGGTAGGGAAATTAAGGTTAGAAATAGAAATTATGGTTAGGGTTTTAAAGAAGAGGATAGAGTACTCACTTGTCAGCGGCGACGGAATAGATGACTCGCAAGGGACCGGAGGAAGACTTGATTTCGTGAGAGGGAGTAGGTCAAATTAGGGCGTGAGGATGAATTGATTTCGGGAACGGAATGAGAAAGGGGCCTCGGTGCCGTGAGACGCAGTCGGGAGAGGGGATGGCGATGCCGCCGGTCCGGGACGGCGTCAAAGGAGAGGAGGGATACGCCGGGGTGGTGTTAAGGCAATGGAGGGTTTGGGGAAGGGAATGAGAAAAAGCTAATGGGAACGAAAGGAGATATAGGTTCTTTTGATTTGGGAACCAGAGAGGTCGGGTTTCAATTTTGGGGGCCTAAATAATTAGAGGGAAAAATCCCTCCAGCTTTTTCAATGACCCACTGCTATATAGCACATTAACGACTATTTTGTTGTCCGCTGTGATTATATGACATATTAACGATAGATTTTGATAGTAGTAACTAATTTAAAAATAATTCTCTCGTAATTGATATACTCACTAACGACGGATTAAAAAATTGGTCGTTACTATCTTTAATAACAAGAACGCTTTTGATCCATCGTGAAATCTTGGTCGTTAATGGACCTTTTTTGTAGTGTATGCTTTATATGTACATACACACATATATTTACACAATGAACTCCATCATACTAACATCCTCTTATTATGTATTGTGACTTTAACTTATGTGTATATGGTTTTATTAGAGATAACCTATTATCTACATATTTAAATATTATCCTAATTCATAACTAGTCCATATTTTCTCGCTTGTATCTTTTATTTGAATTTGGTCATTATTTTCCACATATTCTATATTTTGATGTAGAAAGCATGACATATACATGTATGGATTGGAAAATTTTTAAGAATTTGTATCTTACCAAATAGTATTTATTCAGTTTTATTCTTAATATTTATTATTTATGCTCTTAGCAATATCTTTTGTTACCATCATTATGCTTTAATGCATTAATAATATGTGTTTTTAGACCTTGTTTAACAAGGATATTTGTATCCACAATCAAAAGAATTCAATTTGAATTCCATCTTTTCCGTGGGAATTTTCAACAATTTATAATATATGTTTTCATATTGATTTGGACATCTCAAGAAGTAAGATGAGCTTGTTTAATTAAAAGCTTATTGTTTTCTTCTAAGAAATAAGTATTATAGTTTACTACTAATAATATTTATAACTAAATTAAGTCAAATGAATAATTGAAATTGATGAAGCATAGATAGACATGACAAATTTTAAGCATACATGATATGTTATTATTCATACTCTATTCCCTCAAGTGAATGTGACTAATGGATACCGGGTCATGGTTATAGACACTACCGAGATAACTATCATGGTCATGGTGGTCATATTAACAACTCTTCCACTCACAAGAATAAATCTTACCACTTGAAGTGGGACAATATTGAAGAGAATGGTAAAAGTGGACAAAACAAGTATTCAATGAGTTTAGAAATATATATGTTATTGCCGCAACATGAAAGGTTATTGGTCACGTACTTGTCGTACACCAAAATATCTTGTTGAACTATATCAAGCATCCCAGAAGGAAAGAAAAATGTAGAGGCAAATTTTGCCTACCAAAATGAAGATTTTGACCATGATGATCCTATTGATATAACACATCCGATGTAGCCGATTTCTTTGAAAACCCGAAGGTAGAATTGATCATGGGAATGTCCGAATAATTAAAGTTTCTCCAGTATTTTTATTTTACTATATGATTTCTTATAAGTTTAATACGAAACTTTAATTATACTAATAATTCTATGTTGATTGACAATATTTCTTATAATATATTTTACCTTCGCTTAATGAAGAAAAATATGGATATTCTTGAGTCTTCAATTGGTTTCAAGACCACCATGAAGATATGTGTCTAGCAGATAGTGCAACAACGCACACCATACTTAATGATAAGAAATTTTTTGTTCATTTGATAATGGGAGAGGCGGATGTTAATACAATATCCGGAAGTGCAAAATAAACTGAAGGCTCTGGAAGAGCTATTTTACTATTCCCTGAAGGAACAAACTTTATTATAGATAACGCATTATTCTCCAGCAAATCTCAAAGAAATTTATTAAGCGTTAAAGATATTTGCCGAAATGGATATCATATTGAGATAGTAAATGAGAATAATATCGAATATCTTTATATTACAACTAATATTTCGGGTAAGAAATGTGTATTAGAAAACTACCCTCATTTTCTTCTAGCTTACACAAATATCAGTACAGTTGAAGCATATGCCATAGTGAACCAGAAGTTCACTGATACAAAATACTTTTATTATTTGGCATGACCGACAATCATCCCGATCAATAATGATGCGAAAAATAATTAAGAATTCACATACATCCATTGAAAACCGTAAGATTTTTCAATCTAATGAATTCTCATGTGCTTCTTGTTCTCAAGGTAAATTAATTACTAGACCATCACTAACTAAAGTTGGGATTGAACCTCCCACATTTTTGGAATGTATTCCAGTTGATATCTGTGGACCTATTCATCCACCATGTGGATAATTTCGATATTTTATGGTGCTTATAGATGCATCTATAAGATGGTCACATGTATGCTTATTATCAACTCGCAACCTGGCATTTGCGAGATTGCTTGCTCAAATAATTCGATTAAGAGCATAGTTTCCAGAATATGCAATTAAGACAATTCGTCTTGATAATGCTGGAGATTTTATATCGCATGCTTTTAATGACTATTGCATGTCAATTGGAATAACTATTGAACATCCTGTAGCACATGTTTATACACAAAATGGTTTAGCAGAATCGTTCATAAAATGTCTGCAATTAATTGCAAGACCATTACTCATGAGAACAAAACTCCCCATTTCGGTCTGGGGACATGCTATTTTACATGCAAGAATATTGCGTATCGCACCTACAAGTTATCATAAGTTCTCCCCTTACAACCGGCTTATGGTCAGGAGCCAAATATTTCCCATCTAAGAATTTTTAGATGTGCGGTATAAGTTCCAATTGCTCCACCACAACGCACTAAGATGGGACCCCAAAGGATGTTGAAACTATATGTTGGATATGACTCCCCTTCTATAATTAAATACATTGAACCAATGACTGGGGATGTTTTTACGGCATGGTTCGCCGATTGTCATTTTGGTGAGACAAAATTTCCAACATTAGGGGGAGAAAATAAATAGCTGGTGAAAGAAATTACATGGAATACATCATAATAAAATCATCTTGATCCTCGCACAAAGCAATGTGAACTAGAAGTTCAAAAGATGATTCATTTGTAAAATATAGCAAATCAATTGCCAGACGCATTTACTGACCCAAAGAAAGTGACAAAGTCACATATACCAGCTGCAAATGCTCCAATCCGGATTGATGTCCCAATAGGACAATCCGTTAATATTATAAGTAATGAGTCTAGAGCACGCCTAAAGCATGGTAGACTAATCGGTTCCAAAGATAAAAATCCTCGAAAAAGAAAAAGAGCAAATACTCAAGATAGCCCCATTAAAGGAGAAGAACTCCAGAAGAGAATCAAGACATAGATACAACTCCAGAAGAGAACAATGACATAACTAATCATAAAACTCCAGAAGAAGGTCAGGTACCTGAAATTAGTGAAGATGAAGAGATCTCAATAAGTTATTGTTCGCGGTAAAAGTTGGGATGATTGTCATTGATTTGAATTTGCTTACAGCTTCTTTGGCCTACAACAAGATTCAAAAGAAATGCCTTTTATTTTAAGCATAATGAAAATCAAAAAGATTACAACTCTTATCCTTGTGAACAAACACGAGGATCTCTCTATATCGAGGTCCTCGCCATGCGGGTTCTTTGCCTCGTGTCGGACTTTTGTGTCCGTGGACCACCGCGCATTCCAATCCAAGTAGAGACCGTTCGAACTATAGATCGGCGGGCTCGCTTTACCAAGGAAACGGCTACCGAGGATCAAACTCACGAAGGAGAGGATCGCCATGAATCACACTCACGAAGGAGAGGATCGCCGAGGGTGAGATCTACAAGGAGAAATCACGGCATTATCCCCGAGGTTAAGACGAAGCTTAACCTAGAGGGTATCTCAGAGTTCGACCGAATTCCGTTACCTTTCGCTAGATCGGCGCCGATCGCGACTTGTACTATTGCTGCTCTGGGACCGCGGCGCCGACATCGTAGACCTCGAAGAATTCTTCGGTCCGAGCTCTTCCAAATCCCCAAAATCCAATCTCCCGAAGCCCCTTCGAAGATGACACCCCTATTTATACAATGGAGGTGTTCGCCAACCGGCGGCTCGGCCATGTCGAGCCACCTGGCCAGTTGTCGGTGGCTCGCCATGGTGAGCCCTCGCCACTTGGTCGGCACTCTGCCAGAGCCGAGGGCGCTCGCCAGTGGCCGGCCACCGGCAACTTTGGTCGAGGTTTATTTCGCGCCGCCTTTGCGGCGCTTTCCTCGCAAGGCCGCTTTCCCGCGATTCTTCGTCGATTCTTCGGTCTTTCGGCTTAGTTTTGTTCGTGATGTCGCCAGCGGTTTGAACTGCGTCGATCAACTTTCGAGCTTAAGCGCCCGCTTGTATTGACGGACAAGTACGGTTGATTCCGCCTCGGCCAACGCTTTGAGTTTAGTCAACTCAAGACGCCGCTTCATTGGCTCGTCCCTTCCACTCACTGCGCGCTCGCCGATTTGTTTCCTTTTTGGCGTGATGCTTTGTGACGCTTCTTTGTCGAATGGATTGTTAGTTGCCAACCCACCGTCACGAAGTTTCGCTTCGTACGATAAGCAATTTTTATGCCTACAGATATTCTCCAAAGCGCCTCGGCCTCGATTCTTGATGAGTCCGAGATGCTTTGACATGATGGTTCCTACCACCACTGAGGGTCCCAAAAGATAGCTTCAAGTCTTCGATTCTTTCAGATCATCCAGCTTCTTTGTAGGATTCGATAAGATCACGGTGCTGCATTTATTGTCCGACCGCTTGTTATCTTGATTTGAAGCGATGGGTGAGTTTTGTTTGTAACTCGTGGTCGGTTGGTTGTTGTTTAACTAACCATCGCTTTTGACTTTTCAGATGTCGGCGAACTCCTTGTTGGCTACACATTGGTCGTTTCGAGTACATGGAGTTTCGTGAACCCCAATCGGCTAATTCTTCCTCATCACGGTGCCGTTAGTTTAACCACAGCGGAGGATGATCTTTTCATGGAGATATACTCCGAGGACTTTGTCAAACAGAGACCATTTGGGTTTCAACCTTCGCCCTAGCTTTGGTTGGCGAAAGCGACGCTTTGACCGTGTGGATTCGAACCGCTGATCGCAAATTTTGGCGACGACGCTGGTTGGCGCCAAGCATCGATTACTCCTTGCCGAGTACTATTATCCATAGTGGGAGGAATTTATTCCCGCTCCAAACTGTTGACCGATAGCCCTAAAGAACGCATCTAATTGGCATTGTACAAAGGGAGGAGTCTTTTCGAGGTAGAGCTGCTGTCCGGCCAATATAAGCCTCGCTGTAATGGCCAATTTATCCCTCTTTAAGGTTCCACAATAGAGAAAATTGAGGGTTATTGAGTTATCCCTAAGAATATTTCTTGTGAGAATATTCTTCGGGAACTTCTCAACTAATTAGGAAACAGCTTTATACCGTAATCCTTATTGAGTAGGATTAGGCGAATTGATTCACGCCGATGCAATCCGCGACGATCGAAGTTATCCCTAAGAATATTTCTTGTGAGAATATTCTTCCGAACTTCTAACAAATTAGGAAATAGTTTATACTGTGAATCCTAGTTGAGTAGGATTAAGCACGCTGATTTACGCCGATGCAATCCGCATTTATCGAAGTTATCCTAAGAATATTTTTGTGAAAATATTCTTCCGAACTTCTCGATAAATTAGGAAACAGCTTATACCGTAATCCTAGTTGGAGTAGGATTGCACGCTGATTTACGCCGATGCAATCCACACGATCGAAGTTATCCCTAAGAATATTTTTGTGAAAATATTCTTTCGAACTTCTCAATAAATTAGGAAAGCTTTATACTGTAATCCTAGTTGGAGTAGGATTAGGCTTAACGCTGATCGCGGCCGATGGGGCCTTTATGGGTGTTATTCTAATAAATCTTCTAATCTTTCCAAACTTGGCGGAGGGAGTAGGAGTCAATCAACGGACTGATTTGGCACTAATTTGACATCGGATAAGGTTCCAATTAGGACTCTTAATTAGGGGCTGATTAGAGTCCTAATTAGAAATTGATTGGGCTCAATTAGAATTCCTACTTCTTGCCAATAGGAGTCCTTGTTCAAAGAGGATTGGGTCCATATGGGGTTGTTATAAATACCCACCACCCTCCTTTTCTCGACCTAGGCGGCCCCTCTCATTGCTTTCTCTCTCTCTTGTTTTCATCTGGCTTCTGCGTCATTATCTTCTTCAATCAACACGGTATGCTGCGAGAGTTTTACAAGGTCTTTTTCATCTTTTCTTCTCTCTTTTCTTTGTGTATGCGGTGATGAAAACCACGAGGGGAGAAGCGAGGCCGTGTCGGCGAGGCGTAATGGCGACGGCGGCGGCAACAATGGCCAGCTGGCAACAGCGGCAATTGTTGAAGCGTGACGCCCGTAGTGAGCTCATCAGCGTCTGGCGGCGCTAGGCGCCGGAGGCGAACTGGCTTGAAACTGCCCACCGAGCAGCGCGAAGCGCCGGCACTGAAGCGCCACAATTGCCGCTAGCCGAGTGCTTGGATCGCGGCTTAGAACCTGACTGCGCTGGCCGAGCAGGCAACTGACTGAACACCTGATCGCCTTATTGCCCGGCTTTAAGCGTGTTAGCCGATCGGTCGTGGTTGTTGCACCGTTGTGGGAATGCCGATCTTTCTTGATGCCTTTTGTTGATTTTTGTGCATATCGACTTTATTTGTCTTCTTTTGCGGTTCGATGTCGTCGCTAGAATCTCATGTTAGAGTCGATCATTCGCCGCCCGGCGTGACACCGCGCCTCCTTCTTTCGGTGAATGCGCCCGGCGTCATATATATCTTGTATCCCCGGCAGCTCTCCTTTGTGGCGATTGGGAAAACGAAATTCTCCTTCGTGAGGATTGAGGCTTCAATCACCGTCTTTAGCGGGGCGATTTCATACCGTACCCTGCCTTTAGAGCGGGATATATATTGTCGCTTTATTTATCGCGACTATATTTATCGTTCTCCGGGTATCGATGCTTGGTGAAATCGTCGTGCAGATAAAGGTGAGTGACTCAATCTCATGGGTTTAGAAGAGTTCTCGCCTTATCTTGTTTCCTTTTTCAAGATATTCCTCCTAAATGATTTGTTAACCCTTTGTTCTCTTGTGGTGGCGGATGCTCCGATGATTATTAGGTCTGCCGAAGGCTCCAAATGTCAAGTCTCGATTCTTAAGGTCATCAGGAGAACACCTCTTTCCCAGAAGCGAACGCAGCGAGGCGAACACCGCGAGGAAGAAACCGGCGAAGCTGAGCCTACCATCATAATTTCGGATGGCGAGTTTGAGGATCGCTTCCATCATCCGCTCCACAGCCTCCCTGCGACCTTGGCGAGAAACCGGGATTTCCCACCCCTTGGTATAGAGTGGGTGGAGGCCCAGGTTAATCTTGGCGGACCACTTCCCGCGAATTCAACCCATCGCGAGATTGCCGGGCCATCTGCCGTTCGACTCCGGTTACGTGATGGGTCTCCCTTATTTGTTGGAGAATGGTTTGAAGCAGGATCTCTATTATCGAGGTTAGATGGGCGACTCCTATCGTCTTACGCCCATTCATATTGACTATCTTGGAGAATTCGGCGTGTTGGTGGCCCTCGGCTAGCTAATCGTTGTGGCAGCTCACTAGCTGTAACTCTTAGCGTGCCGTGTGGAGGATTTAGCCTTTTGAATCATGCGATGAGGTGATACGACTCATCGGCGGACTCGGATCAAGGCTTCGTGAGCAGCGCTTTTAAGGAAATATCGAGCAAGAGATCATTTCGAACTCATATGGCGGCGATTAGTAAACGCGGTAAATAAGATAAACGCTACCACCCGTAATGAGCGTCTGAGGAATCGGGCTGTTCAAGGGAGAAAGCGTTGAAGAATTTCCGCAGCGTGAGTGCACGAGTCGAGGATGTCAGCGAGCGTGAAGCAAATCCTGAAGCGTCGCGTGGAACATCGCGGTTGCTATTGCGGCGAACTTCGAAGAAGGAACGAAGGAAGCCAAGGCCGGGTTCGGCGATCAGGGAAGAAAAATTGCGCCGCCGTCAAAGGCTGACCTTGCTTCCTTCACATTCTTGGATGCAATGAAGTCGGTGTGGCTGCGGTTTTACGTTCTCTTTGTTGAGCCCGGGCGTTACGATTTTTATTTAGATGTATTATCATAACTTTGCTTAAATCAATTGTCTCGACAATTGTAGCTCCTTCTATATTTGCTTCAAATGAATAAGATTTATTCCTTTCATTATTTATTATGATTCTTTTATTTCGCCGTAAATAATTAACCATAATACTTATAGGATTTTGGCAAATCCTCACCCAACGGGTTTGATGAGCCTTTCCCAACTACCGCTTGAGTTGGGCTAGCGGCGGATTATCCGATCCGCTCCGCACGCGACGCTTGTGCTAAAAGAATAAAACTCTCTTAGACTTGTTGCTATGATATTGAATACATAGGTTTCAGACTTTTACCGCAAGAGACCACCGCGAACGCCAGACACGTAGACTCATCCCTTCTTAGGCTTCGATGAAATACCCTAATCAACTCGGTCTTCTTCACCGAGAAAGACTAAACCGCAACGCTGCAGGCGCTGGCTTTATCCCTTCTTAGGCTTCGATAAAATGCCCCTGATCGAACTCGTGTCTTCTTCAATCGGAAAGACTAAACCGCAACGCGGTGAGGCATTGACTTTAGGGTTATTGGCCAACCCCACCTTCAACGGGTTTGATGAGCCTTTACCAACTACCGCTTGAGTCGCTAGCATGTAGATTATCTAAACCGTTCTACACACAACGCTGTACTAAAAGAATGAAACTCTTAGACTTAATGCTACGATGTTGAATACGTAGGCTTCGTACTCTTTTCACGGGCAAGAGACCGCGACATTATTACCGCGTAGACTCATCCCTTCTTAGGCTTGGATGAAATACCCGAGTCGAACTCACGGTGTCTTCTTGATCGAGAAAAGACTAAGCGAAACTGGCGTGTTAAGTTGGCTTTATCCCTTCTTAGGCTGGGATAAAATGCCCGAATCGAACTTCGGTGTCTTCTTCAATCGGAGAAAGACTAAACGGCTTAGCGTGTGAGGCATTGACTTTAGGGTTATTGGCCAACTGACCTTCAGCGGGTTTGATGAGCCTTTACCAACTAGTTTGAGTTGGGCTAGCATGTAGATTATCTAAATCCGTTCTACACACTAGCGTTGTACTAAAAGAATGAAACTCTCTTAGACTTAATGCTACGATGTTGAATACGTGAAGCCGTCTTTTCACGGGAGACTAACGACAGCGCGTGTTACGCGTAGACTCATCCCTTAGGCTTGAGGGATGAAATACCCGAGAATCTTCACGGTGTCTTCTTCAATCGGAAAAAGACTAAGCGGAAACGCGAGTGTGAGGCGTTGGCTTTATCCCTTCTTAGGCGGGATAAAATGCCCGAATCGAACTCAGTGTCTTCTTCAATCGGAGAAAGACTAAACCGGCGTGTGTGGCGTTGACTTTATCCCTTCTTAGGCCGGGATAAAATACCCGAGAATCGAACTCGGTGTCTTCTTCAATGGAGAAAGACTAAGCGGAAACGCAGCGTGTGGCGTTGGCTTTATCCCCTTAGGCTTCGGATAAAATACCCCGAATCGAACTACGGTGTCTTCTTCAATGGAGAAAGACTAAACCCGGCAGCAGCGTGTGAGAGCGTTGACTTTAGGGTTATTAGCCAACTGACCCTCAACGGTTTGATTAGCCTTTACCAACTACGTTTGAGTTGGGCTAGCATGTAGATTATCTAAATCCGTTCTACACACAACGTTGTGCTAAAAAAATGAAACTCTCTCGGACTTAATGCGATGTTGAATCGTGAGGCTTGTCTTTTCATGGGAAGACTAACGGCAGCGGCGTGTTACGTAGACTCATCCCTTCTTGGGCTTGGGATGAAATACCCGAGATCGAACTCGGTGTCTTCTTCAATCGGAGAAAGACTAAACCGGCAGTGTGGCGTTGGCTTTATCCTTCTTAGGCTTGGATAAAATACCCCGAGCGAACAGCGGTGTCTTCTTAAATCGGAAAAAGACTAAACGGCAGCAGCGTGTGGCGTTGGCTTTATCCTCTTAGGACGGGATAAAATGCCCCAGTCGAACTCGGTGTCTTCTTCAATGGAGAAAGACTAGCCCGACAGCGTGTAGGCGTTGGCTTTATCCCTTCTTAGGCGAGGGATAAAATGCCCCGAGATCGAACTCGGTGTCTTCTTCAATCGAGGAGAAAGACTAAACCGACAGCAGCGTGTGGCGTTGGCTTTATCCTTCTTAGGCTTGGATAAAATGCCCCAAGATGAATCTTGGTGTCTTCTTTTGTGGGAGAATGGTAGGCAGGAGGAATTGATTGAGGTGGGAAAGGAAGAATGTGTTCTATTTCAGGGATGAGGCTATGGCAATTCATGTTGTTGGAATCGAAAAGACTTCGAGGCGACCTTGATCGGACAACCCGAGTGCGAAAATCCGCGTACCTTACGATCGGCGCTACCTAAGATGAAGATGGAACTAAGAGTGGGATCTCCTCGAGAACCCGAAAAGACTTCGAGGCGACCTTGAGTCGGACAACACGGTGCGAAAATCCGGCGCTACCTTGGTCGGCGCTACCTAAGATGAAGATGGAACTAAGAGTGGGATCTCCACTAGAACCTAAAAGACTCAGCGACCTTCACGGACAACCGTCCGAAAATCCCGACGATACCTTCCGGCGCTACCTAAGATGAAGATGGAACTAAGAGTGGATCTCCACTCGAGAACCGAAGAGACTCAGCACCTTCACGGACAACCTCGTCCGAAAATCCCTACAAGATACCTTCACGGCGCTACCTAAGATGAAGATGGAACTAAGAGTGGGATCTCCACCGAGAACCGAAGAGACTCAAAGCACCTTCGACAACCTGGTTCGAAAATCCCGGCACCTTCACTGGCTACCTAAGATGAAGATGGAACTAAGAGGGATCTCCACCGAACCGAAGAGACTCAGCACCTTCACGGACAACCCGGTCTGAAAATCCCTACAAGATACCTTCACGGCTTACCTAAGATGAAGATGGAACTAAGAGTGGATCTCCACCGAACCGAAGAGACTCAGCGACCTTCACGGACAACCCGGTTCGAAAATCCCTACGATACCTTCACGGGCTACCTAAGATAAAATGGAAAGAACCCTCCGCTTATCACTTAAAGGGTCTCGATGCTTGGAGAGGAAGAATTTTATATTCTATCTCCTACAGAAAAGGATTTTAATTGGGCCTCTTGTTCAGAAGGAATCAAGAGGAGATTAAGCAATGTACCGGAACAGGCCCACAAGGAATTTGATCGGTGGGGAAATTATGATGGAGGATAAATCTAGGGTTATCCTCAAGGAAAGTGGGTAACACATCCCACGAGGAACTTCCCGCTGAAACGGGTTATCCCAAGATACTAAGGGTAGTATTTCTTCAAGAACTTCCCATTTATCTACATTAATTGCCGGCCATTTTGGGTAATTAGGCGGTACGCACCATTAGAGTAGACCGCTTCTATTACAAACGGACCTCCCATTTAGGTTCAATTTACCTTTCTTTTGGAAGTGAGGATTATCGGTCCGAGCAAATGAGGACCAAATCTCCTTCTTTGAAACTCCGTTGTCGTACTTCTTGTTGAAAGCCCTCGACATCCTAGTTTGTAGAACTCAATGCATTGTTGAGCCTCTAGCGCTTCTCATCTAACATCTCGAGCTCTTCAGACGCTTTTGATGTTGTTCTTCTCGCCATCTCGCTGGAAAGGGCGGCGCGGCGACGGAATCGAATTTAACGGAGAATCGCCGCGACCCGTGAAACCGTGGAGTACGGTCTCTCCACATGGCGTATGCATACCGTGCGATACCAGAAGCCTCCGAAGTTTATCATCCCATCCGCTTTGTTACTCTTCACAAGCTTCGGCTGTAATTTTGATAATCGCCTTGTTGAATGCTTCGCTAATCCATTTGTCCGCGGATTATAAGCCGCTGACGACATCTTGTATCTTGAATTTCTCGCGAAACCTCGATGAAGGAATTGCCATAAATTGGGACCATTATCATGCACGATCCGTTTCGACACCATGTCGATAAATGACATGGTGTTTGATAAATTTGACGACATCGTACTTTTGACTTCTTTTAGTGGGATTGCTTCACTTGGAGAAGTAATCGGTGATCGCTAGAATAAACCGACGCTTTGACCGACGGAGGAAAATGGGACCTACGACGCCCATTCCCCATGTCTCAATGGCCGTGATGTGGCCGAAGGATGCAACCGCCAGAGGTCGATGCATATAATTCGCGGAATTTGACACGCGGCATTTCCGAAGCCGCATTCTCGACCGCCATTAATCATCGCGGCCAAAAGTAGCCCATTCTCCTCGATTCGATCAGAGCTTGGGACCAGCCTGTGCACCACATTCACCTCTCGTGCTTCCCAAAGGACCTCTCTTGCCTCTTTTTGAGAGGCACGGAGCAAAGACCATCGCACTCTCGCATATAGCATGTGTTTGTCGTGAAGAATCTTGAGCTCTTCACGGATTGATTCTCCTCACGCCTTCCTAGCATGCCATGTAAGACATAGTCGATGATAGGAAAGCCAATCTGGCTCCAACTTGGTTTGGGTTGTGTGTACTTTCGTAACTACCCCTTATCTTCTTGTGTCTCATCGATAATGGTAATAAGAGTGGTGAGTCCCGACCGTGAACTAGTTGCTCGGCTCTAAGGTTGTGCTAACGACGCCTAACGCAGCATCCGCGATAAGCGCTTTGGAGGCTGATATATTCGATGAAAAATTCTTCAATGAGTCCGCCATTTCAACGCTATTTGATGATAGGATTAGATCCGATTCTCGACTTCTCGTGAGTCACCACGAACCGCTTAACTATCAATTCGCTAATCGCCAGACGCCGAGATATTCGACCCCTTGGCTTAAACTAAGTCCAATAAGTAGCGCATTGTATTCAGCCACGCTATTAGAGCAAGGTTCGAGTGAATAAGCACGGGCATGACATGATTCCCTGGGAAACTAAGACAACCCCGACCGGAAATCTTAGAACATCCGGGGCACTTGCCACGCTAGCCTCGAGAAGCTCACAAAGTATAGTCGCCATATTTGCTAGGCGATGTAGTGTTAACTTCGTGGACTTCATCCTAAGATCATCATATAGCTCAACCAAGGCCCGCTATTCCGTTGGCGTACTAAGAGATCGCAATTGCTTGCCCTTTGACCGACTTCTGTTTGAAGTGCAAGTCGATTGGGACAAGAGCAAGGCCCATTTCGCCAAACGCCAACTCATTGAAGCCGCTGGTATAAATATTCTGACCGATTTACGCTAGAGATAACATAAATCGCCCGTCCACTAAATAGTGTCGCATTTTCTCAATCGCGAACACTAATGCAAGGCACCGCTTCACATTCGGATATCGAGACTCAAAGACCCACTAATGTTCGCTCGTAATACACGCTCGCTCGCGGACCGCCGCCGTCCGCCCCGCGAGTAAGGCGCTTAACGAGTGATCCGCTGCCTCGACGTAGATCAAGAACGGTTTTCCGATCGCGGTGCCACAAGAACAGGAGGTTTAGCGAGATACGATTTGATCTCTTCAAATGCTCTCTCGCGGCCGCCCCAAATAAACGCCCTTCTTGTTCAACTTAGAGAACGGCCGGCACTTCCTGATAGGTTCGATATGAACCGCCGGATGTACGCCAATCGCCCTTGTAACCCCTGAAGTTCTCTCGATTTCTGAGGTTGCAACTCTTGAATTGCCTTCACTTTGTCGATCGACGTGGATTCCTTTGTCGGTGACGAACGGCCGGTGAAACTTTCCACCGACATCCTAAGGAAGGATTTGGCAGATTCATCTTTAGTTGATGAGTTCGCATGAGCTCGAATACCGCTCTAAGATCTTTGATGTGATCTCCTTTGTCACGGCTTTTCACGACCAAATCGCCGACGAGCATTCGACCGTTTTCCAAGATGATCCCGAAAATCTCCGCCATTGCTCTCTGGTATGTTGCACCAGCATTTTTGAGGCCGAACGGCATGACCGTAGCAATATATGCCGATATGTTCTTAACGTGTGTTTGGCGCCATCGGTGCATCTTGATTTGATTATACCCTAAAAGCCATCTATAAAGGACATTCTTTCAAATCCACACGTGTTGTCAACTATGACATCTTGATGAAGAGGAAAGTCATCTTTCGCAAGCCGCTGAGGTCTCTGTAGTCGACACAGATCCTAATCGACCCATTCTTCTTCATGACCGGGACTATATTCGCCACCCAATCCGGATGTTGAATTTCTTCGATGAATCCCGATTCTATGAGTTTCTTCACTTCACAACCATTGCCTCAATATTTGTGGACGAAACCGCTTTTGCCGTTGTTTGACAGTTTGACATCCGCCTTGATGTTGAGGCGATGCGCCACATTAGGGTCGAAGTCCCGCATGTCCTCGAACTCCGCTAATACATCGATATACCCCCGATTAGGGCAATCAACTCTTCCTTTCTTCCGAGGGGAGCGTATTGCTGATGTTAATGAGCTTAGGATGTTCTCCATCACCCATATTAACCCGACTACGCCATCCTTAGTGGGGTTCTTTGTTCAACCTCGCCCCAAACCGCTCTTGAGTTGATGGATCCATGGGTCTTCCCATGTTGGCATGTCTTCATCACTCTCAACAAGAGTGTGGTCAATCGTAGCCATATTTGACATCAAAGCCTTGAAAGCTTCTCAAGGTCGGTGTCGTAATCCCACTCAAGAATCGCATCTATGTCCGCCTCACCGTGGATTATTATCAATCACCACGAGCATTCATCTTCCGAGGAGGATTCAGATCCCAATCCCCTTCTAAATGCATAGTAATTATCCCGCCCCTCTGGGACATATGCCGCTTTGAGGGGTTCGAGGGCCTCGTCCAAACATAGGCCTCGTGTCAAGTTATACCCCATTTCTTCATGATACCCCTGCTTCGACTATATCCGAATGTGTGGAGGATAGGCCCATTGTCATCTTCATCTTCTTCTAAGAAATGATTCGGCGTTGAACCGTGATCTCCTTTTCTCCGTAAACCAAGTCTTTTCACTACTTGATCTTCGCGGATGACGAGTGTTGTCCCAAAAGAGTCTCTCGAATCGCTTTTGTGTAGCAAGATGACCGAAGTTGGTAAGTGCAACTCGATCATTGTATAAACCTCGCTATCACATCATTCAAAGACAAAGGATACTCTAAATCGCCATTTATTGATTCATCGGCAATTTGCCAATTACAATGTTCATCCGACGATTCTTCATCGCCAAGATTGATTACAAGGGTACAATGTCATTTAGAACAAAACCACCACTATAACCAAGCCCGCCGCAGACGCCTTCTCCACCGCTGTCCGCGTCTTTGGGCCGATGATTCGCCGGACTATTACCGAGAGGAGAGAATCGTGAAATAATTCTCCATCCCCTTAAACGTTGTTTGTCCGCGACCACCGCCTTTGACTCATTATTCGTGTCTACATATTTGAGACACCGATGAAGAGTAGAGGGACTATAACATTAGGATCCAAGGTCTAATCAACAATAAGTTATAGGAAGTCTCCGCGATCAATCACATAGCAGTGACTTCGACTTTAAGTCCCCCATTTCGCACTTTATCCGATCTTACCAAAGCACTACCGTGTTAAATCCATAAATCATTGTGCTGCTGATGCCGCCATCGCGTGAATTCCAAGATGATACATGAGCGCAGGGCATGATGCTCACAATGAACCCTGGACGACTTGGATCCGCTAACTTCGCTAGAACCAATATACCCGCGGAAGTATAGCGCCTATCGTGTTTGAATTCCTCGCCTGCATATCCTCCTTTGTAAAAGTGATGGGGAAGTGTTTAGTCGCAGGTTCCATTGTCGGGCCGACTCTTTCTCGACTCGCCTAATCGGGTGAGGAAGACTTCAATCGGGCGAGGGCTTCTTGAAGAGCTCGCCTCTCTTTTGATAAGCGCAAAGAACTCATAGAGAGTGATCCTTAAGGGATATTGGCTAATTGGGCCATGACGTCGGGCTGTATGGAGAGTTCGGTTCCCTGCTTATCTCTTCCAATCGGGCGACCGAATCGACCGCCAGGGAGTTGAACTTCTCATGCGCCGCTTTGTTGTAGTTTTGGCGTACCACCGCTGCTTTCTGCGAAAGTGAGGGGATTTGTTGGTACCCCCAGCCTGGAGAGCGCCTTGGCATTAGGGTCGGGACTTCGGTACTTGTATTTGTACTGTCCACCTCGGTGGCGCTGGCTTCGTGTTCCTTCTGACACCGAATGTTACCACTGCTCATCGCTTCCTCCGCACTGCGCGAAGTAGCATGGCATGCCTTTCCTTCGCGGCTTTTTCTTCAACGAAGAAGAGGCTACCCATTGCTCATCTTCAAAGTCTGGTGGACCACAAGACTTCGCCATTCGGGTTGTATACGATACAAGTCCTTTCTCGCTGTTTGTGTGGGTCGCCATTTACGGTTTCATCTGCGACTTTGACCACCGGTTCAGTTCAAACCATGTCAACGGCACCGACCCGCTTATGGACACCGTGATTCGCCCGACCTTTTCTTTTTGACGGCTTCATAGTGATGACCCCTACGCCAATTAAAGCCCGGATTTTGTCCTTAAGGTCAAACAGATTTAGTGGGTGATGAACCGCTCTATGGTACGCATGATCTTGGGTCATTCGTCTTCATTGCCTCTCTGATTCTCAATCGAGGGAGCTTGATCTTGTTATTTTCCACAAGATATTTGAAGAGACCGGAATCTCGCCGCCCTAAAGGAATAGGATTCTAAACCGCTGCTCGGTGGCCTTCGTCAGGCCCGTGTTGCCACGCTGATTGTGGTTGCGGCGCTGGCTTCGCTATGCCGCCGCCGGGTTGAGTTGAAATGTTTGGTTCGCGAACCACGCCTTAGGTCGCTTTCCCTTTGCCGCTGGGACAAAATTACGCTTCGGAGCTTCCGCCGTTCGGCTGGCCTTTTCCGCTTTTTTGAGGAACCTTTCGCCTTGTTTCCACGAACCTTCGTCCTTCCATCGCTATCGACGGTGTTGTACCCATTGCTTCAAGCACATCTATCGATTATTACGGGCAGGTTTGAGGATGAACTCCTCGTTATTGATCCCGCAGCCATTGCCTTGTTCCGAATCGCTTAATAAAGATGTCCACGGTTTCTCCGCTTTTCGCTTCGCCGGCAATGTCCCGACGATACCTCGGTATCGCCATCAAAGAAATTGGTAAGGAAGCTAGACTCCATGTCGCCCCACCGTGAATGCTCCCGCTTGAGACGGCGGTACCATCGGCAGCGCCCACCGGCGGGTGCCAACTAATGACCAACCATCGTGGGTTCGCGTTTAAATAACTCCGAGGTGTGACTTGAAATAAATCAAGTGTCGCGTCGGAACCCTTCCCACAAATGGTGTGAAGTTTATTAAGTTAAACTTCATCGTACGGATTGATTCCCATTCCCTGCGGCAAGGAATACCGTTTCTTTCTTCTTGAGCGTAAATCAATGAATTGATTTTGCTCTCCAAGTCTTTGATCTTCACTTTCCCCGAGCAACAATATCTATGTTTTGCTTAGCGCTATGGGTTCGTGAGGGTTATCATCTTCTTCTCGCTTCCTCCCCGCCCAATCGCTATCATCTTCATCGACGCTGACGCTGACTCGATTCACCTTGATGTTTTGTCGTGGCTTGATCTGTTGGTCGTCGCATTTCTCTCATCGCCCGCATGGCCAACTCCATTTCTAACTTGAAGTTTTCCGTTGTTTATTCAACGCTTCGTCCTAGCATTTTGGCCACTTGATCTGCATCGATCATAAGCGCTTCGGGGCTCCTTCGCTAGATACAAGATGATCGGATGCGATTATGTGCCAATATTCGACGATCATCCTCCGCGTATCCCTTCGTAGTTTATCGATTCGACCGCTTCGGATAGTCCCGACCGCGAACGAAGTTAGCCGTATGCTCGAATAGCCCGTGACGATGGTTCTTTGCGGTCATATTATTAGTGACCTCCGCAACTCACCTTCTCGAGGTCATCCTAGGTCCCGATCTCTCGGTGGAGTCTCGAAGACTCGACACCCTTCGAGCTTTGATGGCAATTGCACTGAGCATCGTCTTAACAAGCATGATCTACAATTTGGGGAATCCTTCGAGATTTTCTCGCACTTTGCACAGTAGTACATCCTCATCTGTACGGAGCGACCGTATGTCGCGGATCTTCTATAACGCCCTCATCGCCGATGAAAATGTCTCCTCCAGGACGGGTCAATCCATCGAATCTCGAAAGTGACTCGCCTAGACTTCGCCGATGTGGGCGCTGGTCTCTGCAGACTCTGACTTCATTTTCAATCCGATAGGAGAGGCCGCAGAATCTTCTTGTCCTGTTGGAACGGGTGCACTCCTCCGCATGAGGAGGACCCGTGATTCTCTCCGAGGACCAGACGCATCCTTGATAGTCGGTTTGGTGGTGGTGACGGAGTTGGCTTCACCACCATCGTGATGCGCACACCTTTGACTTTGAGGCTGGCCAATCTCTAACTGTGATCCTTTAGGTGCCGAGACAGAGTGTGGGCAACCGAGGTGGGGCACCATTAGACTTGGGCTCCAAACCTGGCAGACGCTGGTGGCTTCTTTGCCACTTCCTTTAATTCACGAAGCCCGCCGCCAAAGCTCGTGCTTGCGCAAGGAGTGCGCGGCGCTCCGGATGCTCCTCGAGGTGGAGCGTTCCGCTTGACACGGACTCCACTCGCTGGTTGACGGCTTGATCTGCCGATCACTTGAGGTCAAGCCTCGCGTGAGTTGGATCTTAGATCCGCCAGAGCGACCCCATCCATGGATTGCATGGCTCGCAAGTTTGCGCCATGCTTTGTCGCCGCCTTTGGCGGGCTCGCTGAGAGCCGCGACCGCCGGCGCTCATCTCGGCGCCATCCGGACTTCTCGCCGGCGGGATTTTCGCCACCGCGTGCAGTTGGACTCGCCGCCCGGGCTCTCACGCCGGAGGCCCATCGGGTTCTCCTTGCGGAGACCTTCGAGCGGGCGGCTACCGGATCTGAGGAGGGTGAGGATAGGTACTCCTCGAACTTCTCCCGGTCGAACTCGAACTCGACCTCTTCCTCCACCGGATAGGGAATGCCGCGCACCACGACCTCCGACTCGAGGTCGGGTGCCTCCCACTGGTCGCCAGCTTGTTCAAGGTAAAGTTGGGATGATTGTCATTGATTTGAATTTGCTTACGCCTTCTTTGGCCTACAACAAGATTCAAAAGAAATGCCTTTTATTTTAAGCATATAATGAAAATCAAAAAGATTACAACTCTTATCCTTGTGAACAAACACGAGGATCTCTCTTATATCGAGGTCTCGCCGTGGGTTCTTTGCCCGGCCGGACTTTTGTGTCCGTGGACCACCGCAGCAATTCCAATCCAAGTAGAGACCCTGCCTGGAACTATAGACGCGGGGGCTCGTTTCACGAAGGAAACGGTACCGAGGGATCACACTCACGGAGGAGAGGATCACACGGGAATCACACTCACGAAGGAGAGGATCGCCGAGGGTGAGATCTACAAGGAGAAATCACAGCTATCCCCGAGGTTAAGACGAAGCTTAACCTAGAGGGTATCAGAGTTCGACCAATTCGGTTACCTTTCGCCAGATCTCAAGGCCGATCGCACTTGTACTGCTGCTGTTCGACCGCGCGCCGACACTCGAGACCTCGCAAGAATTCTTCAAGTCCGAGCTCTTCCAAATCCCCAAAATCCAATCTCCGAAGCCCCCTCGAAGATGACACCCCTATTTATACAATGGAGGGGTGTCCGCCAACTTGGTGGCTCGGCCACTGGTCGGAGCCACTGCCGTGCTGTCGAGGTGGTCGCCATTGGTACGAGGTGGCTCTACCATGGTGTCGAGCCCCTACCACTTGGCCAGGCACCTCGCCAGTTGTCGAGGTGGCCGCCAAAGTGGTCGAGCCTCTACCACTTGGTCGAGGCACCTCGGCCAGTGGTCGGAGCCACCTTGGCCACTTTGGTCGAGGTTTGGCCGGCCGCCTTTGCGGCGTTTCCGCCGCCGCTGGCCGTTTCTCCGTCGATTCGTCGATTCTTCGGTCTTTCGCTTAGTTTTGTTCGTGATGTCGCGTTGTGTTTGAACTGCGTCGATCAACTTTCGAGCTTGCGCCCGCTTGCATTGACGGACTAAGTACGGTTGATTCCATCTCGTCAACGTTTGAGTTTAGTCAACTCATCGCCGCTTCATTGGCTCAGACGCTTCGCCACTCACTTTATGCGCCGTCGATTTGCTCACGCGCTTTTGTGGCGGATGCGCTTTGTGACGTCGGTTTGTCGAATGGATTGTTAGTTGCCAACCCACCGTCACGAGTTTCGTTCGGGTACTGATAAGCAATTTTTTATGCCTACAGTTATGTCACAACTGGAGGAAAATGGAACCGAAAAGAAATAGTATCGACAACACATTTGCATATAATGTAGCGCTCACTATTATGAAAGATAGCGAGGATATTGAACCAAAATCCGTCGAAGAATGTCGACGTAGGAATGATTGGCCAAAACGGAAAGAAGCAATTCAAGCAGAATTAGACTCACTTTCAAAATGTGAGATTTTTTGGACCGGTAGTCCTAACACCTGAAGATGTAAAACCAGTCGGGTACAAATGGGTTCTTATGTGAAAAAGAAATGAGAAAAATGAAGTCGTGAGGTATAAAGCATGACTTGTCGCACAAGGATTTTCCCAAAGACCTGGAGTCGATTATGAGGAGACATATTCTCCCGTGGTGGATGCAATTACATTTCGATACCTGATTAGTTTGGCAATAAAAGAAAGAATTGATACGCGTCTAATGGATGTAGTTACAGCATATTTATATGGCTCTCTTGATAATGTTATCTATATGAAAATCCCTGAAGGATTTAAGATGCCAGAAGCATGTAATTCAAATTCCCGGGAAAATTATTCAATCAAATTACAAAGATCTTTGTACGGATTAAATCAATCCGGACGTATGTGGTATAACCGTCTTAGTGAATATTTGCTAAAAGAAGGTTATAAGAATGATATAATCTGTCCATGTATTTTCATAAAGAAATCTGGATCTGAATTTGTCATAATTGCAGTGTTGATGACTTGAATATTATTGGAACTCCTGAAGAGCTTCAAAAGGCAGTAGAATATTTAAAGAAAGAATTTGAGATGAAATACCTTGTAAAAACAAAGTTTTGTCTCGGCTTACAGATCGAGCATTTAGCAAATGGAATTCTTATTCATCAATCAAATTATATAAAAAGGATCCTGAAGTGATTTTATATGGATAAAGCACATCCATTGAGTACCCCAATGGTTGTCCAGTCACTTGATGTGAATAAGGACCCTTTCCGACCTCGAGAGGATAATGAAGAGCTTTTTGGTCCAGGAGTACCATATCTTAGTGCAATAGGTGCATTAATGTATCTTGCTAATAATGCACGGCCAGATATAGCATTCTCTGTGAATTTGTTAGCAAGGTATAGTTCTTATCCAACTCGAAGACATTGGAACGGAGTTAAGCACATATTTCGATATCTTCAATGAACAATTGATATGGGATTGTTTTATTAAAAAGGATCTAGAGAACAACTAATTAGTTATTTAGATGCATGGTATTTATCTGATCCACATAAAACTCGATCCCAAATAGGATATATATTTACGTATGGTGATACAACTATATCATGGCGATCTACAAAACAAACTATTGCTGCTACTTCGTCAAATTATGCAGAATTAATAGCAATTCATGAGGCGAGTCGAGAATGTGTGTGGCTAAGGTCAATGACTCAACACATCCAAGGGACATGTGGCTTATTTTTCAAGAAAGAAACTCCAACAACACTTTATGAAGATAATACTGCATGCATAGCACAGCTAAAAGGAGGATTCATCAAAGGAGATAGGACAAAACATATTCCACCAAAGTTTTTTTTCACACATGATCTTCAAAAGAATGATGATATTGATGTTCAACAAATCCGTTCAAGCGATAATCTTACAGATATATTCACCAAGGCATTACTGACTTCAACGTTTGAGAAGCTATTGCATAAGATCGGGATGCGGCGATTAAGAGATCTCAAATGATATTTTTAACAGGGGGAGTTTATACAAGGAATTATGTACTCTTTTTCCTTCACTAGGATTTTTTCCCACTGGGTTTATTCCTAGTAAGATTTTAACGAGGCATAATTCTTATATAATGGACATCCAAGGGGGAGTATTATGAACCTATTTATGGATGTCCATAAACTCATGAATTTACTCCTCCCCATTTAACTTTTAGAGTTATTTCTAAAGTCTTACAACTCTAATGTATATATATAGTTGTAATGCATGAAGCAAAAGAGATAAGTGAAAAGAAAAGTTCTCTAGCTCTCTAAATTCTCTAATCTCAATGAATAAATTGTTAGTTCTACAAAGTATTTCACAACAATCAGCTATTTGTTTGGAGATTTTTGTTGCAAAAAATGTTTCTACAAAATGGAGAAAACCCCCTCTTTTGCAGAAATCCCAAATCCACGCAAAATGAGGAGAAATGGCTAAAAAATCTAACAAAAATGAGTTGGAGGATTTTCTAGCGCATTTTGGTTTCTAGCAGGAGTTTTTTTTAGGGAAACCTGATCCTCACCGCCTCATCCCTATTTATCCCCCTTTCACCTCTCGCCTCCTTCGTTCACGATAGAAATCCTAGCTTATTTTTAGTGAAATCATCATAAATTTTTTTAAAATATTCTTCTTGAAATTGAAGGATTGAAGCTTGCTGGTGTTATTGATGATGGATTGATCAAGTATTTATGGGTTTTTCTTCTATTATCTCGCTGGATCCAAAGTCGTGATCTCCTACTCTCAGAAAATTTCTTTTTGGCTCTTCTACTTTGATTCATTGCAACCGAAGGTATAAATCTCCTAACCTACATTTGATTTTACTATTAAAAGAATTTTTAGCAAAAAAATTAGTTAAATTGTAATGGAAATCTTGATGCATGTTAATTTTTAATACAAGTGATTATAACTTTGATGCATGTTTTTGATGTTCCATGATGTGTTCCTTTGTGATTTTTACTATTTTACAAAGTTTAAATATGAGTATTTAATTCATGCAATTGTTGGTTAATGGATTTTAACTTTACGTAATTATATGTCGCTCACTGTTTATGGAGCACATAAACACGCATGTTGTTAGATGATGAATGTTGGGCTTTGATAATTACATTGCAAAGAAATTAGTTTCCTTAAATTTTTCACCCTTACGAGATGCTAAACTTTGATTAAATTTGCTTTGGTTATGTACTGTAGAATGAGTATAATGCATAGGAAGGAATTTGTAAATAACTAAGTAATATTTACTTAAGACTAAGAATATGTTGCATATTAAAGTATACTCATAAATATTTATTGGTATCATTGTAGATGGATGGTGTTGATGAAGAGATGTTAATGAGGATGAGTTTTAGAGCTACAATATCTTTTGTTGTTTTGATATTCACGTATTTGTTTCAAAATCACTGTAGACGCAAGTCAATACCTTATCATTCTGCATATGAAAAGGAAAAGAGATTGTATTGTAGGAATGCCCAAATGAAATGCATCACACATGGCTGTCGTGATAATTGCAGAGACTATGTTAGAATGATACGAGGGGCATTTATTAAGCTTGCTAAAATAATGAGAGATGAAGAACTACTAAAAGACTCAAGGCATGTGAAGGTGGCGGAGCAACTAGCCATGTGCTTGAACATTTTGGCTCATAAAATGAAAAATAGAATGATAAGGTCACATTTTTGGAGATCTAGACAAACTGTTAGTAAATACCTTCATAGAGTTTTAGCGGCCATCAGTTAATTACGTGGAAGATACTTGAAGCAAGCCCTGAATGAACTGCCTCTAGAGGTTGGTAATAATTCAACTTTCTACCCTTATTTCAAGGTAAATACAACCAAAGTTTAAACATGAAAAATCAGTCTCAATTTAATCTCACATGAACAATTTATATAATTTTACTATAGGATTGCTTAAGTATGATAGATGGAATGCACGTTGATGCCATGCTTCCTGCATCACTTGTTGCACGTTTTAGAGGTCGTAAATAAGCCACCCAAAATGTCCTTGCAGCTTGTACGCCCAATAAGCTCTTCACATATGTGCTAGCAAGATGGGAAGGATCTGCAAATGATTATAGGATCTTACAAGAAGCATTATCTAGACCACAACCACACGGTTTGAGAGTATATGATGGTAATGTTATTCAAACTTGTACACATTAGAGAAATATAAAATAGTTAAACTAACATTTCTCATTGTCCTTACAACTCTTAGTTTATTTAAATATGTAGGAAAATATTACTTGTGTGATGCGGGATATGCAACTATGCATGGGTTTATCTCTCTGTATCGTGGTGTGTGGTGTCATTTGAAAGAACACCACGGAAGGATAATAAAAAATAAAAGGGAGCTGCTTAATTTAAGACATTCATCTCTAATGACTAAACTTGAAGCAACTTTTGGCATCTTAAAGAATCGGTTTAAAATCTTCTCAGCAAAGCCAAATTACTCTTTTCCAACACAGGTGGATATAGTTTTAGCATGTTGTATTCTTTACAATTACATTGCTATCATTGATCTGGGTGATGAAATTTGAATGAGAGCAATTCTTTTGAGGAGGATGAGGGAGAGGTTGTGGTTGAGGATGATAATATCATTATGGATTTCACTCAATCCATGACACAAAGAGAGGAGAGAGATTCAAGAAATGAATGGAAGGAAAAAACAAGGGGATTAAGTTGCATGACAAATGTGGGTTGACAATTGTGTAAGATATCGTTAAGGGGATTTAACGGAGAGTGGCATGTAATTTTATTATGCTAGTTCTATGTCAAAACATTGATGTAATGTTTTTTTAATATCTGGACGTTCTGTTGAACTTATGTGTATTAAATTTTGATGTTTGCTTTAGGGATATCACTCATTTTATTCTATATTTGTGTTTAAATCTTGATTTTTGATTGCTTCCTATGTATAATATTGAATTCATGTGTATTTATCATAGTACGTGGCTTTTATTATTGACATAGGTATGGCTAAATCACAATCAAATGTTGGGAGTGGTTAAAAGGGAATGGAAACTCATACTCCCTCTACAAGAACCACAATGCCTCATCTCTCCGCTAGTTTAAACATGAATTTCATGCCACCTATAAGCCATCAGTCCACTGCACCTACCAATGCATTCAATACTTTCCCTCCTTATGATGGTAATTATTTTGGCATGATGCAGCAGCCATTGTCATATATAGGGATGTTAAACTCTGCTAATTCTTTTCTGGCAACATGCCAAAACTCACCAAGCAATGGCAAACCATATTTCTTCTGTTGGTGACAAGGGGAGCGCCTGGACTTATGAATCTAGTGGTAGAAAGAGGAATGCATATGAGGAAATTGGAGAGATATCTCTAATTAAAAGGAAAGGAGGGGTCATTTCCAAAAGGAAAATTGGTTCTACATTAAAACCTAATACTGTTAACCCAAGGACTGCACCAAACAAATTCTGGAGTGAAAAACATGATGAGGTTCTAATTCCTTTTCTTGTTCAGTTGGCAAAGGATAGATTAAAAGTTGATAAAAATTTTAAGAAGCATGCCTATCATTTAGCAGTAGTCGAGATTAACTCAAAGTTTAGAACTGACTTCAATTCTGAGAATGTGATCAACCACCTTTAGAGTTTGAGGATAAAGTTCAATGATATGCAATATTGCATACACATTAGTGGTGCTGGTTGGGATGAGGAAACCAAAATGATTAAAATAGATTCAGATTGTTTTGATAGATGGTCAAAGGTATAATTTCACTATATTTCATTTTGTCTTCATTTATTTCCATGAAATTCATACTCCACTAGTATTGAATTTTCTACTTTTTGTGCTTATGTGAATGCATGTTGTGCCATTGACGTACTTGCAGGAAAAATCCACTAGTGCTAGGCTAAGGGAATATATTAACAGGCCTTTAAAGTTCTACGATGAGTTGTGTTTAATTATGGGGATGACCAAGCTAGAGGAAACTTTTCTAAAGATATCAACACACCAATTATTGTTCTTGATGGTGACGTTCTTGCTGATGATGAAATTGAGACAGACCCCAATCCCCCCAATGCCACTAATGTTACTGAAGATGCCAATCGCACTAATCCTCCTGCAGCTGTTGGTGCTAATATGTGTACACAAACAAATAATAAGCCCTCTAATAGTTGTGTTTGATCTTCTAAAGATATGAGGCCACCATCAAAGAAGAAGAATAGTAAATGCAAGGAGGATGATATGATGCGTACATTTATTGAATCAATGTCCTATTCTATTTAGCATCAGAATATTCTTCATTGGACTGAGAAGTTATCAACTGCAATAGGGTCACAAGCAAATGAATTTGATGACTTGACATTGGACAAAGTATTTGATCACTTACATGAGAATGAACGTGAGTCTAGAAGGTTGATTGGGAAGTCAAAAGAAGCTCAGAAGCTTAAGGAGCAGGGACTTCAAAGCAACAAATAAGGATGAGTGGGTAATTGCAACTTTTTTTTGATAGCACATGCAATAACATATGTGCTTGCTATTGTTTAAACTTAGTATGTCTTTCAACAATATTCTAGGGTTAGATACGCAACTTTTGTTAGATACATGTCTTCGTTAGATACATGTCTTCGTGCATGTAATTTGGTTATGTTACTTTTGGTACTATATGCTTCATGCATACTAATGATACATTCCTTCATGCATGTAATCGGTTATGTTACTTTTGGTACTATATGCTTCATGCATACTAATGATATATTCCTTCATGCATGTAATGGTTATGTTACCTTTGGTACTACATGGTTATGTTACTTTTGGTACTATATGCTTCATGCATCCGATGGTAATATGTGTATGTTTACTTAATATTATGTTCATGCTTTCTCCCATTGATTATGATATGATACTTTATTTATTACTTTTGGTATGTTGCTAATATTGATTTGTTGTTGTTGATCATACAAATATTCTTATTAAACATTTATTAGTGACATTCCTATCTCTTTTCATGGCAACATATATTAAATTGTCATCTTTTTATGAATGCAGGAATCAAATGAAGATGAACCTTCATAATGGACAATAACCTACACTATGGCAAGTGTACATTATGTTTGTCAATGTATTCCTAAGACATGGTATGGTAATCAATGTTTTTATTCTTTTCCTGAACATATAAACCATGTCTATGATGGTAAATATAGTGGTATGCTTTGATATGTTTGACCCTTTTCATTTTTTCAATGGTGTGATTACCCTTTTCATTTTTTCAATGGTGTGATGATGAGTGTCAATTACTGAGATACGCAACCATAAATTCTACTACCATTGCGTAGGCAAGGCAATACGTGATGCCAATCACCAATCAACCATAACTTGAGTTTTGCAGCCTACAATGATAGTAGAAATTTAATGCTGTGGTATACCATGATGATTTTGACATAACCTGAGCCTATGATCAGCCTTATATACTTGTACTATGTGTCATAATATCGAACCATAGTGTTGCAAATGAGACACAAGGCTGAAAAATCTACTAATTTTCATCAGGTTGTTACTTTCAAGTTGGTCATTTGGTTTCACCATGTTTTTCATTATGCTAAATTTATACAAACTCTATGTTCAGTCATATAAGACTTTGATTTTCCTTCAAACTTGAGCTCTTAGCATTCATATTATTTCTTTTTTTATTCTTCATATACAAGGATGATTCCGGTTTATGTGGACATGGATTACGTTATCTTTATTATTTGATTTCTACATCTTTAAATGAACTATGATGTTTTGGTATTGTAATGAGAATACAACTTATATAGTAATTATTCAAAAGTTTATTCTCATTTCATTTTCAAAATTCATATTACAATTGTTGCTACATAGATGATAATGAAAAAAAACCAAGCAAAAGTACACCACGTTTCCAAAACTCAAATTGCCGGTGTGCTTCTTTCAATTGTTTCTTCAAATGCTTTGCTTTCATTGCCTTCTTGTCCTCAACTGAGAATTCATCAAGTTTTTTCCTACTTGTGAAGGCATTTTGGTCTTCATGAACCCACGCAAAAAATTTGCAATTTCTCTTTGGGAACGTTGCGCAGCCCCAAAAAAAAACTTTCCCTTGTTCTTCTCATATTTGCATAGCATGAGTGGAGTGGGAATGTTGCAAAAGCACCTTACTTAACAGGTTTGTGGCCCTTCTGATGTGTTCATCTCAATCACACTTTGCTGAATTTTATTGAAATTATTGGGTTCTTGGTTGGTTGAGCAAGAGGTGATTTTTTACCTCCAAGTGTTCATGCTCTCAATATATACAACATTTGGCTTCAATTTTTTGTTCCAAGGCTACTGAATGTTACCGTTTGGGCATATGACCGTTGGAATGAGCTTTGAGTGGCTGGTATGTTTACCACTAACTATGAGCATCATCTATTGTTATCTTATTTGTTGGTATTCTCACCATGGTGAACTACATTCTATATTTCCTATGTTGTCTCCTCACCAATCAAACAATAGAAAGTGAGGAAACCATTTATAATTCATGTTTTTTCTCATTTTCAGAGTTTTAATCAAACTAAAGATTGAGCAAGAAAACATTTCCAACCCTTTTTTCTATATTAAACAAATAATTTAACCATTTTCCAAGAAGCCCATGGAAAAGCTTGGAATTGGTTTCTACTACTTTCCAAGCTTTCCTATATTTTTAGGAAGTGTAACAAACATGCCTATATTGAAGAGAAGAATCTTGAACGTGTAAGATACAAATTGACATTTTGATCCAGCTCAGCTTTTGGATCTTACTTGTGTGTAGTTGCAACAACAAATTGTAATGGAAATTTACAAGCTTGAAGTACAGATGATATAACTAGCTATGCTAACTAGAAAAATATTATAATATGTTGTTCTTACTATAGATTCTCCTATTGTCGACAATATTTACATGTCATAGTGCACTTGTTATTTTTCCTTTTTACCCTCCCAAAAAAACATATGCTTCTAATCATCACATTTTATTACACTTTTATACCTTCACTATCTATTTTATTTGAATAAATGTATCACTAATAACATGTTTTATCTTAATTTGTAGGTTAATAAAAGTTAATGAATAAGAGCCCAAAAGAACCAAATTCCCTTATTTTTCTACCATTTATTGAGGCCTAATACCAAGCCAATAGGAGGCCCACAAAAGCCCAAGGAACCAAGAAGAAATCAGGTCAACAAGTTAATAAAATTTATAATTCTATTATAAACCAATCGGTCTACCAACCGATTGACCAATCAGTCGACCAACCGATTGATCAACCGATTGGCAGACCGATTGGTTCTTAACAGAATCAGATTTATGGCTGAAATTTAATCCTTGGAGTCCAAACCAAATTCAATGGCTCTTATTGATTGTTGTAGGCTATAACTAGGGTAGAGGGTGAGGGGTTTGAGTGTGGAAAACTTTGTAAACTCCTTTTGGAGAGGAAGACCTTTAATTAGGTCTTTCAATTTGTAAACTTTTAAGTTTGGAATAAATAAAAAAATTACCATTTTCAATATTATTTCATCTTCTTTGTTGATGAAGATGAAGATTTATTTTCAAGAGGCCAACCCCTTGTAAAGTATGTTTTATTTTTCTCTCTTACTTTTTGCTTTAGAAATTCATGTTTTAGGATTTTATTTTCTTTTTATCTTGGTAGATTGATTCATTTCATGCCTTGTAGTGTAGATTTACATTTAGGCTCTTTTATCTTTGTTGTTTTATTTTATGCTTTGTAGAATTTATTTTCTTACATTTTTCTTTTGTAGTATATATTTACTTATATACTCTTATACTTTTGTTAGTTAGATTTTCTTTATGCTCATAGTTTAGATCTTTATTTTATTATTCTTGTTCTTATTTTTGTAGTTAATTTTTATTTTTATTTTTATTCTCTTTCTTTTATGCTCTCTAGTCTAGATTTTATTTCTTTATTTTTATTTTTCAAAATGTGCAACTAAATATTGTAGGAATTCTAGAATTGTATAAAACTAGTTTGATTTCTTTTAGAATTTGTAGATTGCTCTCTTTGTGCTAAAAATAATCATGTTTAGGATAATCAACTAAAAACTAATTGATAGAAGAAGAATTTGATAATATATGCTTATCTTAAGTGGTTTAATAGGTTATGCTTTTGAATTCTAGTATTACTATCTAATTGTTATTCTTTTCATGAATGAAAATTTTACTTAGATGATAATTTGATAGATTATACTTTCCTTAAGTGGTTTGATAGTTTATGCATAGTAAATCTAAAGTAAAATGTGATAAAAGAGAGTAGTTCATAAATTCTAACTAAAATTAACTAGTGGATTCAATTATAGATTCCTATCTTCTCTACTTGATTTTCTCCATATTTTATTTATTTTGATTTTTCTTTTTGATTAATTTTTCTAGTCTTGATTTTGTTCTTTTCTATTTTCTTTATTTCTCCTCCTTATTTATTCTTTGTTTCCTCTTATTTTTCACTCTCTTTCTCTCCTAGTTTTCTTTTATGTGTAAATAATCACACGCCTCTATAGCTGTTCACTTTCACTCATCTTCGCTCTACACACAACTCTAAGATCCAAATTAGAATATTTTCTACACACCTTCCTTGTGGGATCGATATTGTAACTATATTATAACTTATTGTGCACTTGTAATCTTGACACTATTTTCACAACATATCAAGTTTTTGGCCAAGCAGTGGGAAGGTGCTTATAATTAGGAATTTTCTATTGTGGTTCTTGTGTATTTTCTTGTGAAGAAATAACTTTGAAACTTGAAGATTGAAAATTGAAGATTTACTTGAAAAGGTAAATCTTCTTCCTAGTATTTTCAATTCCACCAGTTAGTTAGTTCTCACAATTAGAGACAATTAGGAGGTACAAAAATTTTCTCTTGTCAACCATAACAAAATCCACCATCCACTTGAACAACTACTAACAAGATAATAAATTCAAGCAAGAGCTCTCTTTCTCATATTTATTTTAATTGTTAACCCTAATTAAAAAATAAAAAGATTTTTTGCATCCTTTGTAGTTGCTTATAATTCCTAGGGTTGAATTACATATAGTTAGTAGAAATTCACCAAAGTGATTTGAGCATTTTGATTTGTACACTCACTTGAAAATACTCTTAAGGGCAATACCCTAATCAAGATAAGTCAGCACTCATGCTTATTCACAATTTAATACATGTGTGCATTATTTTGAGGTGTAACTCATATGTGCATTTTTTCTCATCTTATGAAGGTGTAACTCAATTTCAAGATGCAACAAATGTTAATGTTGGTTCA
>CM022703.1:83296549-83308476 GCA_012295165.1 Asparagus setaceus
TTAGGATGCAAGTGTTAGACTATAAATAGAAGAGAGATTTTCCTTCTAAAAACTCTAGCTCAGTCTTAGGGTTGTCTCCACAGAGTGAGAGTGAGTTTAAGAGAGAAAAATGATGAGTTTTTTTTAGTTGGGGGGGAGGGGGGCGAGGGGGGTTGGAGGGTGGAGATCCTTGATGAGGGAGATCAAGAGAAAGGGAAGAGAGAGAATCTATCATCCATTCAATGCATAGATCTAACCTAAGATAAGTTCCTTTTCGTGCTCAATCTCCTTATTTGAATTCCATATCCAAGTTCTCATCTAGAATCATTTGTGTTAGGTAAAGACGCGAGTTTTACTCAATCGACGGAGAAAACTCGGGCTTTGCATTTGATATCTCTCAAGGCAAGCATCTCCTTCTCCTCTTGTTATATCCATAATCTGGGGCATCTATTTTGATCATGTTTATTTGTCAATTTTATGTTTTAATTTGTGGGATTGCTCAAATCTAACTACTTTTCATATAAAAAAGTATATTTTTGGATAATATCAAAATGTTGAGATTTCTCTTTGTATTCTTGATGAAATATGCTCAAACTACTTGCAAATGATTCCTGCAATGAATCTAAGAAATGAATAGTTCGGATATGTGGATTGATTGAAGTATGTGATAGTGGAATTTGATATATTGCGGAAAAACTGCAATCTACCACTTTGAGCGCATGTGCCGATCGGGCAGAGACTCGGTTTAAGAAAGGGATGTGCAACTTATCTGAATGGCATGTCATCGAATGTAGGTGCCCAAACATCAAGCGCACTCGCTCAACCTATAATTTGGCAAATTCTAATTATGCGCATATTTTGAGATTCCGACTTTCGATTTCACTTCCATTTTCTTTGTTAGCTTCCTTGAAGTAAAAGATTACCCATGACAAGGGGTATTTTCATGTAGTTTGGTATCTTGTGAAGTGTTTAGATTTTCCGAAGTCCTCAAAAAGCTAGTTCTCCAAACAACAAGCATGTTTGGTCTTTGTATGTCCGGATCATGTTTTGTGAGCTTTGGCATATTTCCTGTGATGCTAGGAATGTGTTAATATAAATTCTATCAAGAACTTAGATGATTTTAGGTGGTTGTCCCTGATCTTCTTGTACCATGACTTTTGGCTCACTCATATATTCTGGATTTTGAGCAAATTATGTTGGACCATGACTTTTGGCTCACTCATGCAAGAGTCGAGACCCAGTTTGTGTTATCATGTTACCCAGATGGGCTATTACCAGTTATTATACTCATACGGGGAATTTTCAATTTAATCTTCTTTGTTTATTGAATAGTTTAGCTTTGTGATACATCTGTGGTATCCTTTGCAAGTACCGGATTTCATTTGGAATTCCCGTTTATATGAGTTATGAGAAGAGATAATGTATTCAGATTTATGATTCGGGATTTCATCTTCTTTGAGCTCCCAAACGTAGAGGGCACTCTGATTGAACACCTAGTCATTACCATCTAGACGGGTATCGGGTGTCATGATAGTATGCTTCCTATGAGCTAAGATTCTTGAGACTAGTGCATAACATTTCATGTACAGCAAACTAAGAAAAAGTAATCTGATGGGTTTAATTGGGGAGGTTTAATCTTTGGAGATATATGGGGCCGTGGTAGTGCTTGAGATACCACATGCTTATTATGGTTGGGTTTGGCCGGTACCAGAAATCATCAAATCCCTCATGACCTGTACACATATCCTCAGTGAAGGTCTTTCCAAATAAGGTGTTAATTTTGGGAATCTTGATTGGATCGAGAAAGTGGTACACGACATGGAATCTATCCAATTGAGATTCTGATGAGTTGTTTTGTGTGAGTAGCTTCAGAGAGTAATAACTATTAGGCATGCATGTTTGGTTGTTTAGTTTCTATTTGTTCTGGTTTCAGTTTGTGTTGCTTTATAGTTGTTTTCAGATGTTTTAGCATCTTGGACACATGCATACTTTTTTGCTGTTTGGTCCTCTATCTGTTATCAATGTTGGATCTTCGTGAGTGTATTCGCTAACTTACCTTCTACTTTCATTTCTTTTCTTGCTTGATGCTTGTTGTAGGTCGCTTGCCTGCTGAACCCTGGATTTATTTTCTCCCTTCTTCCTCCAGGTGGCGGGAGTAACTAGTATTGGATCAGATTGTGTGGTTGGACAATTCTACCGTCATAGGATTTGATAAGTGGTTGTTTTACGGTTTTGCCCTTATGTGTAATTTGCTAATTTAGAGTTTCACCATGCAATGTAGTTGATAAGTGGCTACATAATTACTATTTTACCTTTATTCTGTAGCTGTTTAGACATATGAGGCTTGAGTATGTGCAAGAGGGCCCACCTGACCCTATTCTCGTGTACATGCTACCGGCCGAGTCGCGTACCCGTATTTGTATCTGAAACACGGGGTGTGACACATTTAATACAAAACGTCAAATATCAAATAAGCACAACTAGAATGATCTTACTGCCTTTTGATTATGCAAACCGTTCTCTTTGATAATAATAGCGAAGCTCTGAGAAGAATAATGATGATGATGAAGTCTAAGGATGGCACTCCTCAAAGGATGATGATCGGATGACGAAGAACAACGTCGAGGATGCTTTCTGAGAAGCCTGAGCAAGACCCTTTCTCCTAGGTTGAATCTCTCTCTCTCTCCCCTTCTTTCTTTTTCTCTCTGAATTAGATCAGGAACTTTGATAAAAACGTGAGGAAAGAGCCTATATACCCCCAACAATGAATGGCTCAAATTAAATCCAAAATCAGATCAAAATTCTGAAATCAGCTGAATGACCATCAATGGTCGACCTTCACCATCGATGGTTAAGTAGCGACCATCGATGGTTAATGTCACTCCATCGATGATCTGAACTTCTCTGGATGTTTGCATCCTTGATAGTCTCTTCAATCATGGTGGTCAATAGATCAGGTCAAGAGCATTCCGAAAAGCTATTATAATAGTGATTCTGATAATTGAGTCAAAAGTTATGGCCCATGCAAGTTTCAGCCTCGTATTTGTTTCTAGACTGCTGCTGATTGTTTCTACCTTGTCTCGCTAAAACATTCATATCTCGAGCTATACATCTCCAAAGTGAGTTCCATTTATTTCTGTAGATTCATGACAAAGAGACAGACACTCCATATGCTCAAGACTAACTTTAGCTTCTGATATATTTCTAGGATTAACTGCGATTAACTTGTTGTCTTGCTCTTTTCAATATCGAACTTGATTCTAACTTCTTGTAACAATGTATACAACATCTCAAATATATATTAGACCACTATGAAAGTTTGTTATTCATCAAATTAATTCGATTGCACGGACACCGTCCTAACACTATTGTACTGCACAGGGGCTTATTGTCCCTAGCTCATTTTATTAGCAGATGAGTAATTATAACTAGACTACAAGAATTATACGACCTCTGTATTGGAAAATACAAAAATGCGTTGTCTCTTCTTGATAATTGCAATGAGAAGTTATTAGTTTCTATAGATCCCACATTGTATTGTTGTGTAAGAATATTACAACTCTAACTATTCTAGTTAAGTACTTTACATAGCAAATAAAGATGTTTAGCTAAACGTACTTGGAAAAGTAAATGCATTTACAACAAACTATAGTTCCAACTCCTGCTGTGAGAACTCGAGGTGAGCAATGATATATTTAAGCCAATTAAATCGACCAAACTAACCAAATTTTGTCAATTCTTCGGTATTAGAATATGTTTTGGTCAGTTAGGTTTGAGAAAATTTCAAACCGAACTGACCTTTATCTCAATTGTCTAATGCATACTCTACCTTTATTTTCATTAGTCCAGAAATTTATTCCTCTTTTTCATTAAATTGTTTATAATTTCAATTAATTTGCATCGTTCTTTTACCAATGATCTTCTAATCCATATATTTTCCAAAGATTCTTGATATGACTATTTCTATTGGATCAAATTAGACTTTTTCTTAAGTCCAAGTCTAAACTAAATAGACTAAACCAAATCGACAGAACTAACCTCCCTCAGTTCGATTCAATTTCAAGTATAAAGTAGTTAAGTCCAGTTCAGTTTTGTCAAGATTTATGAAAACCAACCAAACCGATTGTTTGCTCACTCCTAGTGAGAATTCTCTTCAATTTGAAGAGAATATACTCCTCTATTATTTAGCCTTATTTTGTTTTTAACAATCTTTGGCATTACACCAACACCAAGTTAATTGGAGCATTGGTCATTGTATTTAACGCTCAATTACTTGGAACTCTTTACTGCTCCCATAATAATACAATACAAAATATGCTACATCAAAACATTCGAACACCAAATCCAAGAGCAAAGTATAGCTTGAATTTGAGGAATACCAAAAACTGATCCTAAAAACCTCACGTATGTGTAGCTTAAGCCAACATCCAAAATTCTCAAGTGTACGCAATTAAACAAAACCCTTCAGTTATACTTTCTAGCCAAAAGATGGAACTAGGCCACCTGTTCCAATAATCAATTTTAGTATAAACTAAAGAATCATGAAAATTTTAGAAGCGCTATTTGTATCAGTATCAGTCATCTAAATAACTACCCAATGTTTTTAAATACAAAAGGCCGAAAGCTCAAAAAACAGGTGCTTGAACTCTTAAGCAATTGTGTTGTTCGGGGGAGTAACCCCCTTCGACTTATAGTACGCCTTCTCTGCTTCTGACATTCGATCCTGAAACATAGTCCATTCTTTGCGGCACCTGTCCCTTACCTGCACAATGATTCACTTGTGATATTATTTAGCTCGAGGAGGACAAAAACTAACATCCAAAAGGTGTAAATTACGCATTACCAGTTCTTGCTTACTTACCCCTTCCCATGGTGCTTTTCCTTTTTCAGCCTTGCCCTGCTCAAAGATAAATGAAAAGGGTAAATTAAATATGATTATTATCTCCCATTGCAGTGTCATTCATCAGAAATCAAATCTATAATATGTCAAGTTCTTCTCACCTGACTCCCGAGTGAAGGAACCACCTGATGAACGATCCACTGTGAATCAACAACTCCAATTTTCTCATGAGCCGGCTATTATTAATGAGCGCGACAGCAGAGCAAAATGAAAGACAAAAGGAGAAAGAAAAAGAAACATTCTTTATTAATCGACTAAAGGAAAACTCTGATGGTTATTGGCAACAAGATTTGGTCGTAGATACATACCTCCACACATTTTCTAAGAGCAAAATCAAGACCCCATCCATGAACCAAATCATTCTGTCATGCCAAAATGAAGCATTCAGTTAGACATTAACTACCTGCAAAAAGCACCACAGAAAAAAAA
Source organism: Asparagus setaceus (assembly GCA_012295165.1). Classification (NCBI taxonomy): domain Eukaryota; kingdom Viridiplantae; phylum Streptophyta; class Magnoliopsida; order Asparagales; family Asparagaceae; genus Asparagus; species Asparagus setaceus. Next base: position 83,301,858 of record CM022703.1, read on the forward strand.
GAAACTATCAAGTTCACCTGAATCATATGCCATACGCATCGCCAAGCATCTCGTGAGAAAACAGGAGCCATTATCTCCACAAAGCTGCATATTGAACAATTATTAACAAATAATATAAACAAAAAGCAAAGGTAATCCAAAAGTTGCAATAATCCAATTATAACACGAAGTGGAATCCTACGCAGCACATGGTGGGAGATGGGGGTCAGTGCACCAGCCTGGCCTCTCTTCTGTTTCTCTGTGATAAAAAAAATCAGATAGTCTAAGAGCAGGGAACAAATTTTTTTTGAAAAGATTCACTTCAATGCAAATAAAATAATGTTCAGTTGAACTGATGCAGACTTACTTGTGCACTTCGCGATCACCTCTTCTCTTAGTCATTTGCCACGTTAATCCTTTGTTTGGTTCCAAACCAGGCTGCGAAATCTCTAATCCATGTTTCTTAACCAACGCGATGTACCTAAAACAATGAGAAACAACTCATTTCCTCAAACAGGGAGATCTTTACATTACATGGAATGTTAATACCTAAAAAATAAGAAACAACTCATTTCCTCAAACAGGGAGATCATTACATTACATGGAATGTTAACAACTAAGACAAGAACTTACTTTTCAGCATCAAAGTGCTCAACTCCTAGATCTTCATCCCAGATAAATATGTACTCATATGAAGCCACAATGTCTGGGTGCAAAAACCTTTTAGCGTACCACCTTAAATATCATCAGAGATAGCAAAGAATTAGCTGTGTTTATGAATAGTAACTATGTCGCAACCTTTTCGTAAGTGCTAAACAACCAAATTAAGTAAAAAACCCATCTTCTCACCATTTAGTCTGCTTCCTGATGCTTACATGAATAGCTTGCTTTGACCACTCCAAATCATCCCATTCACTAGTATGCCCATCATAATGGAACAATAAGATAGTAAAATTTCCAGAAAACTGCAAGATACAATATAACAATCAAGAAATTTGTAAAGAAAGGGAGACTCCAAAGAATCCAAATATGTTCATCGTCCTACACTGAGACAGGATTGGCAGATCAGCAGGTCTCTATTAACTACTTATCACAGACTGCATATGAATAAAAATCACTAAACAGATAAAAGCCGGTCTAAACCAAAGATGTCAGCAAGTCCCATGCGTATTTTGCAAAAGAATATGGATTAGTCCACATACTTTGGCTGGAAATTTCAACATCGAAAACACAAGACAAGGCAGCAACCACCATTTCATGCATGCATGGGATAAAAAGAACATCTAAGAAACTTACTTCACTTCTAAATATCCTCTTCTATATGATTGGATTCACCCAAAACTAGGAAGTACGGTCAAATGAAATCCAGACAAGGAAGTGAACATTCCAAAGTAGCTCTTGTTTCTCTGTACAAAACTACAGAAATGGCTTGTTGAACCAATGATTGTATGATAACTTTCTAACACGCGCAGCAGAGTTGGGGGAAAAAGATATAGCAAGCTATAGCTATCCCGAGAACAAATACTAAGCGAAAAAAATTTGATTCAAAAGCACTGGAGGCATCTGTTGCTTAAATAGACTAAAAGAGTTTTTGACATGACCAGATGCATTTGACAGATTCAAAAAAAACATCCTAGTAATCTATGACAAATTACAGCTTGTATTAGATGAAGTGCTTTATAGTAACTTTCAAATTCAGTATTGTTTGATTTATTTACTTGATTTGGAGCAATGACTTTAGATAATTAACGTAAATCAATATAATGAATAAAATGAGTAAAAAGTAATTCTTCCAGTCTAAAATTTAATAAGTCAATAGAATAAACCCAATGAAGATTAAAGGTAATCAAACACTATGCTGGGTTGTTAGAGATGTCAAATGAAAAGCAAGAGATGACATCAATATGATAGTAAATTAATATTTAAAACATAGATATAGAAAATCATGCTTTTCAGTTTCAAGATAAGAACCTTTTTGACTGCAGCATCAATATTAGGTTTCTGGCCAAGTCCAACTGTGAATGTGACAAGGTATTTCTGTTTGATAGGCAGGTCCTGCACATGTCATTCCGAAAGTAAGTGTTCAGTATTAGAGAACAAGCACTAATGCTGAACACCATATGATGTAACTTTTTTATAATGCATAACAAAGAAAGTCTAATAAACCATCCAGAAAAATAGCCTACACCCTGAGTAGTCTGTATGGTTCTTATGTCCAAAACGAAGTGCAGGATATACTAGCTTGTCAGAAGTCAATATTTTTCACAATGTTAGGACTTCTTCTTACTGCAGCAATGTCACAAAATTAAGGACCGCCAATTACATTGCAATCACTTAGTAGTTAGTACCCATTGGTTAGATGGCAATATTGTTCAAATAAATTTAGGTTCTGGTGTGTACTCAGAATCTAATTCTAATGAATGGCTATATAAAATTCAATAGTCAAAATACATTATGACAAATACAAGAATATCTAGTGGCCTAGGGTTTGACTGAGCAATAACCAGCCAGGCATTTGATCATTATTCAGGTGCATCTGTTCACTTTCCTAGGAATTCAATCTAGAAAGGATTCCTTTAGGTTAGCCGGCACCCATGATATAAATTTCCCGGCATGTCCATGTCATTCTACCAACTTAGCATTTTCGTGTCCCATATCTTTTACACATGAGAGCCTCAGCCCACTCTATCCCTCTGAGAGTCTGCGGAACACAAGAGCAGGAGAGGAGTAAAGCATGATTATCTTCAGAGACTATACTAGAAAAAGAAAGTGAGCTCTCTTTTTTATTTAATGAAAACTAGAAATTTTCTGACGTTACACAAACCTCACTTGGATTGCCCCACAACCTGCGAAGATAAAGATCTGATTCTGGAACAACAATGCCTGGTGCTAATCTTTCTGCACCTCGAGGATTTGTAGAAACAAAAATCTGCACCAGTGATATAGTTTAATGCCAATGAATAACAAGAATGTGCAAGTCAACCTCAATAAAAAAAAATTCAATAAACTCAACCGCGTTGTAGAATAAAATAAGAAACTGAAGAGAAGTGCAATCTTCACCAAACTTGTAAATGAAACACATGCACATAGTGAGATGAACCAGTTATATATCACTTTTTAATTAAATCAAGTTATGATAAAAATGTAATATCTAAGAGGGGTACTTAAAATGGGTTACTGATCATGCATACTGTTCTTAAGGGGTAGAATTTAAAAATTAACAAATACATACACTGTTGAAAGATCACAAATAGCGACAATTGTTCACGCATCATGGCATTCACAATAAAATATTAAAGAAATTGTTACAGGCATTTAACCCTTGGTACTGCAAGAAATGGTTGTCATACTGATACACATAAATTCCAAAAGAAACCACACTCCCTAGTCATAATATTTGGTGTCTTTTTTTTTTTCAAAAATTTGGGAATGCCCTTGAAACTGAATGGATTCATCTTTGTTCTATTCTGCTGACACATTTTTACCAAATATTAGTGAGCTGTATGCAAATTTGGATTTTAGCAGGCTTAGAAGCAACAACCAATTATCCTAGTTACTTACTAACTGTAGTTCCATATCTTATGTCTAAAATAGGTTGTCTTTCATGCATATACAAAGAATAATGACTTTTTTCTACCTACATCCTAATGCTGGAGTAGTTCCAAATTTACATGACCTTTTTTCCAAATTCCAAATCTCGCTGAATAACTTGTGACTGTGTACGCTCCAAATAGGTATAAGGAAGCCATAAGATACACTTACAGTAGCAAGCAAAGCGTTATTAGGAAAACACATGCTCCAAAAATTGATTTTATAAATAAACCCTCAGGTCAACTTTTTTAACTGTATAATTTCATACAATATAAAATAGTTTATATAGTGAAGATTAACCATATATCGGCATAAACATCAAGTAACATCAAGTATATACAATAAGTGAAAACATGAACTCTTATGCTAACTGCTTGGGTGGCATATGGATTCTTCTTCAGGAACCAATCATTAAGGAACACATCATGTTATCCTAGATAAATTCCTTCATCGTAAACTTCATCATGGTAATTACATTTCCTCTCTTTTTTTAAACCCTTCACAAGATGCAGACACTTTGATGCGGAAAGAATCTTGTCAAATCTGATCGTCGAAGAAGAAAGGTTGCAGCTTGGTTGGCTTCACTGTGCTCGAACAGAGAACAAAGAAGGGGGAAGATGAGGATGATGAACACTAGCTTTTATGGATGCTATTTCGTATTTTGTGGATAATCTGGTGTTTGGTGTTTTGGGCCTTTTTGTTTGGAGAGAGGTGTTCAGGTAGGCAGCCCTTTCGATAAGGAAGTTTGCTATTGAAGGGACTTTGATGAGGTTAAGATGATGTCATAAACGCCCTAATGGAATTGCAGCTACTTGCTTAAGACTGGAATTTGTACTTTCCCTTTCTTCTTTTTTTGGTCGTCTTTGTGGATTAAAAGGCAGTGGCTTCTATAGAGTAGGGATGGATTTGACCATTGGATTGCTAGGTTTAATTTAAGTAAAATAATCTAAAGACTACCAGACAATAAGATTGAACAAAAGAAAGATAACAGATAAATTGGTTTAGACCGGATTCACTCACAACACCAAAGCTGAAAATGATGTTAACACGCCTTGGCAAATCATATGCACACCATAGCAACTCACATGCTAAAACTCTTAGATTTATTCATAAATTTCTTCAGTCTCTAAACACAAAGAAAACCTATAACCCTTTATATAGGTTTAAAATCCTATATCTAATAAAATTCCAAATACAAATAAATTTTAATTCTGCTACAATTTAAAACATAAAATAACTCTATCCTAGAATTGAAATTCAAATCAAACTCCAAAATTTTAAATTCAAAATAAACTCTAAAATCCTAATAGAAGAAAATTCAACTATAAAAGTTGAATTTCCAACAAAGCTGTCTACTATGGTCTACATTCGATAAAAACTTTGAATCTGTCCCGCATCAAACTTCCTTTACCGGACATATTTAGCTCTTTGTATATATGAATGTACCAAGTACCAACTTAATCAATTATGCATCAAATCATCCTCCAGCAGTGACTTCATTACCTCAACATACTAATGCCACAACTTATCCTACCAGTTTTACAACCATCCTTTCTTTCCATATATTAAGCTGTTTCTTAGACCTCTTTCTTACATACCATTTTGAACCTCAATGCTTTGTGTCCTCTAACTAGACGGGAAAAAAAAGAGTTCTGTCACCATTCATGGATCATGTATCATTGCATAACATCGCAGTATGTCCCCCTCCATGAGGTTTAAATTGCACAGGACTTGATAGAACAGCCTGACCACAAGTGACATAATAGTGGTGACACCCAGGTAAACATGAGTGTGAAATATGGACCACAGAATGATCTGAGTTCCATGCACAAAACTGCTTTACAAGTGTTACACCATCTCACGTTGCATATAACATTATATGAATTGAGGGCAAGACATTCATACATCTAGTTACTTCCATCATACACATCAATTACCTTACATATTCTTCAAATTATGCTTTTCCACCAGAAGGCCATCAAGTTATCTCTATTATTGATTTATCAATGAAGTTTAGCAACATGAAAAATTCTTTGACCATCTTTCTATACCTTCTTATAGCATCTCAGCCAGAAAAGCCTCAATGCCATACCTTGGAATATCTTAAATAGGTTTTCAAATCATGAAGTCATTTTTTTAATCTATCTTTCACCACCTAGCTCCATGATTTCATGAATCCAAAAAATTAGCTATTTTTCCTTTTCAATAAAGGTTTTTTTTTGGGATCTAAGAAGGAATATTTCGTCTTCTTTTTTTGTCATGTGTTTACCCAATGTTTTAAAAAGCCTCCGCCTCTGGCGTGCAGCCTAGGTGGCGATACCTAAGCCACCTGGCCTAGCGATACCTATCGCCCACCTAGGTTTTGGAAGCACCTAGGGGAGCGTGGTCAGCTTATGTTGGTTGCACCCTTTAGGCCTTAATCATGATTTCCTCCATTGCAATCTCCACGTCGTCCAACCTCCTTCAAATTCCTCCTACCTCTAACTATGAAGACCTTTTTACCTCCTCCCTTCAGCTAAAGCTCCTCCACCCGCACTTAAATGAAGAAAGAAATCCACCTAGGCGCCAATCCAGCGCCTAGGCTTTCTGTAACATTGGCATTTACTATCAATTATTATAACTAACAAATAAAAAAAGAAAAACCACCTAGGCCTCACCTAGGCTCTAGGTCTCGGGTCCAACACCTAGGCCACCTAGCACTTTTGTAACCTTGTACTTTCCAGTGACACGTTAGAGTTGATGATGCTAATATGTGAACTAAAAGATAAAATTTTCAGGTAAGAATTAGTGAAAGAAAACAGTTCATGGGGGCTTGTGCAATGACTCCTAAAGTTCAGGGGGGGTTTAATCTAATAAAAAAAGTTGATGGATAGTCCCAAAGCAAATCTCATGTAAGTTACTAATAACTAATTCAATATATATATAGACACACATGCACACGCATACGATACACTGCTTGTCACCCTCTTACGCACCCCTCTACTTTGGTTTCTACTTCCACCCTATCTACTTCAATCTTGAGAAAGGAACACCAACCATTTTATTTGTT
>CM022703.1:83308576-83400816 GCA_012295165.1 Asparagus setaceus
GGAAAAGTCAGGGTCAAAACAGAAAAAGATTGTTGTCGAGGAGGAAAATCTTTGGGCAAAGGAGAAAGTCGGCAAATAAAGGAAAATTGAAGAAAAATCAAAAGGGTCGAAAACCGATCAAATCAAAACAATCGAAAAAGGAAAAAAGATTTCGTGAGTTAAAGGAAGGAGGTGGAGAAGGTCATCGGAGGACAAAGGAGGAGGAGGAAAGCAGGAGAAGGAGGAGGAGAATAAATGTAAAGGGTTCATTTTAGTTTGGGATAAGTGGGAGGAGACAAAGGGGTGAAGGATATCATCATCAGTGATAGTTTAATGGAGAATCACAGGTAGGATATGACTGAGAGATTATATATATATATATATATATATATATATATAATAAATCTGAGATAACGGCTCATTTGCTAAATAAATTATCAAAAAATAATATACGATAAAACACATTAAAATAACTATTATTTTATACGTATGTATGCGTTGATGATAGTAATGAAAGTGACGAATGGATGATACACTAGAATTTAGGGGCTAGGTAAGTGAATTTGATAATGAGTTATTTTAAAGGGTAAATTTTAAAGAACACTCCTAAATTTTAGGTTAATTTACACAAAATCTCTTAAAACTATTTTCATTATAACCGATGATGACGTAGTTTTTAAATAGTATAATAGCTGCGAATTTAAGATATATTTAAAATTAATACTATTATATGTAATTCCCACAAAAGGTTATAAACCTTCAGCTATTTTAAAATATAAAATTATAATGATAATGATGAAAATATTCAGATAATGACGAATCATTTAATAGGATATAATTCGACGTAATGAAATAGCTTATAGATTTGAGGACCTAATTACAATCTCAATGACTTAAAGTTGAAGATTAAGATGCTTGCTCGTAGAAAAGCTCCTTTTACTTTTATTTTTACGAGTAACAGTGGGTAATTCATAATTGTCAGAGGAAAGGATCTGAAAAGGATTTCGTCGTGTCTCGGTTCTCGTGAGCTGAAGAGTATCAGATCAGACAGAAGACTTAGAGAGAGAAAGAGCCTGTCATGTCAAAAACAGAGTACTCGTCTCTTGACATATATCTGACAGGTCCATGGACGTTTCGACGGCGCAGCTGGCCTCGTCCACTCAAGCTACCATAGCACACACCGACAGCTATATTTTGGAGATAGATAACTATAAGTAAAAAAGTATTGGATGATGACAAACTTTATCAGTTCATACCTGTCAGCGTGAAAGATATAGATTTTGTACCCAACTTTCCTATTAATTAGGAAACAAATGAGGTGTCTGAATTAATTACTGATCCTGAATTGGGAAATTTCACAAAACCCTGATAACTCCCAAACTTTTTTAAAATGTCAGTGAAAACGAAAAAGTTGTCAGCGTAAAGTTTCTAGGGGGGGTGTTTGTTTCAAGTTTTTTTTGGGAAATAGGTGGGATATGGATGAAAAAGTGGGTTTTGTGAGTTTTAGAATTTCATAAATCATGTTTATTTCAAAAATATTTTTGGGATATAAGATCCCTAAATAATTAAATAATTACTTTTTTTGGCATTTCACAAATCCTCTCTTTGAGCGGATCTCCATCCCGTCGGCTTCGACCAAAAACGGAGAAAGAGATCCCCGAAATCTCATTTCCTCTTCCGCGTCGAAACCCTAGAGTCACCGACATTCTTCTTCATCGCTTCCCTCCTTTTTTACCTGCCTCGGCCATTTCACGCTACCCAGCCGTAATTTTCCTCATCGCCGGCGGCTTAGCCTCCTCCATTTCCGACAAGCAAACCCACAACAAACCCGGGCGCTTCGTCGATTGGGGATTTCTCTGGTTCCACACAAATCTTTGGGACCACGGGTAAAACTTCGCACCCCTCATCTCTAATTTGGCGTCGATTGTTTCTAGGGTTTTGAAATATTTGATTTGGGGTTTTGGTGAAATTGATTTGGGTTTACGTGAAATTGATTAGGGTTAGCTTCTTGCTTGTGGATGTGCTTGTGTGTTTGCTTGTGGGTTTGTTTGGAGCCTTGGTTTGGTTGTGACTTTGCTTGTTCCTGGTCTGAGATGCTTGTGGCCGTTGTTTGTCTAGGGTTTGCTTGTGGGTCTGTTGTGTGTTTGCTTGTTTGTTTGCTTATGGGTTTATTTGCGGTGTTGGTTTGGTTGTGGGTTTCTTGGCTTCTTTGGTGAGCTACTTGCGGTTTGTTTTGTCATGGGTTTGCTTGTGGGTCTGTTGTGTGTTTGCTTGTTTGTTTGCTTATGGGTTTATTTGCAGTGTTGGTTTGGTTGTGGGTTTGCGCGCTGCTGGACTGAGCTACTTGCGGCCGTTGTTTTGTCATGGGTTTGCTTGTGGGTCTGTTGTGGGTTTGCTTAGCAGTTCTTCGGCTGAGATGCTTCGTAGTGTTTTGCTTGTTCTTGTTCCCAATTTATTGCCTTTTCACTTGATGTAACATAACATTTGCTCATGTTTGTTAGTAACATAACATTTGCTCATGTTTTGCTAGCTTTTCCATTGAATACAATTGTGTTTGTCTTTTTGTGGGAGGTAAGCTCACCAACGGTTCTTATTTTCACCATCCATTATTTGAGTAATCCATATCTTTGTTTGCTACAACTCAAGATTTGAAATTCTAAAAATTGTAATGCTAGAATTTGAGTTTGAAACAAACAAAAGATTATAAATTATAGTATTTGGGATCCCAAAATATTGATGAAACAAACAAAGTTTATGGAATCCCAAAGCTTTATAAAACCATATGGATTTGAAATCCATCACTAGTAGAATAATGAGCAAACTAGACGGATAAAATTAGACTAAAATTTTCCGCCTAGTTTGATGAAAATATGTATTTTTATTTTTTAAAAATCAACCTAGGCGAATTTCGTCTAGGTTGCAATCTAGACGAATTTCCGTCTAGTTTGCAACCTAGACGACAATTAAGATCTAGTTGATGAACCCACCAAAAAATAAAACCAATCCCTAACTTCTCTTCTCCCTTCCCTCGGTAGCCATCGGACTTCAAGAAAAATTCGAAACCAAACCTAATCCCCCCTCGCCTCGCCCTTTGTTCTCGTGAGTTAAATCACTTTCATCCGGCCCTCCTTCCATCCTTTCCCCCCTCCACCATTCCATTCCCATTTCCTTCCCCTTTGTCCACCCCCCTCCTTCCCCCCTCCATTCCCCTCCTTCCCCCCTCCTCCCCTCCCTTTCTTCTGCCAGCCGACCCAGCCCTCCGGTTCGTCCGGATCTCATGCTTCATCATGTAAAGGTATTTTTTCTAAAAATTTCAAGTTTTCAAATTTTATTTTTTTATTGCTGAATTTAGTTTAAATACCCTAAATTATGACCTAAAATTAACAGTAGCAATTTTATAAACCTAATTAAAAAATCAGTTAATTACCCTATTTGAACAACCCAATCATAAATTTAATTGAATACTTAGTTAAATATTAACTCTAATTGAACACCAATTATGATAGCCGATTTACACTAAGTTCCATGCATACTATAATTATATGTGATGATATGAGTTTGTGATACCTAAATTACGGAAATAAAAAAATCCCATAAAATAGAGTGATATATAACACATTATAATAAATTATAATGTGTTATATATCCAATTTAGGTGAATGAAAAAGATAACGTTACCCTAGATTTCCGCCTAATAATTACATCCAATTCTTTTGACTTATAGTATATAAGATATACGACTCATATTTGGGTAGGAGATGAAATTTTCTACCCCAAAATGATCGTTCACGTTATATTATAAGAAGAAAGAATTGGTACTAAAATCGTAATTATTGGATCCGTCCTTCTGACGGGTTAGGAATATAGTAGTGCATACATTTAACTTTGTATACTTTGTATGTTTTATTTCTTAAAAGTTTCGGTAGCACGTATTCGTTGTTCTCCTGGTACAATAAGCGATGTTGTTCAGGCTTCTCTCACCACTACCACGATTATAACATCCGCATGTATAGGAGAATAGCGTGTGTGTGCCAAATTTATAAGAAATGAAAACATACAAAGTATACGAAGTTGAATGTAGGCACTACTATATTCTTAATGGGATAGAAGTCTTTCTATGACAGCAGGTAGATTGTGGTAATTATTTCCTATATACATTTTAAATTTAATTTAAGAGAAAATTTTTAATTATTAAATGATGTATGTATGAGAGGTAGGATGTGAGTTGTCGTATATTATTACAGACGAGTCATAAATTTACATGAAAGTAGTGAGATTAATTGTAGTTAATAATTGTATAAAATTTAGAGATGAGGGTAATTCCTGACAAATTGTGGATAGATATCCCTCGACTTGAAAGATTTCGTGACACGCGATATAAGGAGGGATGTGACGATTCATGCGGATGTCAAATAAATCCAAAAATCTAAGTAGCGGTGCTATTTATTGTCCACTGTTGTAGGTATAGGAATATGAAGCTCTTGAATAGAAATGATATACGGCTCCATCTAATTAAATCAGGGCTTGATGAGAACTATAAATATTGTTCATATCACGGAGAAGATTGTATTGAAGATGAGGAGCCGAATTTGCATGTTGGTACGTCCGGTGGCTTACGGTTAGACGACACAGAGAGAATGTTCAATGATATGGTTTCACGTCCGATCGAAAATAATATCGATGATAATGAGGAAGATGATATTGGAGATGACATTGAAGATGATATTGGAAATGATGCTGAAAAGGTCGGAGATGTCGAAGGTGAGGAAAATCTTGAAGATATGCCGCCTTCTGCAGACATAGAGGAGATAATGAAGCTAGTAGAAGATCATGAAAAGGAGCTATATGAGGGTTGTACTGATTACTCCAGATTTTCTTTTATACTGAAACTCCTGCATATTAAGACACTGAGTGGAATGACTGATAATTATTTTGAAATGCTTCTAGATTTGCTTCGGACGGTTATTCCTGGAGGAGAGGCTAGCATATCCCGAATAACTTATCAGGCTGAAAAGATTGTTTTCGCTATGTGTCTTGATTATAATAAAATCGATGCATGTCCAAACGATTGTATGCTATACTATAAAGCCAATAAAAACCTTCAGGAGTGTCCGACGTGTGGAGTTTCTCGGTGGAAACAACGCAAAAACTCTTCAACAGGGAGACACCAGAAGTAGAGGGGATGCAGAAGAAGATTCCAGCAAAGGTACTTCGTCATTTTCCATTGGTCCCTAGATTGCAACGATTGTATATGAACAAAGAGACCGCAAAGAGCATGAGGTGGCACAAGGAAGATCGAGTAGATGATGGTAAATTGAGATATCCTGCTGATGCTTTAGCTTGGAAGCATATTGATAAAATCTATCCCCATTTTGCTGATGATTGTAGAAATATCAGGTTAGGCTTATCTAGCGATGGATTCAATCTGTTTGGGGTAATGAGTTCTGGCTGGTCTACTTGGCCAGTAGTATTAATGCCATATAATTTACCTCCATTGCTTTGTATGAAACAACCGTATATGATACTCTCATTGCTGATACCTAGCAAGCACGCATCGGGGAATGATATTGACGTTTATTTGGAGCCGCTAGTTGATGAGCTAAAACAGTTATGGTATGAGGGTGTAATGACGTATGATGTTCATCTTAAAGAGTCGTTTAGATTACGTGCTATTTTAATGTGGACGATTAATGATTTTCTTGCTTATGCTAATCTGTCCGGTTGGTCTACGAAGGGCAAGTATGCTTGTCCGGTATGTGGTCCGAAATTTGAAGCTGTTCAATTACCACATAGCCGAAAGAGCTGCTATTGGTTTAATAGAAGGTGGTTACCCTTGAGTCATAAGTTTCGAAAAATATCTGCTATGTTTGATGGCACAGTTGAGAAGAGAATGAAGCCGCGTCAGCTGACTGGAGATGAGATTGTACAGTTGCTTGAGGGTTATCCAAACGTAAGGTTTGGAAAAAACCGTTATTCTAAGTACACCAAGCTCGGAGTAAGAGACTCCTTAAAGAGAAAAAAATCATTGAAGCATAAGAGAACTGTCCGAAAATTGCAAGATGAGAATGAAGCCAAAAAATTGCCTAGAGGATGGACTAAATTTAGTATCTTCTTTCAGCTACCTTACTGGCAAAAGCTTAAAATCTGGCACAACTTAGATGTGATGCATATTGAGAAAAATATTTGTGATAATATAGTGTCAACTCTCTTGCGGGATGCCAATAAGTCAAAGGACGTTCTACAGAAGCCAAGACTTGACGGCTGAATATTCTGAATGATTTGCATGCACAAGACGCTGGTCAAAAAGAATGAAGTTGCCTCCGTCTCGTGTTACAATGTCGACCGAAAGGTGATGCGAGATTTTGTGAAATTCTCAAATTGGTAAAGTCACGGATGGTTACTCTTCTAACATATCAAATAATGTCCAGTGCAAGAGAGGAAACTCTTAGGTTTGAAGACCCATGATTACCACGTTCTTCTTCATCAATTTCTCCCGGTTGCACTCCGTAACAATATGGATAAAGAAGCATCGAAGATTATTATTGAGTATTGTGGATTCTTCAAAAAATTGTGCTTTAAAGTTATAGATGTGGGTGAATTTAATAAACTTGAAGCAGATATCCGAATTACTTTATGTAATATGGAAGTGATATTTCCTCCTTCATTTTTTACGATCATAGTTCATCTTACCCACATCTTGCAAGAGAGGCTATGATTGCAGGTCCTGTTACTTATCGTTGGATGTATCCGATTGAAAGGTTAGGCATTTCATGACCTTCTTTAATTATGTATGCATTTCTTATATTGACTCCATATAATAATTGCTTATTTTCAAATTATTATAGATATTTGGGTTGCATGAAACATTATGTTCGCAATCGAGCTCATCCGGAGGGTTTGATAGCTGAAGGATATGTGGCCAACGAATGCTTTGTGTTTGCATCACGTTACATGCGTAAGAAGAAAACGCGATATCGAATCCACCTAAGGATAAGAAGCGTGAAAAGTATCCAAGTTCTGACTTAGATCAAATTCATGCATATGTATTAGAAAATCTTGATATTTTCAAAGACTATCGAAGGTAACAAATAAAATTAGTAATATGGATGTTATATAATAATTTTCTTTTAACTCATCAATATAATCTTATATATTGTATTAATAGGCGACACCTGGAGAAGCTTAACCGGTAGGAATGCAGCGCATACTATTCAGAAAAAATATAAGAAAGAATTTGCAGATTGGTTCAGAATTGATGTAAGTGTTATATGATTCTAGCAACGAACTTTAAGTTAATATTGTCTTTATTATTCACTGATATTGTTTTGCTCAGGTTGAAACATCACTTTTTGAGGGCACTACGTTATCTGAAGAAATTATTATTCATGCACAACGTCCTTACTACGAAGTAAGACGTTATAATGAACATATTGTCAATGGGTATAAATTCCGAACTCTAAAGACCGATGATAGGAGGGTAACCCAAAATAGTGGAGTCATGGGTTGTTTTGCTCAAGAATGTTTTTTAAGTACAAGAGATCAGAACCCAGTTCTAGATGACATCCTATATTATGGCTAATTAGAAGATATTGTGGAGGTAATCTATGGTTTTGGTAAACCCGAACAATGTAGTTACATGATGTTTAAGGTTCGGTGGTGTCCTGCAAAAATGCAAAAGGATCATTACGGGTTTACACTTGTCAATCTTGACGGAGAAATATATCAAGATGAGAAATTTATTTTCGCAGAATAAGCGGATCAGTGCTTCTATGTGAAAGATCCGAATGTTATTGCTGAGTGGGTGGTTTTGTATAAGGAGCTAAGATCCATTGTTCTTCCTAATAACAATAAAATAAATGATGAGGAAAGTGAAGATAATTGTAATGAACTAATTGAGTCATCTGATGATGTTTGGCAAGACTTCTCGTACACGCAAAATGTGACGCTTGATATGATCGATCATGATAATCAAACTGACATTCCAAATCTTATTGTAAAATAATGATGATAGGTATGAGCTACGTTACAGTGCATTATTGTTTTAAAAATTTGCTTAATAAAATTATTTAATGGGGGTATGATAATAGATTGCCAAATTTTTCAATGCATGTATATATTAATTGTTGAGTTACTTGATAATTTATTTTGCAGATGAGGAATATGAGGCTTTTCGGTAAGAATCGTTATAAGACCCGGAGTACCACCCCCGGCACGGGTCACAATGAGGAGACACCTGGACCCTCTGGTGCCCCACCAGTACCATCTACTCATGCGGATACAAACTATTTAATATATTAATTAATTTTTTAATAAAAATTAATCATCTAACTTATATTGTCTCTTTGATGAAGATGGGGGCTTTTCAACACAAGATCAGCCGTATGCACCACCACCACCACCACCTCCTCATGAGGGTATAAATTATTTAACATATTAATAAATTTTTAATAAAAATTAATCATCTAACTTATATTGTTTTTAGTTCTTGGTGGGGTTTTCAACACGGACCAACTTAGTGCACCACCAATATCGCCTTATCACGGTACAATTGGTTTAATAGTTGCATAATTTTTTTAAAAATATTAGTAATGTAGCTCATATTGTTTCTTGAATGCACTTGGGTTTTCGACACCGCCATCCTGCACCACGAGAACAATCACCGAGATGTATTAATACTCGCTAATATTTTCGTTATGATTTATTAATTTTTATACTAATTATCCTCTTTATTAATTGATTGCGACTCATGGACACCCTCCTTCTCTTCTCCTACATTTCATACCGATTTACGCTTCAAGACGGATGAGTACCGCCATCTACCCTCCCTCGTGACGCCGACACGCCCGTAAAAGTAGCAATGAAGCACCACCCATTAGCGGATAGAAGGTATAATGAGATCATGCCTATAATGAAGGTTAGAATGACCGTTGCACTCGAAGCTAAAAAAAGGGAGGAAGATAAAGGTAAATTTTATAGGTGTCCTATAGTAAGCACTTTTAATTTTATTGTAATGTGGCTATGTGTCCTTTAGTTACATGATATATTATCATATTGTTATTATTATAGGTGCTATGCCAGATCGAATAGCGGGACGACGTCGGGGGGGGGGCAAGCCCGAGTCCAAACAACCACCAAGGGGCATGCGAGCTTTTATTCACTGGAATAATGAAGCATTGCCTATTGGTGCTTGGGCGCCGAGATTTAATAGTTACATCGGGGTTCTCGTACGTAGAGCAAGCATCATCAATCCTTATTTTAATTTTAAAGAACTACCGTGGACAGCATATGAGCAGATATGGAAGGACCTTATGGTAATTATTCATGTTATTCATTTATTATTGAATAGCAATAGATATTGTATTATCGTAATTAAAATATGCATGCATATTTTACAGGAACATTTTTGTCTTGAGGACTTTCCTGGGGCTTGGAACTATGTTTTTAATGTTAAGGTTGAAACCGTCCTCAAACAGTGGAGACATCAAATTAAGACAGAAACATATGATAAGTATACGGAGGACTGGCAGCGATTTTTGAACATTGATGAAAGGGTTGACAAGCTTCATTTCACAGCTCTCCTCATGTATTGGGACACTGAGGCCGCACAGGTTAGTTTTATGATATACTATATACATGACATGATATATTCATTCATTGTAACTTTACTGATATTCAATTTTTTAAAGAACAAATCAACGAAGGGGTCAGTAAATAGAGGAAAAAAGTTGCATGACCACCACTTGGATTCATACTCCTATGCTATCCTGGAGGATGATTATTGTCGAGAGCGGGTATATATTATTTAAAATTTTAAAAGATCATCATGCTTAATATGACGATAAAGTCTCATAAATTTATAAAATTACAGGGAAAATCAATAATGCCGATGAACATAAAGGCAAAGTTGGCATATGCTAACTTCAGGATCTAGATAAAGTCGATGAGAAAAATAAGGATAAGATGAAGGCAAACCTCGAGTTGGTGGTAAGACTTAATCATAACTTATTTAGAACTGTTAATTGAATTTATTTTGAATTTTCTTTAAATTTTCTTAGATCTTTTCTCAATGTTGCAATTGAAGTTTAATCTTGATAATTTATGTAGGAGGGGTTTGAACTTGCAACAAAGGAGGCGGCAGCAATGCATATGTCTCAAGAGGGAGCAGAAGGAGAGCCTGATCCTCACATGCTATCACTAGAGGATAACATCAATCTTACTCAGAACGTGTTGGGATATAATAGGTAAACAATCAAAACGAATACTAAATATTGATATAACCTTGGTATTTGATAAAAATTCATGAGTACTTAGTGAATATTAACGTATTTTGAATAATATACATAATAAGATTATTTAATTTATTAAATTCAGAACATAAAACTTATGTGGTTCCTTTTCACCCATAATAATAGGAGAGGAAGATATCCATTGCACGGTGTTGGAGCTACACCGGGCATTAGATCATTCACGGATCCTCCATATCATCTACAAGAGCGCCAACAAGACAAGCCAAGATTTCGCTATGCCACTTGTTCTACGGTCTCCTGGCCACGAGAAGGATTGACCCCGAACCGCCGCTCGTGACTAAGGAGATGAGTACTGTTGTGTTGAGGGCC
This sequence comes from Asparagus setaceus, assembly GCA_012295165.1. NCBI lineage: Eukaryota > Viridiplantae > Streptophyta > Magnoliopsida > Asparagales > Asparagaceae > Asparagus > Asparagus setaceus. Next base: position 83,319,172 of record CM022703.1, read on the forward strand.
CGCACGATGGACGAGGTCATGTCTTACATTATAGGTTGCTTGGCGGTGTGATTCTGGCGATTTGTTTGGTGATGTTATAGGACTTATAACATCAGGGTAGTACCGCTCGAAGAAGCAAATACAGTATCTTAATTTCGTGTTAATGCAATTTCAAAATGAGTTCATAAATTCTATTATAATTACATATTACTCCTTTAAATGCAGAAAATGACACGAAAATTATATATTGGTCTCCATAATATTTAATAGTTACATACTATTTAGAAAATATTTCTATTACATATCACCCCACTAAAATTCGATAATTGCTTATTATTTTCTTTAAAGTGAAAACATAAGGAACTAATGCTAAATTGAATATTTAGAGGCTAATACATAAAGAAAACATTTAGATTTGATATAATATCAAATTCACATGATTCTATAACATAATCAATTTGACTTTCAGTGGAGATGGCGATAATTAACCCGTTGCCAATGACAAGATGTGAGGTTTGGATTTTTGGAATTTTATGCATGTAGGCGTCAAAATTGCTTATCGATGCGAGCGAAACTTCGTGGCGGTGGGTTAACAACCGGCGACCCATCCAGACAAGCGGCGTCGACTATCGCATAAAGCATCCGTGGCCAGCGAACACATGAAGTGAGCGGCGATGCGTATAAGCCTCACGAGCTTGCATAAATGTGGGATGAATCAACAACAAAGCTTCAAGATCAATAAGATTCGTGGCGAGATCGATTGGATTGAGCGTCAACGAGGCTGGATTCAAGCGGCGACAAGACAAGAATCGGTCGTCACTTAGCGGATCGAACCAACCAAATGGTGTCGGGCTTAGCCGGACACCAAAGGTGTCGACCATGGCGGACACCAAAGGTGTCGACCATGGCGGACACCAAAGGTGTCGACCATGGCGGACACCAAAGGTGTCCGGCCGTAAACCCCTCTCTTGATTGTTTTGCTATAAATAGTGGGGGTGCTCAGTTCGGGGCTTGGATTTTTGTTGGATTTTGGTTGGATTTTCGAGATTGAAGTTTCGATATTCTTGAGAGCCCTCGCGAGATCCACGAGCGTCGGCCGTTAGAGCAGGCGAGCACGTCCGATCTACAAACCCGGGAGTAAGCGGGTTCGACTCTGAGAATAAGCGTGATTTCTCTAGTAGATCTCACCCGCCCCGCCATCCTCTCCTTCGTGAGTGTGATCCCCCGGCGATCCTCTCCTTCGTGAGTGTGATCCCGAAGGCGATCCTCTCGCCGTGAGTGTGATCCCCTCGGTAACCGTTTCCTTCGTGAAGCGAGCCTACCGCGTCTGTAGTTCGAGAACGGGTTTTCACGGATGCGAATTGCGCGGTAGTCCACGGACGAACAAAAGTCCCGAAGCGAACAAAGAACCCGCAAGCAAGGATCCGTAAAATAGAGATCCTCGTGTTTGTTCACAAAAGGATAAAAGTTGTAATTTTCGTTTTCATTATGCGCTGAAATAAAAGGCATTTCTTTTGTTTTGAATTTTGTTGTAGGCCAGCGAAGGCGTAAAACAAGTTCAAGCGAGCAATGAATAACAAACTAACTTTTCCCGCGAACAGTGGCGACCACGTGGGGAATAGCGGTCTCAAAGCCGAGATCGTCGTGTCGTAGCCCGCGATCAGATCCGGTCGAAAAAAGTCAAAGGCCTCAGGGCGGATAGAAAAAAAATTTTTCGGTGCCGGGACATAAGGGGCAGCTGCCCCTTGACCCCCGCCAGCTAGGAAGCTAGCGGGACCGCCAAAACTTCTGCGTAGGGTGTAATAATTACGCCCAAATAAGTCAACCGAATCCAAGTTGATCCGGGTTCGGCGTAGTATCATACTATCGTCCTTGTCGGATCGTCCTTCCCCGCAAAGTGAGAAGGATCTCGGCTAAGAAAGATCCATTTGTCCTCGGCTCGGAACTTTAAGGCAAGGATCTTAACTCGCCATTGCGAAGTTGCACCAAATGGCATCCTTCCAAGATCCAAGATCGCCGGATCTACGCAGAGATCACCGCTGATGGCGTGCCGACTCTCTCAAAGAGAGCCCACCGGGCGGCGTCAGCGCTGGCGTGAGTTCGCCAAGGCCACAGAATCGGTCGGCGGTGTCGCTACAAAGTGGATCTGAAGTCGGGGAAGGTCAAGAAACTCATCAACGAGGTGCGGCAACTCCTCAAGCCGTCAACAAATGATTGGGTCCGTGTCAAGCGGAACGTGCTGCGAGGCGTATCGGGGAGGCGGGTGCATTACTGCACACACACGGGCTCTAGTTCAGAGTCCGGATGTAGAAGAAGGGAGAAGTGGACAAGAAGCGCGAAAATCGCCAAGTTTGGAGTCCAAAACCGAATAACGATTCGGACAAAGGCGAAGCGTCGATCAAAATCGGCCACCTCAAACGGTTCGGCGAGGCTCGGCCGCCACGGGTGACTTGATTCAAAAGAAGATCACACCTCGGCGATCTCATCGGATCTCCACTCTGTGCTAACCGGTCAATCTGTTGGCGTATCGAGTAAAGCGATGTTAAAGCGCCTCGGCCCGTGAATACGATGATCGAGTAAAATTTCAATCAAGGATTGTTTGGGCGTGAAGAAGTCGACCAACTCCGCGGTGATGGAGGTCCTACCCTCTCGCCATGATAAGAAGATTCTGCGGTACTCTCTTTGGAATTTGGATCGAAGTTCGAGCCCGTCGAAACCGGCTGCAAAAGCGAATGTGGAGGCAGTGACTCTTGGAACCTTCGCTCGCAAAGCGAATGTGGAGGCAGTGACTCTTGGAACCTTTGATAATGTGGCTCATCCTCGAGGAAGAGCGTTTTCGTCGGCGGCGATGGCGTTATACGAGAGTCGTACCAACACACAAGGGGTTGCTCGGCATTCATCTTAGATGAGTTGTACTATCGTCTTTGAAGTGCAGTAAATCTCGAGTAGAAGTTCCCGAATTGGACCACGCTTTGTCCGTGTTCCAAACTAATCAGGGCGGTGTTGTCAAAATGTAACTGCACCAAGCCAGCTTCGAAGAAGGCATCGGTCTTTGATAGGCTTGGCGACAAAATGCCAAAACCCAAGTCAAGATGCTTCGGCGGAAGAAGATCGGAGTCTCAAGGCGATATGACCAGCAGAGGATTAGGATATGAATCCTCCTCAGAAGATGAATGCTCGTGGTTGATCGACGACCATCTACCTAAAGACGGATACTCGTCTGATTCTTCGGTTTGGGATTCTGACACCAGCCTCGGAGAAGCTTTCAAGGTTTTGATGTCAAATATGACCACGGTCGATCCTGCTACTATTGAGTGATGAGGATATGCCAACATGGGAAGACCCATGGATCCATCAACTTCGAGCGGTTGAGGGATAGATTGAACAAAGAGAACCCCGCTAAGGGCGAGGTAGTCGAGGTTAATATGGGTGGCGAGGCATCCTAAGCTCATAAGCGTCGGTAATAGTCTTCCCTCGAAGAGAAGGAAGAGCTGATCGCCCTAATCGGGGAGTATATCGGCGTGTTAAGCTTGGAGCTACGAGGACATGCGGGACTTCGACCCTAATGTGGCAACTCATCACCTCAACATCAAAGTGGATGTCAAACTGTCAAGCAATCGCAAAGATGGTTTAGTCCACAAATCTTCTGAGCAATCGTGAAGCGAAGTAAAGAAACTCATAGAATCGGATTCATCGAGGAAATTCAACATCCGGATTGGGTGGCGAATATAGTCCGGTCATGAAGAAGAATGGTTCGATTAGGGTGCGTGGTTTAACTACGAGACTAACGCCGCTTGTCCCAAAGACGACTTTCTCTACCAATCACTGATGTCATAGTTGACAATACGTGTGGATTTGAAAGAATGTCATTCATGGATGGTTTCTCGAGTTACAATCAGATCAAGATGCACCCCGATGATGCCAAAACACGCCGCTCGAACGCCCATCGGTATATATTGCTACACGATCATGCCGTTCGGCCTCAAAAATGCCGGCGCCACATATCAGCGAGCAATGGCTAAGATCTTCCAGGATCATCTCCGGAAAACGGTTGAATGCTACGTCGATGACTTAGTCGTGAAAAGCCGTGACAAGAGAGATCACATCAAAGATCTTAGGACAGTATTTGAGCTCATGCGGACTCATCAGCTAAAGATGAACCCTGCCAAATCATTCCTTGGGATGTCCAGTGGCAAGTTCCTCGACTTCGTCATCACCGACAAAGGAATCCATGTCGATCCTGATAAGGTGAAAGCGATCCAAGACTTACAACCCCCAAGAAATTTGAGGGAACTCAGGGGGTTGCAAGGGCGATTGGCATACATCCGACGGTTCATATCGAACCTATCTGGAAAGTGCCAACCATTTTCAAAGCTGAACAAGAAGGGCGTGTCGTTTATTTGGGACGACGCCTGCCAGAAGGCCTTTGAAGAGATCAAATCATATCTTGCTAAACCTCCTGTTCTTATCGCACCGCAGTCGGGAAAGCCATTCCTGATCTATGTCAAGGCAACGGATCACTCGTAGTGCCTTTACCGCCAGCAGACGACGACAGCCGTCACGCAACAAAGTGCTGTATTACCCGAGTCGAACATTGGTCGGCCGAAGTCTCGATACCCAATGGTCGAGAAGCGGTTTCTTGCATTAGTGTTCGCGATTCGTAAAATGCGACACTATTTAGTCGGACGGGCGATTTATGTTATCTCTAACGTAAATCCGTCCGAATATTTATGACCCACCGCTTCAATGAGTTGGCGCTATTAAATGGGCTTTGCTCTTGTCCCAATATGACCTCGCACTTCAAACAACGAAGTCACCAAAGGGCAAGCGATTTGTGATCTCTTGGTCGCCAACCCGACGACGGACGCAGTGGAGCTATATGATGATCTTCCAATGAAGTTCGTGAAGTCAACACTACATCGCACCAACAAATATGGCGATTGTATTTTGACGAGCTTCTCGGCCACTAATGTGGCAAGTACCCGGATGTTCTAAAATCTCCGCCGAGTCGGAGTTGTCTTGATTTCCGAATCATGTCATGCCCGTGCTTATTCACTCACGAACCTGTTCCAATAGCGTGGCGAATACAGCGTTACTTATCGGACTTAGCTTCGCCAAGGAGCCGGGGTCGAATATCTCGAGGCATCTGGCGATTCTGGCGATAGTGAAGCGAGATCCGGCGGGGACTCTGGTCAGAAATCGGATCTAATTCATTATCATCGGTAGCAATCGAAATGGCAGACTCATTCGAAGAATTCTTCATCGAATATATCCCACGCCTTCAGAACGCCTACGCGGATGCATTGGCGGCATTAGCTGTGTCGTTAGCACAACCTTCCGAGACCGAGCAATTAGTTACGGTCAGAACTCACCAACTCTTCGTACCGATATATGATGAGGTACAAGAAAACGAAAGGGTAGTTACCAAAGAGGTACATGCAACCCAAACCAAGTTGGAGCCCTGAGATTGGCGCTTTCCTATCATCGACTACATCTTGCACGGTATTCTGCCAGAAGACGTAAGGGAGAAAGAGTCAATCCGGCGAAGAGCTCCAAGATTCTTTTACGACACAGAGACCCAGATGTTATATCGTCGGGGGTATGATGGCCTTTTACTCCGATGCCTTTCAAACAAAGAGGCAAAAGAGGTCCTTCGGGAAGCACACGAAGGTGAATGCGGGACCGACTGGTCCCAAGCTCTGATCGAATCGGGGAGAATGGGCTATTATTGGCTAACAATGGTTAGCAGCCTTGATGCGTCTGGCATGAAATGCCGCATGTCAAATTCAATTACATGCATCGACCTCTGGCGTTGCATCGCCGGCCACATCCTGGCCATTTGAGACATGGGGAATGGACGTCGTAGGCCCCATCTTTCCCCCGTCAGTTAAAGGAGATCGGTTTATTCTAGCGATCACCGACTACTTCTCCAAGTGGGCCGAAGCAATCCCGCTAAAAGAAGTAAAGGCGAGTACCGTCGTCAAATTTATCAAGCACCATGTCATCTACCGACACGGTGTCCCGAGACGGATCGTGCATGACAACGGTCCCCAATTTATCAGCAATTCCTTCATCAGGTTTTGCGAGAAGTTCAAGATACAAGATATCTCGCCGACGCTCTATAATCCGCAAAGAAATGGATTAGCCGGGCCGCTCAACAAGACGATTATCAAGATTTTGTCGAAGCTTGTGAAGAATAACAAGCGAGACTGGGATGATAAGCTCGGAGAAGCACTCTGGGCATATCGCACAACGGTACGTACGCCAACAGGAGCTACCCCGTACTCTCTGGTCTACGGATGTGAAGCGATTCTCCCGTTGGAAATCCAGATTCCGTCACTTCGCCACGCTTTTCAACAAATGACGATCAAGAACTACATCAAAAACGCCTCAAGAGCTTGAGATGTTAGATGAGAAACCGAGGCTCAACAAATGCATTGAGTTCTATCAAGCGGGATGTCGAGGGCTTTCAACAAGAAAGTTCGACAGAGAACCTTTAAGGAGGAGATCTCGCCCTCGCCGCCGACGGCCGATAATCCTCACCTCTAAAAAGAAAGGTAAATTTAAACCCAAATGGGAAGGACCGTTTGTAATAGACACAGTCTATTCAAACGGTGCATATCGCCTTATCACACGGAATGGCGACCGGCAATTAATGCCAATAAATGGGAAGTTCTTGAAGAAATACTACCCTTAGTATCTTCAGGATAACCCATTGTTACGGGAAGTTCCTCAGGGAATATTTCACTTGTTTCATGAGGATAACCCTAAGTTGTTGTGTTTTCCTCTAAAATTCTCTCACCGATCAAATTCATTGACGGTGGGCCCACTAAAAAATCTCTCTGGTCCAACCACCAGCTAAATCCCCTCTCGATTCCTGCCACGAACGAGAGGTCCACTTTTAAATTCTGGTTAGCAATCCTATAAAAGCGAAAGCTATCCGCACCCTTCCAAGATTCTCAGAGTGGAGACCCCACTCTTAGTTTCTCATCGGGAAATAGAATACATTCTTCCTTTCCCACATTCACCTGGAGATAGGACGCATCCTTCCTCTTCAGAAACAAGAGATAGGATACAAAACCTTCCTCTCTTGTCTTAGATTCTCGGAGTGGAGATCCCGCTCTTAGTCTCGCCTTTCAAGATTCTCGAAGTGGAAATCCCACTTTTAGTCTCTTTCACCGGAAACAGGACAAAAATCCTTCCTTTCCAACGTCCGGAGATAGGAGACAAGATCCTCCTTCCTCTCCACCATCGGGAAATAGAATACATTCTTCCTTTCCTACATTCCACCTGGAGATAGAATACATTCTTCCTCTCCAGAAACAAGAGATAGGATATAAAACCTTCCTCTCTTGTTCATCCCTCACCCGGAGATAGGAGACAAGATCCTCCTTCCTCTCCACCTTCGGGAAATAGAATACATTCTTCCTTTCCCACCTCAATCAATCTTCTACCGGTTCAGTCATTCTCCGGTCAAAAGAAGACACCAAGATTCATCTTGGGGCATTTTATCGAAGCCTAAGAAGGGATAAAGCCAGCGCTAACTGCAGCGTTGCGGTTTAGTCTTTCTCCGTGAAGAAGATACGAGTTCGATTAAGGGCATTTTATCCGGCCTAAGAAGGGATAAAGCCAGCGCTAACTGCAGCGTTGCGGTTTAGTCTTTCTCCGTGAAGAAGACACGGCGTTGATTAAGGGCATTTTATCCGAAGCCTAAGAAGGATAAAGCCAACGCTAACTGCAGCGTTGCGGTTTAGTCTTTCTCCGTGAAGAAGACACGAGTTCGATTAAGGGCATTTTATCCGAAGCCTAAGAAGGGATAAAGCCAACGCCTATCACGCGTTGCGGGTAGTCTATTCCGTGATGAAAGAGCGAAGCCTCGTATTCAACATCGTAGCATTGAGTCTAAGAGTTTTATTCTTTAGCACAACGTCGTGTGTAGAGCGGTTTAGATACTCTACATGCTAGCCCAACTCAAGCGGTAGTTGGTAAAGGCTTATCAAACCCGTTGAAGGAATGGGGTTGGCAATAACCTAAAGTCGGCCTAACAGCGTCGCCCGGTTTAGTTTTTCGATTGAAGAAGACACGAGTTCGATTAAGGGCATTTTATCGAAGCCTAAGAAGGGATAAAGCCAGCGCCTCACCGCGTTGCGGTTTAGTCTTTTAGATTGAAGAAGACACGAGTTCGATTACGGGTATTTCATCCCAAAACCTAAGAAGGGATGAGTCTACAGCGTAACTGCAGTGGCGAATGGTCTCTTGCGGTAAAGAGTACAAAGCCTATGTATTCAATATCATAGCAACAAGTCTAGAAGAGTTTCATTCTTCTAGCACAGCGTCCGCGTCTTGAAACGGATCACGGATAATCCGCCGCGCTTAGACTCAAGCGGTAGTTGGTAAAGGCTAATCAAATCCGTTGAGGGTGAGGGTTTGCCAAAATCCTATAAGTATTATGGTTAATTATTTACGAAATAAAAGAATCATAATAAAGCATAAAGAAGCGAGACATATTCGTGAAAGTGTGCTAAAGTTCCTCACGGGCTTCGGCCACAAGTCTCCGTTACCATTAAGGGCCTCATGATCTCCTTCTTGATGTCAACCGGCTTACGCCCGAGTTCAAATTTCTGGAACGCGACCCGAGTCTTTTCTTTGTTGGCCTTCGCCCGACTTCAAGGCGATCAGGCTCTCCTCGCTTGAAGTTCTTGTTCGAGCTCTACTATCCTCGCTTCTCCGGCGTGACACAAGGCGAAAAATGTCCCACGGAAGATGAAGCTTCGTGACGGCGATCTCGAATGATGCACACGGTCCATTTGCGTTTAAACTTGAGTCGATAATAACACAAGCATCTGCCAGGCGTCGAGGCGACATTGTCTGTCTCTATATATGGGGAGAACCGGCTACCTCAAAATCTTATAGACTTTGGGCTTAACCTCCAAATGGTGAAATCATCAACAATGGCCCGGGCAGACTCAATCTTCCAAATATTATCCCATGTGGTCTAATCCTACTCCAACTAGGATTACAGTATAAAGCTGTTTCCTAATTTGTCGAGAAGTTCCGGAAGAATATTTTCACAAAAATATTCTTAGGGATAACTTCGATCGCCGCGGATTATATCGACGCCGATCAACGTCGCCTAATCCTACCCAACTAGGATTATGAGTATAAACCGCTTCCTAATTTGTCGAGAAGTTCCGGAAGAATATTTTCACAAAAATATTCTTAGGGATAACTTCGATCGCCGCGGATTATATCGACGCCGATCAACGTCGCCTAATCCTACTCCAACTAGGATTACGAGTATAAACTGTTTCCTAATTTATCGAGAAGTTCCCGGAAGAATATTTTCACAAAAAAATGTTCTTAGGAATAACTCGATCGCACGGATTATATCGACGTCGATCAACGCGTCGCCTAATCCTACTCCAACTAGGATTACGAGTATAAACTATTTCCTAATTTATCGAGAAGTTCCCGGAAGAATATTTTCACAAAAATGTTCTTAGGGATAACTCGATCGCACGGATTATATCGACATCGATCAACGCGTCGCCTAATCCTACTCCAACTAGGATTACGAGTATAAACTGTTTCCTAATTTCTAACGAGAAGTTCCTGGAGAATACTATCATATTCTTAAGGATAACTCGATAACCCTCAATTTCTTCCCATTGTGGAACCTCAAAGAGGGATAAGTCAATGAATTCCTCCCAATCAGACAGGTCGGTTCGTATGTCACCGAGGGCCTACCAATCAACAATTGGGGAATGGAACAAGTTCCAGGAAGAATACCTCCCACCGTGGATGAACACACTCCTACGAGGAGTAATACAGTAGCAACGCCAACCAACGCGTCGTCAACGAAGGATTCACCAATCAACGGTTGGATCCAGAAGAATTCCCGATCAGCGGAGGATCCGATGGTCAATTGGGCGACAATCCACCAACACGAAGTCAACAACAAATGAACTCAATTAGCTTCTGACTCGAAATTCCAACAACGGTCAAGCAATAAATGCAAAGACCGTAACACCCCGTATCCTACAAAGCACCGGAAAGCCTCGAGAGAATTGGAGGAATCAAACACCGAGCTAGTCTTAAAAAGAAATTCATCTATCGACTTACGGTCAAGATCTACGACAACGGTCGGACAAAAATGCGGCAAGTAATGCTTTCAGCAATCCTACAAAGCACTGGAAAGACTGAAAGGAGTGGAGAGATCAAACGCCAAGGTCAATCACAAGTCCTATCACGCCGATTGAAGGGTGAAGGGCTCATCATATCAAAGCATCGGACTTCGCCAAAAGATCGACCGAGACGCTTTGGAGGGGTATTCAGAGGCGCCAAAATTACTTATCGCATTCAACCAAACTCGCGGACGGTGGTTAACAACCGACGACCCATCCGACAAACGCTGGCGATCGACTATGCCGCAAAACGCATCACGTGAGCCGACGAACACATGAAGTGAGCCAGCGATGCGTATAAGCCTACGAGCTTGCATAAATGTGGGATGAATCCAACAACAAAGCTTCAAGATCAATAAGATTCGACGAAGCGAGATCGATTGGATTCGAACGTCAACGAGACTGGATTCAAACGACGACAAGACAAGAATCAGTCGTCACTTAACCTGTCAACGCGATCGAACCAACCAAATTCTGAGTCAACAAAGAAATGAATCGGACAGTTCGGACCGCGTAAAAGTCAGGAAAAGCGAAGCTTGGCGAGCGGCTGACCCGGCTAAAGGTGGACAGAAGTGTCGGCCATAGCCGGACACCAAATGGTGTCCGCTTAGCCGAACACCAAAGGTGTCCGGCCATGGCGGACACCAAAAGTGTCGGGCTTGGCGGACACCAAAGGTGTCCGGCCATGGCGGACACCAAAATGTCCGTGGCGAAACCCCTCTCTTGATTGTTTTGCTATAAATAGTGGGGAAGTCTTCGATTCGGGGAGCAGTTTTTGTTGGATTTTGGCCGGATTTTCGGAGATTGAAGTTTTCGATATTCTTGAGAGAGCCCTCGCGAGATCCACGAGCCGTCGGCCTTGCCGTTCAGAACCGCCGAGCCGTCCGATCTACAAACCCAGCGAGGTAAGCGAACTTCGGATCGCTCTGAGAATAAGCCATGTGATTTCTCTAGTAGATCTCACGCTCGGCGATCCTCTCCTTCGTGAGTGTGATCCCGAAGCGATCCTCTCCTTCGTGAGTGTGATCCCCTCGGTAGCCGTTTCCTTGTGAAGCGAGCCCTGCGTCTGTAGTTCGAACTTCGGGTTTCCACGGATGCGAATTGCGGTAGTCCGCGGACGAACAAAAGTCCCCAGACAGCAAAGAACTCCACGCAAGCGAGGATCCGTAAAATAGAGATCCTCGTGTTTGTTCTAAAAGGATAAAAGTTGTAATTTTCGTTTTCATTATGCCAAATAAAGGCATTTCTTTTGTTTTGAATTTTGTTGTAGGCCAACGGCCGCAGAAATAAGTTCAACGAGCAATGAATAACAAACCAACTTTTTCCGCTAACAATGCACTAAATAGTATTTATTTGCAAGAATACTTTATGTTATTTATCTAGTGTTATATGTACTTTCGGGATTCTTTGTATATTTGTTATAAATAAATGATTCCTGAATGTGTGTATTGGATTGTTGGATGTGGCCGGGAGTGGATTGGGTTGTTGGATGCGTATTATTGGATTGTTGAATCGTATTATTGGATTGGATTGTTGGATCATTATTGGATTGGATTGTTGGATCATTATTGGATTGGAATATAGTTAGATGTGTATTACATTTTTTCGATCAGAATATATATTGATTTGTATATCGGTAAATGTAAAATGCGAGAATAAACCACATTTACGTAATTTATTTTTTGAAATAATAGCAACCTAGGCGGTTTTCATCTAGGTTGCCTATCTAAACGGTTTTCCATCTTGGTTGACATCTAGGCGGAAAAACCGTCTATTACAACCTAGGCAGTTTTTTCGTCTAGGTTGCTTACCTAGACGGATTTTTTCGTTTAGGAGCAATCTAGACGAAATTCGCCTAGGTTGCTTACCTAGACGGACTTTCCATCTAGGTTGCAACCTAGACGGAAAAAAAAACCGTCTAGATTGCATTCCATCTCGTTTGATCAATTTAGACACTTCCGCCTAGTTTGACTCAATCTAGACGAAAATATTCTAGACGAAATTTTTTAGACGAAATTCCGTCTAGTTTGGTCAAACTAGATAGAAATTTGGGCAAACTAGACGGTTTTTTTCCGTCTAGATTGCTCATTTTTCTACTAGTGCATGGTGAAATCCATATCCATAAATTTTGGGATTTGAAACAAACACCCCCTAAGACAAGGACAAAAATCCACCTGGTTGTAAAAAATATATTTCTATGCACACCCAAATTTGTTAGTGGGAGGATATTTAGAGAAGTTTATGCTTTCTTAACTTTTTTTAATAGCTGATAAATTATGTGAAGCAGATCCCTGTATAAGTAGCAAACGTTAAAGGCCCGGAGAAGATTTCCTCTAGTGTGCCCTCCAACGCTCAAGTCAGTACTAGGTAAAGCAATCTGAAGAGGAAATGCATAATATAGTCTAGCTTTTTATCAGGCATACCTTAGTATAGTGGAAATGACCACTATTTGTAGAGGATTTGTGGGGGGGCACATTGGTAATCCGACCCGACCGCACAAAGAGCGCTCGCTCTATTTTATACGCTATGCACCGGCTGGTGGATATGAAGGCTCACTCTCCTCGCATTTAATGTGATAACGATAAAATGGCGGAAGTGTGAGTGATCAGAGAGGGCGCCAAAATTACCTACGTTCGAACATAGCTTGCGCGCATAAGTTGGCGATTAACGAGCCATCCGACGATGTAGCAACGAACCGCTGGCGACGCGGACGATGAGTGACCGCGACAGCGATAAAGCCAGCCTATCAAACACATAAGGTGAGCTGATGAAGGCCCAAGTCAACGGCTTAATTGACAAGACGCCCAAGTCAGCGAAGTCGCATTTAAACGCATGAAGTGAATCGCAAAGTGTGCAAGTCGGCAAGGTGGTGGATCGTGCACGAAAGTGACGAAATAAATCCAACCGTGAAGCCCGGAATTAAACAAATCGCACCGCTAACCAAACGAAGCTCGAACACCGGAGGAATGGCAAGAACAAGCCTCTAACACCGACCAAAAGAGCGGTGAAAGCCATACATGCCTCAAGGCGTTACCTCTGAGGTGTCTCGATGGGCTTTGGGCTCGTGTTCAACGTGATCCGCTTTGAAACTCTATAAATAAGAGGTGAGGGTCTCATTTGCACGGATCTGAAAAATTTTGAGAAGCCGGCTCATTAAATTGCCTTCTCACCTCAGATCTAAACTTGAGAGCGACGACCAATCTTCTTTGACACCAGATCCAGATCTCGACAAACTCTACAAGGCTATTATTCTCCTTCGTGAGATAATCCCAAGGGCTATTATCCTCCTTCGTGAGATAATCCCTTAAAAGGTTCGAATCGGATCTCAGATCTGTAGCGTTTCCTCAGGATCAAAACTTCATTTTGATCAGAAAACTTTGATCACAGCAGTCGACTTCATTAAGCTTTGGGCTATTATTTCCTTCGTGAAATAACCCATTTTTACCGTGTAGATCTTTCTTCGGATCACGATCACGCGGTGGTCCATGGACGGAATAGAGTCTCCGACATAGGCAAAGACACCCACGCAAGCGAGGACCCGATAAAAGGATCCCGCGTTTGTCATGGTGAAAAAAGTTATAATTTTTATTTGATTTTCATTGTAATCGGGTCTTATAAAAAGACTTAGTTTTATTTTCTTAAATTCATTTGTAATTCCATAAAGGTTTAACAAATTCAAGCAATGACAATCATCCCGACTTTCACCGCGAACAAGCTGGCAACCACAGTGGGAGCCAACGCTCTCAGATCTGAGATCATCGTGTCGCAACCGCGGATCCCGATCCCGGTCGAAGAAGAGGTCGAATATGAGTTCGACCAGCAGAAATTCAAGGAATACCTCTCATCCTCGTCCAGATCATCCTCCCCCCGTAAATCCCGAAGGATCTTCGCTGCAAGGAAGATTCGTTGGTCCTCAGATCGGGAATCTCGAGGTGAGGATTCCCATCCCGCCCCTGCCAAAATTATAAGAAGCAGCACATACCCGGCCTCCGAGATGGCCGGATCTGCAGATCTCAACTCCTTCTGAAGGAAAACTGCGATGTACGCCGATACTTCGAAAAGAGCACGTGCGTCGGCCTTAAACTTGAGTCGGTGGGCCGGGATCCGTTCTGGCGGATTCAAATCCAGGAGAGGTGGAAGGCCTCATAAATAGGTGACTAGCGGCTCCTCCAAGTCGCCGGCAAATGAATGGGTCCGAGTCAAACAAAATTAACACTCCAGGAACGCATCCGGAAGCACCGCGCATTGCTTGCGCAAGCACAGGCTTTGGTTCGAGAGGCCCAGAAGCTGAAGAAGGAAGACGTGGCCAAAAAGCCATCAAGAATGCGCCAAGTTTGGAGGCCGAAACCCGGAGCAACGATTCGGGCCAAGGCCAAAGTATCAACTGAGGATCAGCCACCCCAAACCGATTCTATAAAGGCTCGGCCACCCCAGGATGATCTCCGTCAAGGGAGGCCCTCCTCAATATCGATTCCACCTCCGGCAATCGCATCCAAGTCACCGTCCACCTCAGTGCCCGCTTCGATCGAGCCCGCTGGAACTTCCCAAAGCAAGAAAATGGTGTTGGAACGCCTCGGTTTGCAAGATGATCGAGGTAAAATTCTGATCAAAGAACACTTGGGCCCGTTGAGAAAATCCCGGGTCACTCCTAATGCAGGGGGTCATACCCACCTCAACCAAGACAGGAAGAATCTTGTAGCTACTCACACCGGGCTGCGGATTGAAGTCCACGAGCCCGTCAAAGATTCACACTGTGGCATTACATGCAGTGACTTTTGAAAGTCTATTCACCCTCGAAGGAGGCGTTCTCATCGGCGATGATGGCGTTATACGAAGTCTTGCCAACACGATAGGTTGCCGACATTCATCTTAGATGAGTTGTACTATGGTGTTGGGAGTGCGAATAGATCGAAGAAATGCCCGAATCAAACCGCGCTTGCTTGTGCTCAAAACTAATCAAAGGCGGTATTGCCGGTGTAATTATGCGGGACAATTCCAGAGAAGGTGTCGGTTTTTGATAGGCTTGGTGCCAAGATGCCAGAGCCCAAGTCAAGGCGCTTTCGCAAAAGAAGAGCATCGCTTCAAGACGATGATCTGTCAAAGTTACCGACAATATGGTGGCGGAGGGGCGTCATCATTACCATCACAGGACATCTGCGAATGACTTCGATTGCGGTCGGGTGTCGAACGACCCATTATCATAAAGCGGAGGATTACCCTCGGATGATGAAGTGTCGGATGCGACTCTGCAATAGCTTCGATATCGGTTTCTAAGCGTGTAGCGACCCGTGAGTCATTCATGATCGATCGCGAGCGGTAGCGGATGCTTGAAGAGGCCACGACCAAGCAAAAGACAACTTTAAACTTGAGATGGAGATGGCTATGTAGCAGATGAGAATGATGCATGACCAGCAAATCCAAGCAATAATGAATCGCCAAGGTGAATCAAGTCATCACAATAACGTCAACACGTGAGGCAATGACAGACGAGGGATGAAGGCGGCGCCGATGATCGTCTTTGGTCAACAAAACGCCAGTGATAACACCGTCATTCCTCCCCAAAATCATCCGAACGGAGACGTAGGGGAGAATGAGAAAATAAAGGACCTTGAGAGCAAAATCAATACTTTAATTTCCGCTCAAGTGGTAAAGAAGATGGGTATACCATGTCCTTACCCGAGGGAATGGGAATCAATCCCGTATCCGGCAAAATTTAGTCTCATCAACTTTATGCCGTTCGACGGTAAGGGATCACCCACTCAACACTTGATCTATTTCAAGTCTCACCTGGGGGTTATCTCCGGCAACGAGCTTTTGATGGTTCGGTCATTCGTTGGCACCCTTCGGGAAGCTGCCTTCAATTGGTACCGCCATCTCAAGCCAGGGAGCGTCAACAGTTGGGATAACATGGAGGCTATGTTCCTCGCCAATTTCTTTAACGATGACACCGAGATATCTATCGGGTCGCTGTTGGATGAAAAACAGAAGGACGGGGAGACGGTGGACAATTTCATCAAGCTGTTCTGAAACAAGGCAATGAATTGTCGGGACCCGATAACTGAGCAGTTTATCCTCCAGACCTGCCATAACAATCTCTCGCTGGTCGTACTGAAAGCGATGGGAACAACCCCGTCCAAGACGTGAAAAGACTTGAAGGTGCGCGGGGAGCAAGCCGAGCGATTCTTCAAAAGGAAGAAGGCAGAAAGAGGTCAGCCAGCAACAAATGCTCACAAGTCAAACTTTGTCCTAGAGGCAAAGGAAAGGCGCAGGCAAAAGTAGTGGACGCAAACCAAATGTTTCAGCTACAGCCGCAATAATAACCGCGAGTAGGGGCACCACAAGCAGCCAAGGCCCCAATGGCGCAGTAACTCGTAATCGGGTCGCCGTAACTAAGATTCCCCAAGACTTATTCTTTCAAGGATGACGAGGCTCCTGGTATTTTCAAATACCTCCTAGAGAACAATAAAATTTAGCTGCCACCGATTGTGAATCAAGAGGAGGCAAAGAGGGTTATCGACCAAGTTCAAGGCTGCACTCACGTAGCGGTGCACCACCCGGCGAAGTCGTGTTATCATCTCAAAGATAAAATCGGGCCTTGATTGATGTAGGGTCATTATCGAGAAAGCGTCAAAGAAAAGTGGAAACGAACCACGGTTTCCATTAGCTTCGGTCAGTGCCTTTGACTTGGTTTGAACCGAAGCCCGTCATGAAAGTTGGGATGAAGGCGATGAGCGATGATCCTCATGGGGGCGTGGAAAGGACTCATGCCACCTCCCCGGCGAGCAGCGAAATTCTTTGGGTCCACGGACACAGCAGAAAGATGATCGATGGGCGGCCTCTTCGTGCGAAGGAAGTCGAAGAACAAGGCAAAGCGTGTCATGCCACCTCGGCGATCGTGGAGAAGGATGAAAAATAGATGATGATGTTCGGCTCTCGAGGAGGAACATGAAGTCTTCGCACGAGGGAAGCGGGCCGCAGTACAAATACAAATACCCCAAAGCTTCTAAGGCAGCTAAGACGATAGAGCTAGGGGTGGCGATGTCCCTCCTACACATCTTTGAAAAGTTGCAATAGCGGTAAATACCAAGAGGACCGATGGCGAAGGATAGGCAACTGACAACAAAGAGTTCAAGTTGAAGTAGTCGTTTTAATCGTCCGATTGGAAGAGACCGTCGGAAAGTTCGAACTCCTCGGTGCCCGATATTATGCCTAATTGGCCAATATCTGCGGCGAAATAACACTCTATGAGTTACTCAGGCTGTCGAAGAAACCGGGGAGGCCTACAAAACCTTGGTGATTGAAGTATTTCTCACTCAAGTCGAGTCAATTCACGAAGAACGAGTTATTAGCTCAACAATGCAACCTGCGACCAAGCATCTCCCTGCATCACCTTTACCAAAGAAGACATGCGGACAAAGAACTTCGAAGCATGATAGGTGTTGTACTTCCTTTGGGTACATTGGCTCGATAAAGTCAGCGGATCCAAGTTGATCCGGGTTCCCATGAGCATTATGCCCCTCGCGATGATGCTGACCTCAAGATTCACATGACAAATTAGCATCTACAGGCATGATGATTTACGGACTCAATACCAGTAGGTCTCGGCCACTAGGTAAGATCCGAATAAAGTGTCAAATGGGTGATTTGAAGTCTGAAGTCACATGCTATGTGATTGATGTAGAGACTTCCTATAACTTATTATTGGGTCGGCCTTGGATCCATAATAACGTTATAGTCCCCTCGACCCTTCATCAGTGTCTAAAATATGTCGACACTAATAATGAAGTGAAGACGGTGGTCGCGGATAAGAAACCATTTAAAGGGTTGGAGAATTACTTCACTGATTCCCTCCTTCACGATATGAGTCGATCTTGAACCATCGATTGAAGGCTCGAACAATGGCGAGGAAGCTGATAATGAAGCCGGGCTTGATTACGATGGCGGTTTTGTCATAAATGACATTGTCCCTTTGTAGTCAATATTGACGATAAAGAATCATCGGATAATAGTTGTAATTGGCAACTTGCCGACAATAAAATAAATGATAACTTAGAGTACTCATATCTCCTCGATCGATGTAATGAAGGGATTGTATGATGATCCCGAAGTTGCACATGCCAATTCGATCATCGTGTAACACGTAGCTGCCTCCCGATTCCTTCTAACAATCGGGTCATTCCCGCCAAAACAAGAGGCGAGAAAGATTTGATCTATGGCAAAGGAGAGACGTTCCCGCTACCAGATCACTTCCCAAAGAGGGATGATGGCGAGGACAAACTTGGCGCTCACTTGTTCAGGTACAGTCTAGAGGTGCAGAGTTTAATGAAGAAACGGGGGTACGACCTCGCGCAGGGACAGGGTCTTTGTTTCGGTAGAGGTCCTCCAATTCCACCCAAAGCCGCACACGTCCCTGAAGGAAAGCCCGAAAACTACTATGGATTCAGGAGAGGACTACGATATGTCTCTTCTTCATGACGAAGTCTTGTCAGGTTGATCAACCACTCATCCGATCTAGAGAGATGGACATTCATCCGAGTCCTCGCTTGGGATTCTCACTAGCATCGTGAAAATGTTCAAAGGGTTGATGTCAAATATGACTACAACCGATCCTGCTACAATGGAGGATGACGAGCAGATGCCGGCATGGGAAGATACATGGATTCATCACTTGAATGTGCAATATGGGGATCGATTCAAACAGAGGGAACCCCCTACCGAAGATATAGTCGTTCAAATCAATATGAGCGACGAAGCTAATCCGAAACCTATATTCATGAGCGGCAGTCTCCCCCCAGATGAAAAAGAAGAATTGATCGCTCTCGTTAGGGAATATATCGACGTGTTCACTTGGAACTATGAAGATATGCCGGGACTCGACCCGAATGTGGCGACCCACCGCCTCAATATCAAATCGGATGTCAAACTTACCAAACAACAGCAAAGACGGTTTTGTCCGCAGATCATGGAAGCAATCGTAGCGAGAGTGAAGAGGCTCATAAAGTCGGGTTTTATCAGGGAAGAACAACACCCTGATTGGCTCGCAAATATTGTCCCGGTTCTAAAAAAGAACGGTACAATCAGAATCTGCATCGATTACAGAGATCTAAATATTGCGTGCCCGAAGGACGACTTCCCTCTCCCAATCACGGATGTGATCGTCGACAATACGTGTGGATTCGAGAAGATGTCCTTCATGGATGGCTTTTCGGGTTATAATCAAATCAAGATGCACCCGGACGATGCACAACACACGACGTTCGGAACTCCTCTCGGCATTTTCTGCTACACGGTCATGCCATTCGGGCTGAAGAATGCAGGCGCCACATATCAGCGAACAATGATAAAGATTTTTTAGGAACATCTTTGGAAAACGGTCGAGTGCTACGTCGATGACTTAGTTGTCAAGAGCCGTGACAAAAATGACCATATCAAGGACCTGAGGACGATGTTTGATCTCATGCGGAGCCATCAATTGAAGATGAACCCTACCAAATCCTTCCTCGAAATGTCCAACGCTAAATTCCTTAGATTCGTCGTTACCACTAAGGGTATCCACATCGACCCAGATAAAGTGAAGGCGATAAATGAATTGCAACCCCCGAGAAACCTGAAAAAACTCAGAGGGTTATAAGGGCGACTAGTATATATCCGGCGATTTATATCGAATCTCTCCGGAAAATGCTAGCCGTTCTCTAAGCTAAACAAGAAGGGCATGTCATTTGTTTAGGGCGGCGCTTTGTCGAAGGCATTGAGGATATCAAAGCATATCTAGCGAATCCTCCGTTCTCGTTACTGAAGTCGGAGTAAACCATTCTTGATTTACATCAAGGCGATGAACCACTCGTTAAGCACTTTGCTTTCGCGCAAGGCGGCGATACGGTCATGAGCGGTGATGTATTACTGGCCGGACTTTAGTGGGTCTTTGAATCCGCTATCGATGATCGAGAAGGAGTGCCTAACATTGGTCTTCGTGATTCAGAAAATGCGGCACTACTTAGTTGGGTAGACGATTTATGTTATCTCCAGTGTAAATCCAGTCCGGATATTCATGACGCAACCAGCCTCCATGAATTGGCGCTTGGCGAAATGGGCCTTGCTCTTGTCTCAATACGACCTGCACTTCAAGCAACAGAAGTCGGTTAAAGGACAGGCAATTTGCGATCTCTTGGCAACCAACCCAATAGCGGATACAGCTGAGTTGTATGACGACTTGCCAGATGAGACTCACGAAGTCAACACTACATCGCACCAGTAAGTATGGCAGCTCTACTTTGACGGAGCTTCTCAAGCAACCAACATGGCCAGTACCCCTGGATGTTCTAAGATTTCTTCCGGAGTTGGAGTCATCTTAGTTTTTCCGGGGAAGCATGTGATGCCTCGGGCTTACTCGCTAACCGATCCATGTTCCAATAATGTGGCCGAATACAGCACTACTCATTGGACTTAGTTTAGCCAAAATTTGGAAGTCGAATATCTGAAGCTTCGGGGATTCTCAACTCATCGTCGGGCGAGTCCGTGAGGACTATGAAGTCGAAACCGGACTTATCTGTATTATCGGTGGCGGTCGAGATGGCGGACTCATTTGAAAAAATTTTCATTGAGTATTGTTTGGGTCGAAAGTCGTTTCCATTGCAAAACTTGAGAAAATTACACTTTTAATTCGAGTTACAAAAAATTTAATAACTCTCTCACAAACTTCGAACAAAAGGCGCTACAAGTGTAGATCTCACGTTTTAAGTGGGACTTTGCTGTCTTGGGGGCCAGCGTAATCCGTGGACCACCGGCGTGATCGTCGAATCGGCGGGGTTTAGTTGATGCTTCGCAGCGAAATAAGAACTTCAGCAAATATCTTAGCAAAGTAAGATATCTACTCTTCTCAAGAATAAGTCAAAGCTTAAGCTTCGAAGAATCTCGCGTGGATCGTGTTCTTGAACTCGGAAGTTTGGATCTCGATTGCCCCTTTCGATGGCCCCTACCCAGTGGGCGTAGGAGGTATTTATAGCCTTTGGGAGGCATGATATCACGAAAAGAACACGAGTTGTCAAGTGTCCGGCATTTGCGATTAGCGGCGGTCGAGCTGCCTCGCCCAAACGCCTCGCTCCTTTGGCGGCGGTGTTAACTACTTTGGCGGCGGCGATGGTATTTCGTAGCAGCGAAGCGATTAGCCGTCCCTATAGCGGTTTCCACTGCTTTTTAGGCGCGATTAAATGCCTAAGTCCGCGTATTTTCAGCGATATGTAGATCCATTAAAGTATCTGAGCGTCTCTTTGCATTGATAAAGTCAAGTGGGCCCCATCGGCGTGATTTAGACCCTTCAAGAGCTGCGTTCCAAATGTCACAGGTGTCTAGCCTTTGGCGAACACAAATGAATGCCTGCTTATAGCAAGACACATCAAGGTGTCACCGCTAGTGGCGAGACAACAAGGTGTCTCGCTAATGGCGAGACACACACAAGGTGTCTCGCTAATGGCGAGACACACACAAGGTGTCTCGCTAGTGGCGAGACACAACAAGGTGTCTCGCTAGTGGCGAGACACAACAAGGTGTCTCGCTAGTGGCGAGACACAACAAGGTGTCTCGCTAGTGGCGAGACAACAAGGTGTCTCGCTAGTGGCGAGACAACAAGGTGTCTCGCTAGTGGCGAGACACAACAAGGTGTCTCGCTAGTGGCGAGACACAACAAGGTGTCTCGCTAGTGGCGAGACACAACAAGGTGTCTCGCTAGTGGCGAGACAACAAGGTGTCTCGCTAGTGGCGAGACAACAAGGTGTCTCGCTAGTGGCGAGACAACAAGGTGTCTCGCTAGTGGCGAGACAACAAGGTGTCTCGCTAGTGGCGAGACAACAAGGTGTCTCGCTAGTGGCGAGACACAACAAGGTGTCTCGCTAGTGGCGAGACAACAAGGTGTCTCGCTAGTGGCGAGACAACAAGGTGTCTCGCTAGTGGCGAGACACAACAAGGTGTCTCGCTAGTGGCGAGACAACAAGGTGTCTCGCTAGTGGCGAGACACAACAAGGTGTCTCGCTAGTGGCGAGACAACAAGGTGTCTCGCTAGTGGCGAGACAACAAGGTGTCTCGCTAGTGGCGAGACAACAAGGTGTCTCGCTAGTGGCGAGACACAACAAGGTGTCTCGCTAGTGGCGAGACAACAAGGTGTCTCGCTAGTGGCGAGACAACAAGGTGTCTCGCTAGTGGCGAGACAACAAGGTGTCTCGCTAGTGGCGAGACAACAAGGTGTCTCGCTAGTGGCGAGACAACAAGGTGTCTCGCTAGTGGCGAGACACAACAAGGTGTCTCGCTAGTGGCGAGACACATAAGTGTTCGCTAGCAACAGACACAAGCAAGTGTCTCGCCGTGGCGAAGACAAAAGTGTCTCGCGACTGGCGTAGACACAATCTTCTCATGTGTTGACTTCTTGAGATTTTGACGAGGTCGCCCTTCGATCTTCTCATGATTAAGTCATATTTAGGGTTCTTCAAAGAATTTTGATGCCTACAGATACCCTCCAAAGTTTTCGCATCTCGTATTTTATCGAGGGTCCGGAATACTTTGGATAAGATGCATTGCTTCTATTCAACATTGAACTTTGTAGAAGAGGCCCATGTTTTGCTTCAATTTCTTGAATCCTCGTGTTTTTCTGGGGCTAAAACGAACCCCGCAAGTTCTCTTGTGGCGAAAACGAACCCTGTTGTTGGAGTGAACCTCTCAAAGGAATCGAGAGGAGATTTTGACCATGGTCCTAACTGTAGGAAGGTTTGACCATGATAGAAATTTGGAGACGATCCTAACTGTCAGAAGGTTTGATCGCCCAATTTGAAAGTGGACCTCGCTCATGGAAGGAATCAAGAGGGATTTTGGCCGTGGTCCTAACTGTAGGAAGGTTTGACCAATAGAAATTTTGAGACAATCCTAATCGCCTAAGGTTTGATCGCCAATCTAGAAGTGGACCTCTCGCTCGCGGGAAGGAATCGAGAGGATTTTGACCATGGTCCTAACTGTAGGAAGGTTTGACTATGATAGAAATTTGGAGACGATCCTAACTGTCAGAAGGTTTGATCGCCCAATTTGGAAGTGGACCTCTGCTCATGGAAGGAATCAAGAGGGATTTTGGCCGTGGTCCTAATCAGGAAGGTTTGATCATGATAGAAATTTTGAGACAATCCTAAGCTGTCGAAGGTTTGATCGCCAATCTAGAAGTGGACCTCTCTCATGGAAGGAATCGAGAGGATTTTGACCATGGTCCTAACCGTAGGAAGGTTTGATCATGATAGAAATTTGGAGACGATCCTAACCGCCGAAGGTTTGATCGCCAATTTAAAAGTGGACCTCTGCTCATGGAAGGAATCGAGAGGGATTTTGACCATGGTCCTAATCAGAGGAAGGTTTGACCATGATAGAAATTTGGAGACGATCCTAATCGCCAAGGTTTGATCGCCTAATTTGAAGTGGACCTCTCGCTCATGGAAGGAATCAAGAGGGATTTTGGCCGGTCCTAATCAGAGAAGGTTTGACCGAATAGAAATTTTGAGACAATCCTAACCGCCTAAGGTTTGATCGCCAATCTAGAAGTGGACCTCTCGCTCGCGGGAAGGAATCGAGAGGGATTTTGACCATGGTCCTAATCAGGAAGGTTTGACCATGATAGAAATTTTGAGACAATCCTAACCGCCGTAAGGTTTGATCGCCTAATTTGAAGTGGACCTCTCGCTCATGGAAGGAATCGAGAGGGATTTTGACCATGGTCCTAACTGTAGGAAGGTTTGACCATGATAGAAATTTGGAGACGATCCTAATCGGCCATAAGGTTTGATCTCTCAATCAAATCTAGAGTGGACCTCTGCTCATGGAAAGAATCGAGAGGGATTTTGGCCATGGTCCTAGCTGTAGGAAGGTTTGATCATGATAGAAATTTGGAGCGATCTAAGCTGTCGGAAGGTTTGATCGCTCAATTTAAAAGTGGACCTCTCGTTCATGGAAGGAATCGAGAGGGGATTTTGACCATGGTCCTAACTGTAGGAAGGTTTGACCATGATAGAAATTTGGAGACGATCCTAACTGTCAGAAGGTTTGATCGCCAATTTGAAAGTGGACCTCTCGTTCATGGAAGGAATCAAGAGGGGATTTTGGCCGTGGTCCTAACTGTAGGAAGGTTTGACCCGAATAGAAATTTTGAGACAATCCTAACTGTCGGAAGGTTTGATCGCTCAATCTAGAAGTGGACCTCTCGTTCGTGGAAGGAATCGAGAGGGATTTTGACCATGGTCCTAAGCTGTAGGAAGGTTTGACCATGATAGAAATTTAGAGACGATCCTAAGCTGTCGGAAGGTTTGATGTGATTTGAAAGTGGACCTCTGTTCATGGAAGGAATCGAGGGATTTTGACCATGGTCCTAAGCGTAGGAAGGTTTGACCATGATAGAAATTTGGAGGCGATCCTAAGCTGTCATAGGTTTGATCTCTCAATCAAATCTAGAAGTGGACCTCTGGTTCATGGAAAGAATCGAGGAGGGATTTTAGCCATGGTCCTAGCGTAGGAAGGTTTGACCGGGATGATCGGTCGATGGGGTTCTTAGTGTTAAGTGAAGGCTTTAACACGAAGAGCTTTGGCAATTTCCAGGAACTTCCTGTACATGGGTTATCCACCCCGACTTTCTTTACAAAGCTGGGTGTCGAGATGACAAGGAAGCGGTTTAACCTCTTATACTCATCGGAGGAAAGGGGGCGGTTTATACTCGTATACATTGGAGTGAAAAGGAGGAACAGCTTAACCTCTTATAATGCTATTGGAGCAAAGGAAGCGGTTGGCTTATTTTGGCGTTAAGGCGGCCGACCAAGGCTTGGATGATGGCCTTGAGAGCTAAGCAATCCTTAGTAGGATGGAGGATCCTCTGTGGTATGCACGGTATTTAGGGTCGAAGTCTTGTCGACCTCCTCGATTTGTGTCGGAGGCAACGATTTTGTTGTTATCAAGGAGGTGTTTGAAGATGATGGAACTTCTTCGTCTCGAAGAGTATGTCTGTGGAATTACGATTTAGGAGCTTTTCTTTGCTCGAGATTGTTGGCGATGCGTCGTTGCGGCGTTCGACTTCGTCAGGCGCCTTAGGTGCCTTTCCTCTATTGTTAGAGGTAAAATTTACTTCGGCGAGTCGGCCGTCGTTTTGCTTCTTCGACTTTCTTCCTTAGAAGCGTTAGGCTTGTTCACGTTGAGTTTCAATTCCTTCCAAGTAGTTGGTGGTGCAACCCCATGACTTCCAACAATTCTATAGAAAGATTGTTGTGGCAAGTCTTCAATATGAATTTTGATGGTGGATCTCGCAATTCATAGCTTTATGCGGAAGCGGCTTAGCGAAAGTGTCAATTATCTCCCCATCCTTACGTTTCGTCCGGAAGAGTTCCAATGGACATACGTGTCATCATCGAAGAAATTCTTGAGAAAAGCTTTCCATGTCATTCCAGCGGTTAATGCTCGGCTTTGAGTCTTGATACCAATGAAGGCCCATGAAAAGTGCAAGCGAATGGTGAAGAACCATCAAAGGCTCGTTTCGAGATCACCCTAAGTGAGACTTGAAGTAGATCAAGTGTTGCGTGGGTGACCCTCTCGATCAAATGGCGTGAAGTTGATCAAATTGAATTTTGGCGGGTAAGGGATTGAATCCCACTCTCTAGGATACGGACACGGGATACCAGTCCTTTTGACTTCCTGTGTGGACATCAAAGCATTGATTTTATCTTCAAGCTCTTTCATCCTTTCGTTATCATCCTCCCCTTGTTTTGAATTACTTCCAATATGAAGAATTGGACCATTTCCATCTTGAGCACCAGATGCAGCTTTCTTTGGCGGTTGATCAGCGTAAATGTGTTCATCTATTTCTAGATCACTATCATCTACATGATGGGTAACATGGTGAGTAACTCCACCTTGTTGACTGTTTCGTGCAGCTTGATCGACCTGTGTTGTGCAACCGTATGGGTTTGTAACTCCCTCATCCGCTGCATGGCTAGCTCCATCTCTCGCTCTCATTTCGCCTTAAGCTCTTCTCTTTGCTTGGCTAAGGCTTCTTGTAACATTTGAGCCAGGACATCAGGAGTAATGGTAAAAGCCTCCCTATGGTGATGACTAATACTTGAAACAAGATCGCCCGGTTATTGTCGAAAGCAAAGGCCGAAATTTCATCTTCTGATGACTCTCCTTCCTCGCATTCTTCTATAGTCAATGCGCCGCATAGCTCGCAATTGTAATTAGGACATTCTCTGCGAAATTCGAGAACTAACTCTTCCTCCAGGGGTGAAGTCATAATCTTCATCATTTGCCGGCCCTTTCCTTTGTTCACCATGTTGATAGTCACTTGAGCCCGATCAAATTGGATGGATGATCTCCTTCTTCTTCGACGCCGCCTTGACCGGGTTTTCGTGATCTTCCGTCGACAGAAAGCCGCTGAATATCAAGCTCTTTGTGGGTGAGCATTCAACTCGAGCAGGCACATCGATACTGGCGTCTTAATCAATTTAGCACGAGCAAGAACAATCTATTTAGTGGATCGTCCTCTTTAGTGTGTTGCCACCCCCGCCCGATGATATGGTTGGTATGGGTTATTGTAGTAATATTTTCACCCCAAGTATAACGCTGTGCTTAATTGAGGACACGCCTTCTTTGGGGATGTCTACCATTTGACCTCGAGATAACTTCCGCCGCTTGACTTCATCATCCGGTTGCTTCGTATGAATTACCGTGGTCCGGTCATCTTTGTGACTTTATGAAGTCACACGCTTCACTTTGTTTCCTTCACAGACTCGCGGACCCCTTAGGGATGCTCAAACAAGACACAACGGAACTCTTTCGCTTTGAGATGCCGATGGCTCTAAGACATTTCTCAACATCACTTGAAATTTGGGTACGCCCCCAACCTCGTTGTTTATGGATCGGTGACCCAAACGATCTATTACCTGTTTTGACTTTAGTTCTCGACAGGGACTAAGGCGATCAACACCGGTTGACGGATTTCCAGATTTAACGCTGATACCTTAGTCGAGGAGTGGAAGAAAGGGCGAAAAGCCCTTTTTCTCATTAAGGCATGGAGGATCGCCGCTGGCGACAAGCCAGACTGTCAAGGCTGAGACGCTTACACCGCTCAATGGCGACGCCAGCCGCTCGCCGGGCGCAGATAGTTTACACCGCCGTTGCTGGCGGACAGCCCATGCCGCTCGCTGGCGCTGAGGTACCGAATCGCCTCTACCGAAGACCGCTGGGCGAGGTAATTTTGAGCTGATTTTGATGTCGACTTTGGGACCCAAATTTTATGAGTTTGGGTCGATTCCTTCAGTTGATTTGACTCTTGTGCCTTGCGAACAACGGCCGTGCTTTCGGATGCAGCGTGCCACGGCGCTTTTACGCAGCTCCTTCCTTGTCAATCGGGTTCTTTTGGCGAGAACCCATTCTTCCTTGGCGGGTTGAAGCGCCAGAGTTTGTTGACGCTTTTGATTATGTGAGTTCGTCGATAGTGAACTCCATCCGTTGACTCGAGCCTTGGCGAATTGACGCCAACTGGCGCTGTCTCCGACGAGCCCTTTCGCCGAAAGCAATGGAGACCTTGTAAGATGACCTTTGAATAGAGCCACTATGAGCGTAACCCCGCTTTGAGATTTGCCAAGGTGTTGTTGCGAGGGGAAACCGTCAGTGTGCGAGATTCGCGCTAACAACCCACGTAACGGACCTCCTCTTTGGAGATGAGATCCTCCGATGCTTTGGCGGTGGAGGACTTCATGAAGAGGAGGAGAGATGCTCTTCAACTTGGCTTGGTCGAAGACATAATCCAACCCATCGACCATGAGGTCGGCTTGATTGTCGCGGTACGCGACACAACAATCTCGGCTCGAGACCGCTGGTTCCCACTGTGGTCGCCATCGTTTGGGTCGAAAGTCGCTTCCATTGCAAAACTTGAGAAAATTACACTTTTAATTCTCGCTACAAAGAAATTTAATAACTCTCTCACAAACTCAACAAAAGACGCTACAAGTGTAGATCTCCTATTTTCGGACTTGCCTCGGTCGGACGCGAATCCGGACCACCGAGCGATCGCCGAATCGACGGGTTTAGTTGATGCTTCACAAAGGAAATAAGAAGAAATATCTTAGCAAAGTAAGATATCTACTCTTCTCAAGAATAAGTCAAAGCTTAAACTCGAGGAATCTCAAGGTGGATCGTGGTTCTTGAACTCCCAAGCTTGATCATTGCCCCTTTCGATGGTCACCCCCGCCCAAGTGGGACGAGGGTATTTATAGCCTTTGGGAGGCGACATCCAAAAGAATACGAAGGTCAAGGTCCAAAGATTTGTAAGCATAGCGGTACCGAAATGCCTCGCACCAAGCCGCTTCGCCACCGGCCAGGCAGTTGGTTGCCTCGGGCGGCGCTGCAAGCATGGACCGCCTCATTAATCGGCGCAGGCAAAGGTCGCCCTCCAGCTGTAATCTTTCCGCTTTTAGGCACGACATTAAATGCTCTAAAATCACTTAGTGGGCGATTTTCAACGCTAACCGCCCATTAAAGTATCTCAACGCCTCTTTACATTGATAAAGTCGCGGGCCCCATCGCGATTGATTTAGACCCTTCAAGAGCTCGCTCCAATGTCCCGGTGTTCGCGTCGGATGGCTCGGCACATTTGAACATCACTTGAAATTTAGATGCGGCTGACACTTGTCGTTGTTTATGGATCGGGTGACCCAAGCGATCTATTAGGTGTTTGACTTTAGTTCGATTGTGGACCAAGGCGTGAACAGAAGTTGGCGATTTCAGTTAGCGGTTGATACCTTAGCGGTGGAAGAAAGGCGGAAAAGCCCTTTTTGTCAAGGCATGGAGGGCTGCCTGTTGTTGGCGAGCGATTGAGCTATCTGTTGGCGAGCGATTGAGCTATCTGTTGGCGAGCGATTCAGCTGTCTCGGTGGCGAGATAGTTCTTGCCCTCGTGTTGGCGAGAGCGATCCATCTTTGGCATCTGTTGGCTCAACTTGTCTCGGTGAAGGTGGCGAACTCTTGAGCTGATTTTGATGTCGACTTTGGGACCCAAATTTTATGAGTTTGGGTCGATTCCTTGGTTGATTTCGACTCTTGTGCCTTGCGAACAACGGCACGTGCTCGAGCAACGCGTGCACGACGCTTTTGGGCACGCTCCTTCCTTGTCAATCGGGTTCTTTTGACGAGAACCCATTCTTCCTTGGCGGGTTGAAGCGCTGTAGTTTGTTGACGCTTTTGATTATGTGAGTTCGTCTGATAGTGAACTCCATCCGTTGACTCCAGAGCCTTGGCGAATTGACGGGCCAACTTCTGGCGTTGTCTCTGACGAGCCCTTTTCGTCAGAGCAGCGGAGACCTTGTAAGATGACTCCTTTTGAATAGAGCCACTATGAGCAGAACCCCCGGCTTTGAGATTTGCCAAGGTGTTGTTGCGAGGGGAAACCGTCGCGAGTGTCGCGGGTGTTGCGCTTGGCGAGCGGACCTCCCTCTTTGGAGATGAGATCCTCCGATGCTTGCGGGCGCAGGAGGACTTCGATGAAGAGGAGGAGAGATGCTCTTGAACTTGGCAGTGAAGACATAATCAACCATCGACCATGAGGTCGGCTTGATTCTTTGCAAGGCTGCGACACAACAATCTCGGGCTCGAGACCGTTGGTTCCCATTGAGTAGCCATGTCGTGTTTGGGTGAAAGTCGTTTCCATTGCAAAACTTGAAAATTACACTTTTAATTCTCAGTTACAAAGAAATTTAATAACTCTCTCACAAGCTTCGAACAAAGGCGCTACAAGTGTAGATCTCCTATTTTTAGTGGGACTTTGCTGTCTTGGGGGGCGTAATCCGTGGACCACCGAAATGATCGTCGAATCGACGGGTTTAGTTGATGCTTCACAAAGGAAATAAGAACTGCAAATATCTTAGCAAAGTAAGATATCTACTCTTCTCAAGAATAAGTCAAAGCTTAAACTTCGAGGAATCTCTGCGTGGATCGTGTTCTTGAACTCGAGGAAGCTTGGATCTCGATTGCCCCTTTCGATGGCCGACCCTGCCCAAGTGGGCGTGGAGGTATTTATAGCCTTTGGGGCGTGACATCTGAAAAGAATACGAGTTGTCAAGTGTCCGGCATTTGCGGTTAAGCGGCGGCTCGGTACGCCTGCGCAAATTGCCTCGCTCCTGGCGGTGTTGGTTACCTCATTTGTGGCGAGGCGATGGGCTTGCCTCATTAGCGGCGGCGGTGTCGTCCCTCCGGCTGTTATGCTTGTTTCCACTGCTTTTTAGGCGCGATTAAATGCCTAAAATCCGCCTAGTGGTATTTTCAGCGATGTAACCGTCCATTAAAGTATCGAGCGTCTCTTTACATTGATAAAGTCAAGTGGGCCCCATCAGCATTGATTTAGACCCTTCAAGAGCTCGTTCCAAATGTCACGGTGTTCGCTTTGGCAGACACAAGTAAGTGCCTCGCCTATAGAAAGACACATCAAGGTGTCTGGCTAGTGGCGAGACACAACAAGGTGTCTCGCTAATGGCGAGACACACACAAGGTGTCTCGCTAATGGCGAGACACAACAAGGTGTCTCGCTAATGGCGACACATAAGGTGTCTCGCTAATGGCGAGACACATAAGGTGTCTCGCTAATGGCGAGACACAACAAGGTGTCTCGCTAGTGGCGAGACACAACAAGGTGTCTCGCTAGTGGCGAGACACAATCTTCTCATGTGTTGACTTCTTGAGATTTTGACGAGGTCGTCCTTCGATCTTCTCATGATTAAGTCATATTTAGGGTTCTTCAGCAATTTTTGATGCCTACAAGTATATTCCACGCCTCTAGAACGTATACGCGGATGCTAGCAATGTTAGCAGAAGGCGAAGCAACCTCCCGAGGTCGAAAGCAATTAGTTACTGTGAGAACTCACCAACTCTTCGTGCCAATATATAACGAAGAGGAGGACGATAAAAGGATAGCCACCAAAGAGGTGCACTCAACCCGAGTTGAACTAGAGCCCCGGGAGTGGTGTTTCCCCATAATCGACTACGTTCTGCATGGTATTTTGCCAGAGGACAAAAGAGAGAGAATCGATCCGACGAAGAGCGCCAAGATTCTTTTATAACACCGGAGAATCGACATTATATCATCGCTGGTACGCATACCGCCGCTTCGTGCCTCTCAATAAAGAAGTAGAAGAGGTCCTTGAGGAAGCGACGAGGAGAAGGTGGTGCACACCAACCCGTCCCAAGCTTTATGATCGCGGTCGAAGAATGTGGTACTTCTAGCCAACGATGATTAATGATGCAATCGAGTACGCTCGAAAGTGCTACGCGTGTCAAATACACGCAAATTACATGCATCAACCCCCGGAGCAGTTGCATCCTTAGGCTACATCATGGCCGTTCGAGACATGGGGTATGGACATTGTAGGTCCTATTTTTCCCCGCCGCTAAAGGTGATCGGTTTATCCTCGTATCACCGACTACTTCTAAGTGGGTCAAGCAATTCCACTTAAAGAAGTAAAGACAAATAACGCCATCGTTCATCAAGCATCACATCATCTATCGACACGGCATGCCGAGATGGATCATACATGACAACGGTTCTCAATTTGTCAGCAACGCCTTCATCAGGGTTTGCGAGAAGTTCAAAATTCAAGACGTCTCATCGACGGCTTATAACTCACCAGAAACGGATTAGCGAGGCGCTCAACAATACAATCATTAAGATCTTGTCGGCTTGTGAAGACTAATAAACGGATTGGGACGATAAACTTGGAGAAGCACTCGGGCATATCGCACCACAATACGCACGCCGACCGGAGCCACCTGTATTCTACGGTATCACGAATGTGAAGCCGTGCTCTCATTGGAGATCTAAATCCACACTCGCATTGCCCTCGCAACCCAGATGACGATGGAGGGACAACACCGGAGACATCTTGAAGAGCTCGAGATGTTGGACGAGAAATGCTTGGAAGCTCAACACATTAAATTTTACCGTGCCGTAATGTCGAGCTTTCAACAAGAGAGTCCGACGAGAAGCTTCAAAAAGGAGACCTTATCCTCACGCCGACGAATCGATAATTCTCACTTCCAAGAAGAAGGGTAAGTTTGAACCCAAATGGGAAGGACCGTTTGTGATAGAGACAGTCTATTTAAATGGTGCATATCGCCTAATCGATCAAAATGGCGACAGGCAATTAATACCGATAAATGGGAAGTTCCTGAAAAAGTACTACCATTAGTATATTCGGGATAGCCCATCTTGAAGGGAAGTTCCTCAGAAAATAATCCACCCATTGTCCTTGAGGATAACCCTAAAATTTATCCTCCACCAAAAATTCCCTCATCGATCAAATTCATTGGCGGTGAGCCCACTAAATAAAAATCTTTCCGATCTAATCCACCAGCAGAATCCCCTCTTGATTTCTTTCAATGAACAAGAGGCCCACTTTCAAAATTAAGATCCCCTTCTGATAAACAAAAGGATTCCATCTTTTCCTCTTCGGTCACGACTTTCCTCGGTCTGAGCCGAATTTGGAATTAAAATCTCGATAAATGAGAAATTCATTGTCATCTCGATAAACGAGAAAATCATTTCCAGATCAAATAATGAATCATATAAAAGTGAAAGTTATCTGAATCTCTTTAATTCTCGGAGTGGAGATCCCACTCTTAGTTTCACCTTTTGAGATTCTCGAAGTGGAGATCCCACTTTTAGTTTCTTCACTCCTAGAGATAAAATATAAAATTCTTCCTCTCCAGCAGTAAGAGATAGGATATAAAATTCTTTCTCTCTTATTTTGGGTTTGTCTTTACCCTAAAAAAAGACTAATATAAGATTCTTCCTCTCCAGTATCAGGAAACAGAATATAAAATTCTTCCTTTCCCACGTCAATTTTCACCTTTTTCACGGTTTAGTCTTTTTTCCAATTGAAGAAGACACCAGAGTTCGATTCGGGTATTTTATCCCAAGCCTAAGAAGGGATAAGTCTACCGTCACCAGCGTTGCGGTTTAGTTTTTTGATTGAAGAAGACACGAGTTCGATTAAGGGTATTTTATCCGAAGCCTAAGAAGGGATAAGTCTACCGTCACCAGCGTTACCGCGATTTAGTCTTTTTTCGATTGAAGAAGACACGAGTTGATTACGGGGTATTTTATCCGAAGCCTAAGAAGGGATAAGTCTACCGTCACCAGCGTTACCGCGATTTAGTCTTTTTCCAATTGAAGAAGACACGAGTTGATTACGGGGTATTTTATCGAAGCCTAAGAAGGGATAAGTCTACCGTCACCAGCGTTGCGGTTTAGTTTTTTGATTGAAGAAGACACGAGTTGATTACGGGGTATTTTATCGAAGCCTAAGAAGGGATAAGTCTACCGTCACCAGCGTTGCGGTTTAGTTTTTTGATTGAAGAAGACACGAGTTGATTACGGGGTATTTTATCCGAAGCCTAAGAAGGGATAAGTCTACCGTCACCAGCGTTACCGCGATTTAGTCTTTTTCCAATTGAAGAAGACACGAGTTGATTACGGGGTATTTTATCGAAGCCTAAGAAGGGATAAGTCTACCGTCACCAGCGTTGCGGTTTAGTTTTTTGATTGAAGAAGACACGAGTTGATTACGGGGTATTTTATCGAAGCCTAAGAAGGGATAAGTCTACCGTCACCAGCGTTGCGGTTTAGTTTTTTGATTGAAGAAGACACGAGTTGATTACGGGGTATTTTATCGAAGCCTAAGAAGGGATAAGTCTACCGTCACCAGCGTTGCGGTTTAGTTTTTTGATTGAAGAAGACACGAGTTGATTACGGGGTATTTTATCGAAGCCTAAGAAGGGATAAGTCTACCGTCACCAGCGTTGCGGTTTAGTTTTTTGATTGAAGAAGACACGAGTTGATTACGGGGTATTTTATCGAAGCCTAAGAAGGGATAAGTCTACCGTCACCAGCGTTGCGGTTTAGTTTTTTGATTGAAGAAGACACGAGTTGATTACGGGGTATTTTATCGAAGCCTAAGAAGGGATAAGTCTACCGTCACCAGCGTTGCGGTTTAGTTTTTTGATTGAAGAAGACACGAGTTGATTACGGGGTATTTTATCGAAGCCTAAGAAGGGATAAGTCTACCGTCACCAGCGTTACCGCGATTTAGTCTTTTTCCAATTGAAGAAGACACGAGTTGATTACGGGGTATTTTATCGAAGCCTAAGAAGGGATAAGTCTACCGTCACCAGCGTTGCGGTTTAGTTTTTTGATTGAAGAAGACACGAGTTGATTACGGGGTATTTTATCGAAGCCTAAGAAGGGATAAGTCTACCGTCACCAGCGTTGCGGTTTAGTTTTTTGATTGAAGAAGACACGAGTTGATTACGGGGTATTTTATCCGAAGCCTAAGAAGGGATAAGTCTACCGTCACCAGCGTTGCGGTTTAGTTTTTTGATTGAAGAAGACACGAGTTGATTACGGGGTATTTTATCGAAGCCTAAGAAGGGATAAGTCTATCGTCACCGCGTTGCGGTTTAGTTTTTTGATTGAAGAAGACACGAGTTGATTACGGGGTATTTTATCCGAAGCCTAAGAAGGGATAAGTCTACCGTCACCAGCGTTGCGGTTTAGTTTTTTGATTGAAGAAGACACGAGTTGATTACGGGGTATTTTATCCGAAGCCTAAGAAGGGATAAGTCTACCGTCACCAGCGTTACCGCGATTTAGTCTTTTTCCAATTGAAGAAGACACGAGTTCGATTAAGGGTATTTTATCCGAAGCCTAAGAAGGGATAAGTCTATCGTCACCGCGTTGCGGTTTAGTTTTTTGATTGAAGAAGACACGAGTTCGATTAAGGGTATTTTATCCGAAGCCTAAGAAGGGATAAGTCTACCGTCACCAGCGTTACCGCGATTTAGTCTTTTTTCGATTGAAGAAGACACGAGTTCGATTAAGGGTATTTTATCCGAAGCCTAAGAAGGGATAAATCTACGCAGCATTGTGATCGTAACACGCTGCCAGTGCTAGTCTATTTCCGTAAAAGATGAAGCATATGTATTCAACATCATAGCACCAAGCCTAAAGAATTTCATTCTTTTAGCACAACGTCACATCGAGCGGGCTTAATCGCATGCAAGCCCAATTCAAGCGGTAGTTGGTAAAGGCTCATCAAGTCCGCTAATGGTCGGGTTAGCCAAAATCCCGAGTCAACACCTAACACGGTCGCGGTTTAGTCTTTTATCAGTGAAGAAGACACGAGTTGATTACGGGGTATTTTATCCGAAGCCTAAGAAGGGATAAAGTCAATGCCTAACAGCGTTGCCGATTAGTCTCTTACCGTAAAGATGATAAAATCTCATTGACATCATAGCATTAAGCCTAAAAGAGTTTTATTTTTAGCACAAGCGTCACATGCGAGCGGAGTTAATCCATGCTAGCCCGATTCAAGCGGTGTCGGTAAAGGCTCATCAAATCGTTGATGGCTGAGAGTTTGCCAAAAATCCTATGAATATTATGATTGATTATTTCAAACGAAATGAGAAATCATAATAAGCAATAAAGAAAAAGGAGAACGGAAATTTATTAAAGAGTCGAGTCTTTCAAATTACAGCTACTCAAATATTAAGTTTATGACACAAAATTTGTTGCTCTAGCTGGGACAACTCATCGTTGTAAGCTCGATGGAGCTCCTCCTGTAACTCAGCCTTGAAAGACTCTTCATTCGTATTCAGCGTCTTCGCCGCTCCTTCCTCGATTTCAGCCAGTTTTTGCTCCGAAAGCTCAAGTTTCTTGGATAGGACAGTTTGAGCTTCTTCTTCGTTGACCCTGGTCAGCTCCAAAATGCCTAAGTTCTCTTCCTTTGCTTGGAATTCCCGCTTAAGTTGCGCTATCTCGACCTCACTCGAAGCGATCAGAGAATTAATGTTGCTCAGGGATGTTGATTTCTCGGAAAGGGCGGTCTTAACCTGATCTACCCGGCCCCGTTACATCTGAACCTCGAGTTCAGTGAGAGCTCGAGTGTCGCGCCATGCTTCTAAACGAGCCTCCACCTGGTCAGCTACACTGGCTGCCCGAAACTCCTGTAACTTTCATAGATCGAGTCCCAAGCGATCAAGATCGTCAGTAATAGCATTGGATAGCTCGGAATAACCAACATCCCTTATGAAAGCTATTTTAGAGTCGAGGGCCGGCCTGAACCGACAGAGGGAAAACCCACTATGGAGGAGCCTGTTGATCATCAGGTTCATGAAGGAAAAGAATGATTGGACTTCCATATAGATGATAATCCGATCCGGGTCTTCGTCTGACACCAGTGCCCTCGCCAGATAACGTAGGTGGAAAGTGAGTACTACAAAGAAATTAAGAGGGTGAATGTTTCGGAATCTTAAGTTAGAGACTGGCATAGACATCCCAGATTAGATAAACCCATACCTGGCTCTCTCGACATGGCCGTTGACGACCGATCGCTACAGCTTCTCTCACCTGATGCTCATCGCACGGCAACAAGGTAATAGCTAAACTGAGGAGCATCAGAATGAGGAATCGAAGAATGGGCTTCAGTAGGAGTTCCTACCAACAGAGTGAATTTCTCAAGTTCAGCGAATCGTGGTTGTATTGGTCAGAAATGACTAGTCCTATAATTAACAGAAAAAGGGGGAGACCATACCTTTAGGGGAATGAACCTCAGCATTCTCAGGGATCTCCAGCTCAGGCGATATATCGTCGAGGAGATGATCATGCTGGGGAGAGTCGTATATCAAGTCGACTATGGGGGTGTCCACAGATAGACCGTCTTCATCAAAGTTCGCTAGTGAAAAATCTGACGCAAGAGAGCATAAGTAAAGAAAGCGGAATCGTAAAGATCGCGAACCCAGAAAATGGCTTACCTCCTACAGGAGAATCGGTACCTCTAATCCCATTGTCCATGTTCGCTTCCTGCAATTTCTCTAAAAGAGCAAGAAGCGTAGA
The DNA here is from genome assembly GCA_012295165.1 of Asparagus setaceus. Classification (NCBI taxonomy): domain Eukaryota; kingdom Viridiplantae; phylum Streptophyta; class Magnoliopsida; order Asparagales; family Asparagaceae; genus Asparagus; species Asparagus setaceus. The sequence continues at coordinate 83,356,275 of CM022703.1, forward strand.
GGCGATTAGGGGAAGCACAAATTCCGAGTTGTTCAACTCCCGCCATCTAAATGGAGTATTGCCAATGATAGATGTACCTGGATTTATCGGATCAGGTCCTACATTGGTGGTCTCACTAATCTTAGCAGGTACCACAGGCTCTTCTGCCATAGACTCGTACATCTGTTAAGTGAAACTGGGTCCTGCGGGAGAGGCAAAATCGTGATGAGGAAGGTCAAAAAATGGAGAAATATGAGTCCTGAACTCGAGAGAACTACGGAGTGCTTAAGCATTACCTTCCTCGCCAACGAAGTCATCACCGGTTAAGTCCATCATAAAAGCTCGCGGATCTACGTGTGCCTTGTGGGCTAACTTCTTCCGCTTAACGGCTTGAGTACCCGCTCGAGAGGTGCGAAGTTCCTCCTCTTCCTCATCTAACATGCCTGAAGCTTCAAATTAGTGTTAGGACCAATAAATCCAAAAGAGGAAAGAGAAAAAGAGAGAGGGATCATTGGCAAACCTGTCCCAAAATCCTCCTCATGACCGTCATCACGATCTCCTCCTGACTCCTCGTCGACAGAATTAAAGGTCTCTTCCTCTTCCTCGTCAGTTTGACGAGTCTTGCGTCGCTTCATTCGTGATCGAACGGCCTTCTGGACCTTCTGGGTATCAGCCTGGGCAGCCTCTTCGGACACTAACTCTACAATGGGCCTCACCTGAATGGGTTCATTAGCTGCTAACAACCACGCAAAGACAAAAATATCACCAAGCCGACGCCGTAACTTGAAGGCCGAACAAGGCCGACACCCCGCCACGCCCATAGCCATGCCCGATGCCGCCCACCAACTACTCGAAGTCCGGCCACCGATTTGGATTACCAACATAAAGTTGGTTATAACCAAACTGGCGAGAGAATCGATAGGGTAGGTATGGCTCGATGAAGCACTCATCCCTCACCCGGAATGTCAGGTAATCCGGCCGGATGTTCATTAGCCAATTGAAGCAGCCGACATCAAGAGAAGTCCGATTCGCCCTCGGTCTCTCCTCATCGAGCAAAGACTCGTCGTACTGACCAAAGAATCGCGGGAAGCATCTAGGGAAAGCCCAACCTTTATGAATCTATAATTGCTTTCTTATCTCCAGGAATCCTCGCCCTTCCCTTTGTAATTTTTTAAAGATTGTATCAAGGGGATGGATTGGTCAGCGGTGCTCAGTGTCGACATCATATCTGAACGGTGAAGGACGAACCATGCCATCAAGTAAGTATATGGAAGCTCCACCTTGGCAAGAGGAATTTGCATCGAAGGTTTACCCTCATCGTGAGTGAAGGCACTAACTATTTGACGAAGCCCGCGATGAATATTGGCTGCCATCGCCGAAAGAAGGGAAAGTTCTTTCTTGTAAGCAAGCTGAACCGCAGGATAGAGCACCTCCAATGGTAGAGCATCACTAGGCTGATACGGGACCACGCACTTCTTTAACCAGATTGCAAGGTAACCAGCTAGAAGAGTCGTTGGCTGAATCGACTTCATTGCATGCCACAGGAATGTTTCGAACTTCGTCCCCGCAAGGAAGCCGCTCTCGGTACTGCTAGTGGTATAAGAGCGAGCGCTGGATTTCTTGATCAGCTCGTTAACCTCTGAGGGAGTGAGCTGTGCTAATTCACAAATCGCCTCACCAGAGTTGCTTTCCAGGTGCTTGAACAAATAGTCCGCAAACTATTTCAGGCTCACCGATGACTTGGTCCTCTTTGCCGGTGGTTCAGCCTGGGCCAAAGCAATGTGATAATGACAAGTAAGATCCCATAGAGTATCGTAGCGACCAGGCATGCGATCTTTTAACAAACTCAGCTCACTATTTGGGGGAAAATACTCCTGGTATAACATATTTCCCATGGGTAGACCAAAAACTCGGTGCATCTCATGAAGAGGTAACCCCAATTCCCCGTGCTTGGTCAGAAAAGTATTTGAATCCGGGTCATAGAGCTCCGACAACGCGAGGAAGTGATTGGTACTGACCGGCAGCCCATACATGGTAGCACGAATCGCGGCGTAAAGACCACAGGCCTGTAACTCCTCACCCCATCGGCCGAGAACGTAAGTCGTCATACGAGCCCACCAGTGCTTGTCTGAAGAGTGAAGCTAACCAAAAGGTTTGTGGTCGACCGCAGCATTTTCACCCCTTCACAGACTACAAAGTATGAGCCATGCTGAATAGCTCATCGTGGGGTGGTGTGTCTAATCCCAACACACCAGGATGCAATCCGATAACACGTTCCCTACTCGAGCCCGGGATCACTTGATGGGTAATATACCCACAATGAATGCCGCCACGCCCTCCTCGCTGCCACGATATCTCCCGTGTCACGGCCTGGCACCTCAACTCAGTCAGCGAACGATGGCGAGGTATCCGGGGTAGATATAGGTGCCCCCATCATCCTTATGCAACCATTGCACACTGACGATGAAGACTGCATCCGGGTCTTTCACAAAATCGCCGAATAAGTAATCTATTTTCCTCAAAGATTGAGTAGAACCGGTGTCTCTCACAAGTGGCGCATCTGTAATGAATAGCCGAAGGACGCGAGGGCTCCCCTCACGTACCACTTGGATAGTCTCCGCCGATGTACCTGGAGTGAACTGAGGAGTAAGCAAAATAGACGATGAATCATCGGAGGTGGCATAGTGCTCGCCGCGGAGTCCATCAACCGTATGAGAAGGAAATGCTCCAGAGGGATATTCAACTGAAAACGAGTAATAAATATTCGTTAGATTCAGTTATGTAAGACGTCGAACTCATCTCGCAAACCTACGAGATAGAGTCACTTCCTTATAACGGGTGAGACGATTCCAGCTGCATTATGCGCTTATAAGGCAATGTATATTATTGCATAGAGAAAGCGACAATATATCCCGCCCTACGAAGCACAATAAGACATGGAACCGCCCTCTCAAGATAGGTGTTGACCAAGCAAAACCCATCTTTTAAGCAGCGACCCTCACGAAGGAGAATCGCGGCTCTTCCCAATTACCTCACGAAGGAGGACAAAGCGGGGATGCAATATGCTACATGTGAATTTTGAATGCGCTAAGAACTAGAAAAAGCTCATCAGAAAGTGATGAAGGCACACTCAGTGGGTGTTCGGTCGGCTTCTGAGCTGCGGACTCCCCGATGACATCTCGACCTGCAAAAAGAAACCAGACGGGTCAAATCCGAAACATAAAGGGAAATTATGAGTTTTGAATAAAAAATCCTAGGAAAATATATGGGATTTCTTGGTCAAATTCTAATTAAACCTACAAGGGGCATACGCGTCAACATCAGGTTTAAATTTTACTCGGAAACCACTCCTAACCAAAATTGGCCGTAAAATGACCAAAATACCACTGGGACCAAATCGGAATTTCAGCCATCTCAGTCATCTTTAAAGCCCAAAATTCCCAGCCATCTAAATCAGCCTCAAATCCAAAGTTTTGGGCTGGTTTTTGCACAAAACCCCCTGAATTTCAGCCTTTTTGCACAAAACCCCCCGAATTTCAGCCACAATTTGCATATAAGCACCCCAAATTTTGGCCAAAACAAAAATTCAAGAATTCCCAGCAATCATTGGCATACCAACCCTTTAAATTATAGTCTAATTTTTGCATAAAAGCCCCTCAAATTTTAGCCCTTTTTTCATGACCCGAAATCCTTCAAATTTCATGTAATTTCCCTCAAAAATCCTAATTTGAGGCATGATATCAAACACCTAAACCCTTGCGTGCATCCCCACAGGTTTATGTGCTGAAATAAAAAGCCAAATATGCAAGAGTTGTGGAGGATTTACCTAGAAGAAAACCCGAGAACCCGATAAACCGAAATCTGAAAGAAAGATTGATGGGCCTCAGAAATCCAAATAGCACGAGGATTTGAGAGAGTTCTTGAATCCAAAATAAAAAAGGAGACCTGAACCTTGGATACTCGCTAAAGTTTATGGGGATGAGGCAAGAAAACAAGAGAGAAAGAGAGAGAGGAGTGTTTGGCCGAAAACCCTAGGGAAGGGGGGTCCGGCCGAACACAATAAAAAAAAGAGAAAAGAAGAAAAAAAGATAAAAAAAAAAGAAGAGGGGAAGACCGGTCCTATTTATAAGAGAGGATTTGGTTTGGCCAAGTCCAAATAGGAGGAGGAAAAGAAAAGAAGGAAAAAGAAAAGAAGAAATCTCAATCGAAAGAGGATTCAACCCAATCCTAAGAGGAGGAGGAGTGGGTTTCCTAAAATGAACTCCCTTCTTTCTTTTTTCCCTCTCACATATTCGGAAAGGCCCCGAATAATTATTCAATGGGATCATCACCCATTAAGGGTTAGTTCTCATCCGGTTCAAATTATGCGCGCCTCATAATTACTCTAAAAAGGTATATGAGTATAAACTATTTCCTATTTTTGTCGGGAAGTTCCTGGAGAATATTTTTATAAAATATTCTTAAGGATAACTCGACAACCCTCGATCTCCCCCCACGGTGGCTATTTACTTCAAAAAGGTATATGAGTATAAACTATTTCCTATTTTTATCGGGAAGTTCTCGGAGAATATTTTTATAAAATATTCTTAAGGATAACTCGACAACCCTCGATCTCCCCCACGGTGGCTATTTACTCTAAAAAAGGTATATGAGTATAAACTATTTTCTATTTTGTTGAGAAGTTCCTGGAAAATATTTTATATTTTAAGGATAGCTTGACAACTCCAAAAAAGTGTATGAGTATAAACTATTTCCTATTTTATCGAGAAGTTCCTGGAGAATATTTTATATTCTTAAGGATAACTCGACAACCCCCAATTTATACCCACTGTGTTTAAAATTCCGATGCCGGACAACGCGTCTCAGTGGAAAATCGCCGATTGAAGGTTGGATTTCAAGAAAAAAATTTCTGACGCCGGTCAACGCGTCGCGAAAGAGAGTTCACCAATTGAAAATCTCAAGAAAATCTCTCCCGCTATGGTCAGTTCTACGACAAGCGACACAACGGAGAATTCACCGATTCAACGTTAAGCCTCACGAAATTGGATGGTCAGTTCGACGATAACTCACCAACGCAAGCTAAAATAAGAAAATTCGTTCATCGCTTTTCGATTCAAGACTTCAAACAGCGGTCAGACAATAAATGCAGCACCGAGACACTTTCAGTCATCCTACAACGCACTGGATAGTCCGAAAAAATTGGAGAAGTCAAGATTTAAAGTTATTTTCAGGTCCCGTTATACTGACTGAAGGTTGGGGCCTATCATATCCAAATTATTTCGGCTTCTTCTATAAAAGAGCGAGACCGAAACACTTTGGAGGGGGTATCTGTAGGTGTTGAAAATTACCTACACGTCCTCAAACATAGCTTGCGGTGATAAGTTGGTGATTAACGAGCCATCTGACGACGAGCGACCGCGACGCAAGCGCATAAAGCGAGTCGACGAAACACATAAGGTGAGTCAATGAAGCGTCCAAGTCAACGAAGCGAGTTGACGAGACATTCAAGTCAGCGAAGCGAGTCGACGAAACGCATGAAGAGAATTGGCAAAGTGTGCAAGTCAGCAAGGTGGTGGATCATGCGCGAGCGACGAAATAAATCCAACCGTGAAGCCTCGAATTAAACAAATCGGCACCGCCGAACCAAACCAAAGCTCGGAACACCAGAGGAATGGTAAAGAACAAGCCTCGAAACAAGCCCTTGAACCTAAAAAAGAGTGAGAAAAGCCATAAGCATGCCTCGCCAAGGCCGAGATTGAGGTGTCTCGCCAAGGTCGACACCAAAGTGTGTCTCGGTCACCGAGACACCTCAAGGTGTCTTGGTGGGCTTTTGGGCTCAGGTTCGACCCGTATCCGCTTTGAAACTCTATAAATAAGAGGTGAGGGTCTTATTTGCACGGATCTAAAAATTTTTGAGAAGCCGAAACTCTGCCAAATTGCCTTCTCACCTCAGATCTAAACTTGGGAGCGACGACCAATCTTTTTCGACACCAGATCCAGATCTCGGTGAACTCTACAAGGCTATTATCCTCCTTCGTGAGATAATCCCCAGGACTATTTTCCTCCTTCGTGAGATAATCCCCTCAAAAAGGTTCGAGAGATCGGATTTCAGATCTACGCGCGTTTCCTCTGGATCAAAACTTTATTTTTGATCCCCGAGAAGAGCTTTGATCTCGCTTGGTCGATTTCATTCGTTTTGGGCTATTATTTCCTTCGTGAAATAACCCCTTTTTACCGTGTAGATCTTTCTTCGGATCACGATCACGCGGCGGTCCACGGACGGAATAGAGTCCCCGGTACAGGCAAAGACACCCATGCAAGTGACGACCCGATAAACGGATCCCGCGTTTATTTTGGTGAAAGAAAATTGTAATTTTTATTTGATTTTCATTATAATCGGGTCTTATAAAAAGACTTAGTTTTATTTTCTTGAATTTGTTTGTAATTCCATAAAGGTTTAACAAATTCAAGCAATAACAATCATCCCGACTTTCACCGCGAACAGTGATGTCCGAGGAGTTATTATGACACCTAGCCATGCATTTAATGTGATGGCGACTGGCAAGCATAGCATGCGCCAACTGGCCATGCATTTAATGCGAATAGCGTTGACAAGACTGATAGGTCACTTCCTGCTTTGGGATGTTCCCTATTGGAGTTCGACCAAAGGATGCTTTTATCTCAGACTTGGACTTCTTTGATGGATTCCAACTTGAAAATATCTTACGTCTCAGACTTGGTCTACTAGAAAGGTCGGCTTGGTTGGTTAGGTTGTGTTTATATCCGGGTCGGGCCTTTTGGTCACATGACTCAGCCCATTAATTTAATATGTGGCCAATTTTTATGGGCTCGTTAAACTTAGTGATTTTTAGGGTATAATATTGGCCCCTTTCACTCTGACTCGGGAAAGCCAAATTCGAGCGGAACTAAATAGTTTTATCCTTCGCCGTCTCAAGGATTCAAATTGACCTGTGGAAGATGGCTATGATTTGATGTGCTGACATCAGCGCAGATCGTGCACTTGGTCTTCATGGTGGGAGGATACTTCGATTGATGAGAATTATCAGCGGATCTTAGAGATTCAAGCTCACCGCTAGGATCTGGCTGCGTGTCGCTCATCGAGCACCTATAATTACATTCACCTCCTCTTCTTCTTGATATGCACTCTAAATTGCTAGCCCTAGAATTTTCTGCTTTCTAGATTTTTTGAACCTCGATTATCTATTTCGATGGCTTTCGGCTCGCAAACTTTTCTGGTTCGCAACGAGGGGGGAATTTCGCTGCTCCATTCGTACAAATCTTCAGTATTCCATGATGATGTCATGGGAGGTGCGAAAGCATTGTTCGCGGGAAAAGTAGACTTGTTATTCATTGCTTGTTTTGAACTCGTTTACAGCTTCTTTGGCTACAACAAAATTCAAAACAAAAAAAGAAATGCCTTTTATTTCAGGCGTACAATGAAAACAAAAATTATAACTTTTATCCTTTTGTGAATAAACACGAGGATCTCTATTTTACTGATCCTCGCTATGGGTTCTTGCCCTGCCGGACTTTTATTCGTCCGTGGACTACGGCGAATTTAGATCCGTGGAAACCCTGGTTCGAACTACAGACGCAGGGCTCGCTTCATGAGGGAAACAAAGCGCTGAGGGATCGCCTCCACGAAGGAGAGGATCGCCGGGGATCGCACTCACGAAGGAGAGGATCGCCGGGCGGTGAGATCTACTAGGAGAACTCACAGCTTATTCCAGTCGCACTGAAGTTCGCTACCTCGCGGTTTGTAGATCGGACGTGCTCGCCGGTGCTCGGGACTGTGCGTTGACGGCTCGTGGATCTCGCGGGGGCTCTCTCAAGAATATCGGAAAATCCAGCAAAAATCCAACCCTTTAAAATGAAGACCCCCCTCGACTATTTATAGGAAATCAAGAAGAGGGGTTTCTTGGCGGCGGACACCATTGGTGTCCCAGCACGGACACCAAACGGTGTCCGGGTTTTCGACGACGCCGTTTGGCTTCTCGGTTTGATTTTCGGACTTTTCTGTGACGTTCGTTCCGCTCTTGTCGTCGTCGTTCTAAGTCCGTGCTTGGTTCACTTGATCGGTTTCATCCCGTCAATGGTTTAGGTGACGATCGGTCGATGTTCAAATCCGATCTCGTTGACATTCGGATCCGATCGATCCCGCTGAAGCTTCGCTTGTTGGATTCATTCCATAACACGTAGCCTCGTTGATTAAATGCGCCTTGCGACCCACTTCATGTGTTCACACCGCTAACGCGGCCGGGTTTGTCGAATGGGTTATTGGTTGTTAACTCACACGTAATTTCGCTCGCATCGATAAGCTTTATTTTAACGCCTACAAGCATATGATGTCCCTAGCTCTTTCACTCTGTCTATCCCTTCATCTGTTTGCGCCGTCTGCCACCACGCGGGTGACTTTGTGCCGATGTAGCGGCACCATCTTGACTTTGGCCTTTGCTTGCCTCTGAACGCTTTTCTCCAAAGGACATTTCGAATGCTTGGGATATCGCTAGCGTAGTTGAAGCCCAGTTTGGTGGCTTTTTAGTTGCCTTCCTCGTCATATGTCACCGGGTGGAGGTCGAGTCGACCCTAGGGATTCTGGGTCATCTGCTGTGCACCAAGTCTGGTAAGGGTGAGGGCCATTTTACCTTTAGTCGATCGGTGGTTTTCGAATGGTCTCAGACATCCCCGATACCAATAAAAAATAGAGGGAAAATTCTTTATTTTTGGCGTCAACCCGATTCTGGCCTGCCCTTCATGGCCAGAGATCAAGAAGGAGGGCTTGAAAATAGGGGATCTCTCTGAGGTGGAGAAGCAAGGCTTGTAGAAGATTCAAGTATATAAGGAGTCTTGTCGATACGAGAACATTTTCGATAATGTCGTGCTTCGGGCTGCCGACATCTACTTTATGATGACTACAGAGGAGGATCTTGATCGCGCTGCACTTTTAGCCGCTGAAGTATAGTCGAAGGAGGCCCCTCATGCCATTCTCTCCTCATGACCTTAAAAGCGCATGCATGCCGAGTTGGTAGAGGAGGAGGTATAGACTCTTCGCAAGGATCCGACCGAGCTCATGGCCCGACTCGGCATGGGCTCAGCAACCCCCACCTCTGAAAGGTCTGAGAAGAGAAAGAGGAAGAAGATCATCGCTAAGGACCATTGCTCTACTGAGGGTGGCATGTAGGCCCTTCTTACGCTCGAGGGTGAGGTGAGTGAGTCTGTGCTCAGTCAGCCAGTGGAGTTCCGGCTTTAGAGGTTCCTCCCTCTGATATCGCTGACTTGGGCAGTGAGTCTCCGTAGTTGGCCGCCAAGTGGGAGGAGGTCTTTGAGGAGGTTCATTCTACTCTGGAGTCGGTGGGGGTTGGGATCCCTACCAAAGGTGAAGTTGGCACTGCTGCCCAAGCTGAAGCAAGTGAGGCCGCCGAGCCTTCGAGGAGACCCAGGAAGGAGATGGTTACTGAGGAGGAGCCTATTGTTAGAGAGGAGCCGGTCGTTAGGGAGGAGTCATCTTCTCTGGAGGTTTCTCTACGGGGTCGGTTTGAGTGGCCTTTCCTCAATCATATTGGTGCACTCCCTCCTGCTGAGTGAGAGAGATTGAGGATGACCCTTATTGGGTCGGTTAAGACCAGCCCCCAATATGAAATGGAGCCAATGGGCGACTTTATTTTTGTACTGGGTCATCGGCTGGATTCAAGAGGGTTGGTCTTAGAATCTAGGTCCGACCAGGCCGTCTAATTGATTAAATTTACCTCCCCAACGATCGAGTCTTGTTGAGCGGGGTACCTGACTACAGCCTTCATCAGATTCCTATAGCTATCTTGCCAGAGGCTTACTTATGGAGACTGAGTTGTTCAGCAGGCTTGAGTCGACACAAGAGCTCTTCATTAAGCTCTAGGAGGAGATGATGGTTCACAAGGATGTCTGCGAGTCAGCCGAGTTTTTGGCTGCTCAAAGGGGGAGTGAGTTGGATCAACTTAAGAAAGGCCAGATAGAGATGGAGCGTGAGCTGACCCTGTAGGTTGAGGAAGCCAAGGCCACTACTGAGCTCTCCCGACATCGAGGTGTGCTTCTTAGAGCCCCCCCTCCCCCGGAGGGAGATGGAGGACATGGGGAAGAAGATTATTCAGGCCCATAATGACTTAGGTGTCGCCGATATGCGGATCAAGTATCTTCAATCGGAGGTTGAGGTGGATAGGAGGGAGAAGGAGGACTCCCAGGAGCGGGCCCGAGAGGCTCTGCTCAAGGTGGAGAACTTGAGGGTAAGGAGGAGATGGCTTTTTAGGGTCTCTCCAAAGTGACGCTACCCAAGCTGCTCAAAGGGCTGAGCAATAGCATAATTCCCTCCTCGACCAAATCCAAGAACTGAAAAAGTAGCTATCATTCTAGGAGTCGAGGGCCTCTGAAGATCAGTTGATCAAGGAGTACCGCAGTAGTCCTCTCAGGAAAGTCGAGGCCACTCTCACTTGTAAGGCGGATTTTGATGACTTGATGACCAAACTCCCTTCTGAACTCAAAATCAAGCCTGACTGATTCAAGTACCCCTCCAGATTGGCCGTCTGCCTGGACTTCCTTAAGACGCTCGATATGTCTGGCGGAATGAAAAGGCCTGAGGATAGTGAGGAGGCGGACGGCGAGTCAGATGAGGGCTTAGCTGAGGTGGGTTCCAGTGAAGAAACCAGCTTACCTTCACTATCTGATTGACCTGGAACCTCATCTTCTGCTCCGCCTCGTGATTTTTTATTTATTGTATAGGTTCTTTTTTGTCGAGTCGTAGTAAAAAGTTCTATAAATTTTCACAAGTTAATGAAAAGAGGCTTATTTTATGCGACTCAACCTTGTTTGTGATTTTATTTCCAAGTTATTCCTCGATGTGCCTTGGGTTTATTCTTGAAGACTGATACCAAGGACTTAGAGTGTTTCAAACGAGTCAATGAACATCAAATCGTGAGGATTCTTTATTGTGCCTTAGGTTTAATCTTCAAGACTGATACCAAGGGCTTTTGAGGGCCTTGGACGAGTCGGTGAAGATTGAGTTGCAAGAGATTTTAGTTGTGCTTTGGGTTTATTCTTGAAGATCGATACCAAGGGCTTTTGAAGACCTTAGATGAGTCGATAAAGATCGAGTCACAAGGTGAGTGCCTAGGTTTTACACATGAATACCAATACCAAGGTCTTTGAGTGCCTTGGATGAGTCAGTGAAGACCGAGTCAAAAGGTTAAAGCCTTGGTTTTACACATAAAAATCGATACCAGGGGTCTTTGAGCACCTTGGACGAGTCGGTGAAGACAGAGTTTATAAGGTTAGTGCATTAGTTTTACACATGAAAATCGATACTAAGATCTTTGAGTGTCTTGGACAAGTCGGTGAAGATGGAGTCGCAAGGGTAGTGCCTTGATTTTATGCATGAAAATCAATACCAAGGTATTTGAGTGCTATAGACGAGTAGGCAAAGACCGAGTTGCAATGATAGTGCCTTGATTTTATATATAATAGGCCAATACCAAGGTCTTTGATTTCTCTCTATAGGATTTTGCAATCATTAGTGTCGTGGCCATAGTCCCTATGGTATTATCGAGAGTCCCTCTTATGGGTATTTAAGGTCATGCGAGGGGGAGGTTTGGTGAGATGTCCCTCCCGCTGGATTTGGTGCAGTACCTGTGAGAGGGGAGCATTGAAGGGGGCGAATGTCAGTCTCCTCATTGCGTCCCTTCTCTAATCTCTTTTATCGAATCAGCCAAATTTAGACTTGGACTCTGATCGGTCATCCTTAGTCTTTTTTCCCTAGAAGACTCAGCTCTGGAAGCTTCTGTTCGGGCCGCCTTCTTATGGAGACGTCTGTCTTTCGTGTCCATGGACCGAGCTCAGGCCATGAGCTAGTCAAAGTTGATCACAGAATCATGATGATTAAGTCAGATAATTTCTCATCTTCTAGATCAGAGATTATTGCCGCCATTACGACTACATTACCAAAGTCTTTTACCTCTAGCTATTTGGCTTGGAATTTCTTAAAATATTCTCTCAGAGTATCAATGGGCTTCTTCTTGACCTGCAATAGGAGAGCAGAGGGTGCCTTGTTCTTTGTGTCCGCTAAGAAGTAATGGACAAACTTCTAGAAGAGTTGCTCATAGTTATGGATGCACTTTCTCTCCAGAGAGTTCCAACACATCTTGGCACTGTCGTTGAGAGTGACGGGGAAAGCTTTGCATATGACCGGATACATCATATGCTGCATGCATATTAAGTCAAAGAAATTCTGTGCATCCTCGACCGGGTCGCCTTTGCCATTATATTTATCAATGTGCGACGTCTTGAACTTAGGGCAAGGAGCACTCATAATTTCATCTGAGAGGGGAGTGTTTCCTCCGATGATGTCGGCACCATGTTGAATATCTGGTCATAACCAGAAGTTCGGTTGGCCATAGAAGGGTCTGCCAAGGCCACTGGGGTTTGGGTCATGTAGGTATCTCTCATCCCTTGTGATGTCTAACTAGGATCGTGGTTTGAGCTTTTGCTTGTCACGTCCTAGTGTTGATGTGTCTGCTGGGGATCGACAGCGAAGTAGGCTTTGATGCTGTGGTGGTTGTGGGGTGGTCTCCCTAACTCGCTCTTCATTTTCCTCTGACCAGGCGCCCTTCGTAAAGGGATGACAGGTGATGCAGGAGGTTGAAAAGGAAGAACACAACTAAGAAGCTAATTCACAAATGAAGTGAACTGATGTTGGAGTGGTTGTGCTATCCTCTGGGAGGATTCATCTAACTGGGCCAGAGTAACATAGCCGAAACTAGAAGACTCTCTAGGAGTGTGCAAGCAAGTGATCTGAGCGCGATTAGGATTAGTCATTCTATCAAGAGAAGAAGAAGTGGGCCCCACAGTGGGCGCCAGATTGTTTACGTTTGAAAGTTAATTTGTGAGTGTGAGGATATTTCGAGGAGCTTAGATTTCCTTAATCTTCTTTGACGGCTGATAAACTATGGAAAGCAAATCCCTACATAAGTAGTAGATGTTAGAGGTCAGAAGGAGATTTTTTCCCGACGTGCTCTTCGAAGCTCAAGTTAGTAATAGATAAAGCAATCTGAAGAGAGAATGCAGAATCTGGTCTAGAGTTTTAACCAGGCGTACCTTAGTATAGTGGAAATGGCCACTATTTGTACAGGATTTGTGGGGGGCACATTGGTTATTCGACCCGATCAGTGGGGCAGGCGTTCTACCTCTACTTTACACGTGTCGGCGGCCGGTTGGGTAGATGTGAAGGGTCACTCTCCTCGCATTTAATGTGATAGCGACAAAATAGCGGAAGTGCGAGCGACGTCTGAGGAGTTATTATGACACATAGCCATACATTTAATGCGATGACGACTGGCCAATGGAGCATGGGCGCCGACTGGCCATGCATTTAATGCGAATAGCATTAACAAGACTGGTAGATCACTCCCTACTTTGGGATGTTCCCTAGTGGAGTCCGACCAAAAGACGTTTTTCATCTCGGACTCAAACTTCTTTGATGGATTCCCACTTGAAAACGTCTTTTATCTCAGACTTAGTTTGCTAGAAAGGTCGGCTTGGTCGGTCAAGTTGTGTTTATATCCGGGTTGGCCTTTTTGTCACACGACTCGGCCCGTTAGTTTAACACGTGGCAAACTTTTAAGGGCTTGATAAACTTAGTGATTTTCAAGGTATAGCGACATATAAAAGTAAATTATATATATATATATATATATATATATATATATATATATATATATATATATATATATATATATATATATATATATATATATATATATATATATATATATATATATATATATATATATATATATATATATATATATATTGGAAAGCTCCTATAAACTTAAGTGGATAGAAATAGTCATCCACCAACTTTTTATCCATTGATGTTGTCTTGGGATCCATGAAAGATATGAAGAGTCTTTTGAGATTTGTTCATCTCTTGATGACACAAATCTAAACACAAGATGAGTGGATAAAAAGTTTGGTGGACAAGGGCTCCTATCCACTTAAGTTTATAGAGCTTTTATATATATATATATATATATATATATATATATATATATATATATATATATATATATATATATATATAAAATACTATTATAAAAGTGGATTGACATGTTAAAACATTTCTTCCCAAAGCACCCTCCAAAACACATGCATACATAAATAGAATACATACATACATCCTCTAAAACACGTGCATACATACATAATAAAACACATGTAACATACATGCATACTTAAATAAGAACAATTATTATTTTTATAATTATTTTATTAATAATTTTCTTATTTAAATTCCTTTATGGTCTGCATTTAATATCTTAAATGACCTCTTCCATCCACTCTCTCCACTATTTCACAAGTCCTTTCAATTCCTACTATATATCTATTTATTATTATGTAAAAAATAAAATTGGGTTATATGTGTAGTATAACTAGAAATAAAAATGAATAAATAAAGTTAGATAAGCATATTATAATTAGGTCATATGTGTAGTGTATAATATAACTATAACAAAAATGAATAAATAAACAATAAGAATGAGCAACTTCTCATATTCATAACCGTGTTCCATTTCTCATTCCTATTAACCAACTTTAATTAGTTGCATCATTGTACTCAATGCTCATTAATCCTCTACTAATTACCATAACGTCTCCTCTATGCACTTTCTCACCTCCTCATGACTCATCTCTTTTTATTCTCTATAAGAGAGCAGCAAAAGTGCCCTCTCAAGAAGATGAAGATGTGAGATTGTGTCATGATAAATGCTGATACTTATAAAAGGATGTAAAGCAAAATTTTCCCCTAATGAAGCAATGCACCGAGATGCCAAGGCTCCAACGCCATTCTGCTTTGGTGGGAAAGACGGATTCTATATGGCGGACTCAACTTCAGTTGAATGGTAGATATTTTAAGACAATTCTATCAATTAGCTTTCTCTTTATTCTGAATCATATCTCATTTTTAATTTTACGGAATAATTCTTCAAGATTTGTTTTACTTTTCTTAATAAGAGAGTGAATCCCATCAATCTTTACCTTTTATTTTATTATAAACAAGTGATGCCCCTGTCCGCACGGGTGTATCTGCTTTTCTTTATTTTATATATTTATATATTTAATCCATTTATTTTCTATGAATGTCTTTATTAGTTATGTCGATGCTTCTAATTCTTGAAACAATAAGAAAAAGTTAGCTCACTGAGTAAGCGCGTAGATTTTTTACTTTAATTTTTGAAATACAAAATTAAGAGGAGCATGTGCTAGATCTTTGAGATGTAGGACCAATATTAAACCGTAAATACTTTTTATACATAAAAGAGGTGTTTAACCATTTCTTTTTATCTCTTCCCTTTCGTGTATTTAATCCATTTATTTTCTATGAATGTCTTTATTAGTTATGTCGATGCTTCTAATTCTTGAAACAATAAGAAAAAGTTAGCTCACCGAGTAAGCGTAGATTTTTACTTTAATTTTTGAAATACAAAATTAAGAGGAGCATGTGCTAGATCTTTGAGATGTAGGACCAATATTAAATCGTAAATACTTTTTATACATAAAAGAGGTGTTTAAACCATTTCTTTTTATCTCTTCCCTTTAGTGTAGTTCAATTTGTCCTTGAAAGTTTATTTTGCTCTTAGAAAAGCACATCATGGTTTCTTTATTTATAATATTTTTCACTTAATTCTCTTATCTATTTATGATTTTTCAGTCTCATCTTAACTTCATAGCTAGGTTATATTCTATTTTATATATTTTTGGTGTTTGTTTAAAGTTGGACATACAATAATGGAATGTTATTGTGAAGGAATTGGCAATTAATATATTTATGTCAAAATTTTAGCTCAAAAGCAGAATATTTCATCCATTTGGATGAGAACTTGCACAAGCATATATCATTACTAATTATTTGGAAGAAAGTTCGATTTTAAACATTTATAATGAATCAATATCTAAAGGGAGTTCATTTTATTCTTAATCTTCTACACATGTATACATATTGAGGGTATTTTTTTAAAGAATATAAATTATCTTTTACTTTTACCATATATTTTCTACACATGCATATTGGTCTTAACAAAGATCTTTTATTATGAGAGAGGATAACGAGCTTATGAGATAGGGGCCATGATTTAGAATGAAGTTGGACATACAATAATGAAAGGTTATTGTAAAAGAATTAGCAACTAATATATTTATGTCAAAAATATTACTTGAGAATAAAATATTTCATCCATTTGGATGAGAACTTGCACAAGCATATATCATTACTAATTATTTGGAAGAAAGTTCGATTTTAAACATTTATAATGAATCAATGTCCAAAAGAGAGTTCATTTTCATTCTTGATCGCTACACATGTTTAAATATTGAGGATAATTTCTTGAAAGAATATAAATTATCTTCTACTTTTACCATATATATTCACAAAATTTTATCTTATTAGTTTTGAACAAAGTTTGTAAGATCGAATTGATATTTTTGGCCATATAAAGCGAAAATTTTATTATGAAAATTCAAAAAATAAATAAATATGTCCACGCAACGCACGCACTATACTAGTATATGAGAAATATGGGTATGCTTAGTACCAAGCACCATTTTTGGTGTTTAGGTGAGGGTGATCAACATCCACCTCAACCCACGTGTTTCAGAATTCCATTTGAGGAGTGGATTGATACACCTCAACTACCAAGCATCCAAGATACCCATTTCTATATATATATATATATATATATATATATATATATATATATATATATATATATATATATATATATATATATATATATATATATATATATATATATATATATATATATATATATATATATATATATATATATATATGTGATCTCCTATAAACTTAAGTTTATGGAATAGTCATATAACCAACTTTTCTATCCATTGATGTTGCCTTGGGATCCATGAAAGATATGAAACTTATTTTCAGATTGTGCATCTCTTGATGGCACAAATCTAAAAGCAACATCAATGGATAAAAAATTTGGTGTATACTATTCCTATAAATTTAAGTTTATAGGAGATTTCTATATATATATATATATATATATATATATATATATATATATATATATATATATATATATATATATATATATATATATATATATATATATATATATATATGTTTGTGAATGAGAATGATAGGTATGAGGTGGCTCATTTTGCTAAATGAGCTAATAATAGATAGAGTGATGATGTCTATACTTTTTAATGTGATTAGTAAAATAGTTCTTATGATATGACTATATATTGGTAACTCCTTATATAAAAATAATTAATAAACTTTTAAAAGTTGAGTGTAGTCGGTTAAGATGCAAGTGAGACAAATTCACGCAGTGTGATTTTGTATATTTATATAGTTAAGGTCTTGTACATTCTGTATAAATGCGATATTTATATATAGTATAAAGTTGTGGAATGGATAACGAGCGATGCTCGCGCTGGTACGTACCTTTTCCCCTTTTCAAAAGCGCTTTCAATCACTTCGAGCGATGGAAGAGAAAAGGCTTCTTTTATACGTTACTTGTTATTGTTCGGATACTCTGGCACTGATGAGTGATGAGAGGACTCAGATTCTACTCCACCCGTTAGCTTCGCTTCCACTTGTTCCCTAGAACTTTTCAGAGTTTAACGTTTAGGCACTGGCCCCTAACATCTTCAATAATTACGTACTAGTCTGTCAGATCCTAAGAGAGCTTGTCATTTGGTTACTCACGGACCAAAATATCCTCAAGTCACGTTTCCCTCCGCAACCTATCAGTGTCCTAAAAACATTGGCTGAGGGTATTCACTTTATAAATTTTTTTACAATTTGAGGGGGCGTGTGATCAATTTTTAAGGTTTGAGAGACTGATATATAATTATCGACAATATGAGGGACTAAGAGCGAAATTAAGTATCTTTTGTTAAACATTGAAATAACATTATTCTTCAGACTTATTCCGTGGACACGACTCAAAACCAATTGGGCATCAAGGGAACAAAACAACTAGGCCTGAGAAAATAGAGGAGCACTAACTACTAGCATTTTAATTGGGGCATTTATTCCGAGTCTAGAAGAATATGGCCTTTTAGGAGTGAATATGGCCTTTTAGGAGTAAGTGTGGTAGGAATAAGTTCTTGATGGTGGAGAATAATGTAGGGGGATTAAGTTAGTAGTGGAATTTTAACGGAAGGTCAGCGAAGAAGAAGCATTTTTTTTTTCTTTTCTTAGGTTGGAAAAAGCATTGAAAGGCAAATAGGCTTTTGGCTTGGCATTTGAGTTTTGATTCTTCTCGTCTTGTATTCAATAATTTAGCACTATCAAAGCAAGGAGAATAAATGAGGTTTGCTAAGTTCAACACTAGATTAATAAAGAGTAACATTCAGAATATTAGAGAGTAAAAATCATTGGTGTGCTCACTCATGCTATTGACTAGTGTGTTGTTGACATAACATATATTAAAATGTTGATTATGATCTAAATAGTATGGACTAGAAAGGTCTGGATGCACGTAATATCAGCAACACACATAATAAGAGCATAAAGAAGCACACGTGCAAGCTCTCATTTATCTTATTAGTTAACTGTAATTCGTGTACTAACTTGTTAACAAGAAATAAGCATATCGCCTTTTATCATTAAGATCTATAAGTCTATATATGTTTAGATCTATAAGCTAAAATTTTAACTTGCAACCGCAAGAAATGTCAATTGTTTCATATCTTGATTCATCGGTCCTTTTCTCTTTTCTATAGTTAAAAAAAGAATAAAAAGTATGAGAAACAATACATTAAAATTATATGCTGGGGCATGTATTCATCCATATCCTTAAAAAATTTTATCTTTCGGTTATTACAATATTGTGTTAGGGCGTTGTCCTACAATATTTCTTATTTAATTAATAACAAATATTTATTTGAGTCTAATCTATGTTTGGGATGATCTAGTACAGCTCGGTAGCTTTTGTTCCTGAACTTCTGCCCGATCACAAGTTTATCACTTCATGCATCTTCAATGATCTTATTAAGGAGGCTAGAGGGGATTCAACACTCAAAAGGGTGTAAAACAATAGGGCAAAAGTATGGGAAGTTGATTGAAAAAGAGTTATTGAGGGATGGAATCATGGTTAAGAGTGCAAAACTTGTGAGACAACTGATGAATGAGCTTGGAGAAGAGTGACGGTGGAAGGTTCTGGCGGAATTCTGAGCCGAGATGATGCTGTATCTTGCACCTTCGGACAATGTTAAGGCCCATGCTGAACGTCTGGCAAAAAGAGGGGAGTTTATCACACATCTATGGGCTTTGCTTACTCATGCTAGGATTCTGAAGAGATATGATGCTGCAATGTTTCTGGCTTACTTGTGTGGTAGAATGGAACACCTTTCAATGTCATGTAGGACTCAATATCAGGACAAAAATTGTAAAACAGATTTGGGTATCAAAAGGAACTATTTCTAACCAGAGTGGACCTTTTTGGATACCCAGGTCACACATTTATTCATTCATGTAGGCACAATGGAGAGGTAAGGAACAAGATAGCACATGATATTTAGATTCAGTCTGCTCGCAACATATGATAGGAAACAAAAAACTGCTCCTTAGTCTCAACAAAAAGAAAGGTGGAAATATGACTTTTGGGAACAATAACATAGGTAAATTGTAAAAGTTGGCAACATATGTAATGACTCTTTTATACTCCTAAAAGCACTACTCGTTGGTGATTTGAAGCATAATTTTTCTTCTATTAGGTATGCTATTGACTATTGTATGATTCTCCTATTTTACTGAAATAGACAAGCTAATATTTACACTCTAAACTTTAATGGTATTAAACCTAACAAGTAAAATATCAGGTTGCAAGAGGAGAGGGTGGCGAGCTTTGGTACAAGACGCTTGGACATGCAAGCGTGGGACTGTTATAGAAACTCTCAAAGAAAGAGCTAGTGAGAGGTTTGTCTATCTCCACATTCAAGAGTGATTATTTATGTAAGGCTTGCACAAAAGGTAAATTTATTAGATCCTCTCATAAATTTAAGAACCGTTGAGTACTTCTAAACCTCTGCAATTGCTTTACTTAGATTTATTTGGTCCTATGTCCACGTAGAGTTTAGGAGATAAGAGTTATTATTTCGTGGTGGTTGATGATTACTCCAGATTTACATAGGTCCTGTTTCTAGCTAAGAAGAGTGATTGCTTTAAAGTTTTTTAAATTTTTTTAAAAAAAAGTGCTGAACAAAAGAAAGATCTTTCCATTCGTACCATTAGGTCGGATCATGGTGGAGAATTTGAAAATATCTTTTTGAAGATTTTTGTGCTAAAAAGGGAATCGCTCAGGAGTATTCTTCCCCTCGAACACCTCAACAAAACATGCTAGTTGAGAGAAATAATTAAACTTCAAGAGATGGCTAGAACCATATCAAATGAGTATAAGCTGCCAAAACACTTCTGAGCCGAAGCAGTTAATAGTGCATGCTATGCAAGTAATAAAGCTTATTTAGAACCACTACTAGATAAAACCTCTTCTGAGCTTTACTATCAAAATCACTGAGTGTTGCACATCTTAGTGTTTTTGGTTGTAAATGCTATCTTTTAAACATGAAAAAATAATTAGGGAAATTTAATTCTAATTCTAAACCCGATGGGTGTGTGTTCTTATGATATGCTTCAATGAGCTAAGCATATAGATTCTATAACAAAAGAATGAAAATTCTTGAAGAGTCTATCCATATTAAATTTGATGAAACTCACACTTCTATTGGATCTATTAATAATGCAGATGATCCTCTTGTGATGAACCCCAATGATTAGGTTGAACAAGAAAAGATGTCGATGGAGGGAAAACTCAGAAGGAAATTAAGGACAAGAATGATAATGGAAGATTCATACTCTTCTCAAGATCCATCGGATTCGAACAATCAACAAGAAGTGCCAACCAGAGATCAACCCAAAAAAAATCGTCATCCACCTAGCCATTTAAGTGATTACTATTGCTCCATGGCGACATTGAGTGTAAGTAAAGGTAAAAATTCTCATTCCTTTCTTGAAGAGTTTTTACAAACATTAACTTCATTTCTGAAATAGAATCTAAGAATGTGAACAAAGCTACAAATGACGAAAATTGGGTAATTGCTATATAAGAAGAACTTAATCAATTCACAAGAAATATTTTTGGAAATTAGTTTCAAAACCCAATGATCACCCAACAGTAGGAACTAAATGGGTGTTTAAAAATAAATTGGATGAAAATGGTAATGTCGTAAGAAATAAGGCTAGAATTATTGCTAAATATTATAACCAAATAGAAGGGATCGATATCGATGAAACTTTTGCGTCGGTTGCTAGATTTGAAGCCATTAATATTTTGCTTGTATTTTCTTGTTATAAAGTTTTAAGTTCTATCAAATGGATGTGAAAAATGTCTTTCTAAATGGGTACCTAAAGGAAGAAATCTATGTTGAACAACCTTCAGGATTTGTTGATCATGCTTTTCAAGACTATGCATATAAGTTAGGTGTACCTTTATATGGTCTTAAATAAGCACCTCGAGTGTGGTATAATTGTCTAAGTACAAATCTACTGAAGCAAAATTTTAAAAAGGGGTTTACAGACAATACCTTATTTGTTCGATCTATTGATAAAGATATTCTTATTGTTCAAGCCTATGTTAATGATATTATTTTTGGAGCTATTAATAATGATCTTTACCATAAGTTTGAGAAGTTGATGCAGGATGAGTTTGAAATGAGCATGATGGGACAGGTAAAATATTTTCTAGGATTCTAGGTGAAGCAGACGAAAGATGGCGTGTTTATCTCTCAAGAAAATATCGTAAAAGAACTTCTAAAATGCTTCAAAATGGATAATTTAAAAGCATCATCAACCCTGATGAGTCCGTTGATAAATCTTACAAAAGATAAAATATGAGTGTCAATCAACAAAAGAGGCACAGAGATATGATCGGTAGTCTCTTGTATCTTCTGCTTCTCATCTTGATATCATATTTTTTATGTTTTTGTGTCTGAGATTCCCAACAAATCCCAAGGAATGCATTTAAAACAATTGGATGTTTTGATATCTTGTTATAACGCAAAATTTTGGTTTATGGTTTCAATGTGCAATTCTTTTAATTTAGTTAGATATTCATATAGTGATTATACTAGGAGTCACATAGATAGGAGAAAGACTAGTGGTGAGGTAAACCTTCTAGAATATTCTGTTGTGTCTTGGTCAAGTAGGAAACTGAACTGTATTGCTTTATCAACTACTAAGGCTGGGTACATTGCACTATGTAATTGTTGTGCGTAAGCCCTTTGGATGTTTTTGACACTACAAGACTTTGGCATTACCTTTAAGAAAGTTTCTCTTAGGTGTGATAATAAGAGTGTTATTGACTTGAGTGATAACCTCATATACCATTCCTGATAAAATACATAGATGTTAGGCATCACTTTATAAGGGACCATATTGCTAAGGAGAATATACAAATTAAGTTTGTCCGCACCGATTAATAGCTTGCATATATTTTTACCAAACCTTTGCCTGAAGATTGTTTCACTAGACTGAGGCAAAATTTAGGCATTCTATCCCTTGACATCTAGCATGTCAGATTTTTATTCTAGTTTTGTACATATTTTATTTTGATTTTGTTGATCTTCTTTTTTTTTATTTTAGTTTTTTCTTTTTCTTTTTCTTTCTTTTTTGTTTTCTTTTTATTTTAAAAAATTGGCATGCCTATGTATCTACTTTTGAGATAATTTCGTGATGATATTGTTCATTAGTATACTGTGTATGAATATGACAAGCATAGTTCACACATTTCATTTATATATATATATATATATATATATATATATATATATATATATATATATATATATATATATATATATATATATATATATATATATATATATATATATATATATATATATATGGGCTGCTCCAATGAGAACCCAAATAAATGTGAGAACTAAGAACCAAATATCAACCATCCATGATACAAAAATAAAGGCTTTGATTCTGCTAAAATCAAGGTAGCAATAGTGTAATTAAATAGATATTAGAAACTGAAATAATGATAAACAAAAAGCCAGAGGTATAAAAGAAAATAAGCATCAAATCTTTAAAATCGCGAACCACCTTTTTGAAAAAACTTTACATATTCTACTAGTTTAACCGAGGTGCAAAGATTTTTTCAAAAATTTTTAGCCGAGATTCATGATCTAGGGTTTCACTCAAAACGTGTTCAAGTTGCCTAGGGATTACGAGCGAGCGAAATCTCAGCCAAAACAAATACAATCGTCACTGAATCACCAGCAAAGACAAGAGAATCTCGCAGATTCTCAACCAAAATAAATACAATCTTGATTCTGTAATAAACACTGGGTAGTAAGAATACTAAAAATATTATTGAAAGATGCCGTCACTAGAACATTGATTACGTAAAAATATCACTAAGAGATTCTTTAACTATAGAATGATGATTCTATAAATAAAGCATTCGATTACGTCAATAAAATAATCGATTCTATAAATATCACTTAGAGATTACGTAAATAAAGAATGATGATTACGTAAATAAAGCATTCGATTACGTCAATAAAATAATTAGATTACGTAAATATCACTTAGAGATTCTCAGAAATATAGAATGATGATTCTATAAATAAAGCATTCGATTACGTCAATAAAATAATTAGATTACGTAAATATCACTTAGAGGTTCTCAGTAAATATAGAATGATGATTCTATAAATAAAGCATTCGATTACGTAAAAATATCACTAAGAGATTCTTTAACTATAGAATGATGATTCTATAAATATCACTTAGAGATTACGTAAATATAGAATGATGATTCTCGTTAAATGAATAGTATAAATACTTAAACACACGATATATTCTATAAATAAAATATTCCGATTCGTAATCATCGAGACTCGAACAATAAAAGGATGATTCTATTAAATAAATTGTAAAAATATAAAAATATTACTAAGAGATTAGTCAATTAACCATTTAGATTCTATAACTATAACCGAGAGACTCAGAACTATAAAACGATGATTCTGTTCAATAAGTTGTAAGAATACTAAAACATAAATGAGAGATTACGTCAATAAAACATACTGATTCTCTAAAAAATACTAAGAGGTTACGTGAATATAACATTTAGATTCTCGAACAAAATATGTAAAAGATTCTCAGAACTATAAAATGATAATTCTATGTAAAAAAGTTGTATGATTACTAAAACACAAAAGAAATTATAATAGCGCTAATCGACTAAAACAACACAACACAAAAAATAATATCTATAAACCAAAAGGATAAAAAATTGATTTGTTGAATCGAAAATTGATGATATCCAAAGAAATCGCTGGATCTAACAAGAGAAAACGATCAAAAAGGGTTGAAGAATGGACGAGATTGATATACGTGGTAATCGCTATAACAACACTTTCATGTTTTAAATAAAACCGACGAAGAAAAATAATAAAGAAGAAAAAATTAAAACATAATCAAGAATGTTATTAATTAGGCAAGAAAACGCCTATAATGTAGCGATTTTGTAACTAAAATGACAAACGTGTCTTTAGTTAACTTTTTAAATTAAATAGAGTTTAATCACAACCGCTGATTGGTTAAAGATCTAAGGGTAGAGATTGGGTTCTTAGTTCTCATATTTGTAATGGGTTCTCATTTGATCCGCCTCTATACACACACACAATGATTAAATGTTGACTGCATTGTATCATGGTTCATGAGACACTTTCCATGCAATTTGCATGATGGGACAGGTAAAATATTTTCTAGGATTCTAGGTGAAGCAGACGAAGATGGCTGTTTATCTCTCAAGAAAATATCGTAAAAGAACTTCTAAAATGCTTCAAAATGGATAATTTAAAAGCATCATCAACCCCGATGAGTCCGTTGATAAATCTTACAAAAGATAAAATATGAGTGTCAATCAACAAAAGAGGCAGAGATATGATCGGTAGTCTCTTGTATCTTACTGCTTCTCATCTTGATATCATATTTTTTTATGTTTTTGTGTGCGAGATTCCCAACAAATCCCAAGGAATCGCATTTAAAAACAATTGGATGTTTTTGATATCTTGTTATAACGCAAAATTTTGGTTTATGGTTTCAATGTGCAATTCTTTTAATTTAGTTAGATATTCATATAGTGATTATACTAGGAGTCACATAGATAGGAGAAAGACTAGTGGTGAGGTAAACCTTCTAGAATATTCTGTTGTGTCTTGGTCAAGTAGGAAACAGAACTGTATTGCTTTATCAACTACTAAGGCTGGGTACATTGCACTATGTAATTGTTGTGCAGAAGCCCTTTGGATGTTTTTGACACTACAAGACTTTGGCATTACCTTTAAGAAAGTTTCTCTTAGGTGTGATAATAAGAGTGTTATTGACTTGAGTGATAACCTCATATACCATTCCCGGATAAAATACATAGATGTTAGGCATCACTTTATAAGGGACCATATTGCTAAGGAGAATATACAAATTAAGTTTGTCCGCACCGATTAATAGCTTGCATATATTTTTACCAAACCTTTGCCTGAAGATTGTTTCACTAGACTGAGGCAAAATTTAGGCATTCTATCCCTTGACATCTAGCATGCTGCATTTTTTATTCTAGTTTTGTACATATTTTATTTTGATTTTGTTGATCTTCTTTTTTTTTATTTTTAGTTTTTTCTTTTTCTTTTTCTTTCTTTTTTGTTTTCTTTTTATTTTAAAAAATTGGCATGCCTATGTATCTACTTTTGAGATAATTTCGTGATGATATTGTTCATTAGTATACTGTGTATGAATATGACAAGCATAGTTCACACATTTCATTTATATATATATATATATATATATATATATATATATATATATATATATATATATATATATATATATATATATATATATATATATATATATATATATATATATATATATATATGGGCTGCTCCAATGAGAACCCAAATAAATGTGAGAACTAAGAACCAAATATCAACCATCCATGATACAAAAATAAAGGCTTTGATTCTCGCTAAAATCAAGGTAGCAATAGTGTAATTAAATAGATATTAGAAACTGAAATAATGATAAACAAAAAGCCCAGAGGTATAAAAGAAAATAATGCCAAATCTTTAAAATCGCGAACCACCTTTTTTGAAAAAACTTTACATATTCTACTAGTTTAACCGAGGTGCAAAGATTTTTTCAAAAATTTTAGCCGAGATTCATGATCTAGGGTTTCACTCAAAACGTTCAAGTTGCCTAGGGATTACGAAATGAGCGAAATCTCACCAAAAACAAATACAATCGCCAATGAATCACCAAGAAAGACAAGAGAATCTCGCAGATTCACCAAAATAAATACAATCTTGATTCTGTAATAAACACTGGGTAGTAAGAATACTAAAAATATTATTGAAAGATGTCACACTAGAACATTCAGATTGTAAAAAATCATCATGAGATTCTCATTCATACACATCCCCGATTCTCAGAAAAATATCGAGATTCTCAATAAAATAATCGATTCTATAAATATCACTTAGAGATTCTCAAATAAAGAATGATGATTCAAATAAAGCATTCGATTCGTCAATAAAACAATTAGATTCGTAAATATCACTTAGAGATTCTAAATATAGAATGATGATTCTATAAATAAAGCATTCGATTCGTCAATAAAATAATTAGATTCTCAGAAATATCACTTAGAGGTTCTCAAATATAGAATGATGATTCTATAAATAAAGCATTCGATTACAGAAAATATCACCGGAAGTTCTTAATCGAGATTCCGAAAATATCACTAAGAGATTCTTTAACTATAGAATGATGATTCATTAAATGAATAGTATAAATACTTAAACACACGCATATATTCTATAAATAAAATATTCGATTACGTAAAATATCACCGAGACTCTCGTAACAATAAAAGGATGATTCTATTAAATAAATTGTAAAAATATAAAAATATTACTAAGAGATTCTCAATTAACCATTTAGATTCTATAACTATAACCGAGAGATTCTCAGAACTATAAAACGATGATTCTGTTCAATAAGTTGTAAGAATACTAAAACATAAATGAGAGATTCTCAATAAAACATACGATTCTCTAAAAATACTAAGAGGTTCGTGAATATAACATTTAGATTCTCGAACAAAATATGTAAAAGATTCTCGAACTATAAAATGATAATTCTATGTAAAAAAGTTGTATGATTACTAAAACACAAAAGAAATTATAATAGCATGTCGACTAAAACACAACACAAAAAATAATATCTATAAACCAAAAGGATAAAAAAATTGATTTGTTGAATCTGAAAATTGATGATATCCAGCAAATCGCGCGGACGAACAAGAGAAAAACGATCAAAAAAGGGTTGAAGAATGGACGAGATTGATACGTGGTAATCGCTATAACAGCACTTTCATGTTTTAAATAAAACCGACGAAGAAAAATAATAAAGAAGAAAAAAATTAAAACATAATCAAGAATGTTGCGGTTAATTAGGCAAGAAAAACTGCCTATAATGTAACTGATTTTGTAACTAAAATGACAAACGTGCCCTTTAGTTAACTTTTTAAATTAAATAGAGTTTAATCACAACCGTTGATTGGTTAAAGATCTAAGGGTAGAGATTGGGTTCTTAGTTCTCATATTTGTAATGGGTTCTCATTTGATCCGGCCTCTATACACACACACACAATGATTAAATGTTGACTGCATTGTATCATGGTTCATGAGACACTTTCCATGCAATTTGCATGCATTTATCTCATACTTATCTTGTCTACTATTGTGGGATGGTTGAGTGGTAGTCTTATACCCGTTTCAATAGACTTGATGTAGATTCTCATAGCAGCCTTCAAGTAAGCATAGTTGTTGCCATTGAATAGAGTAAGTTTGCTGGTGGATCTTCCTTCGGGAACTTCACTATTGTTGAAATGGTTCATAATAATCTACATACTCTTGGATGTTATTCCAAACAAATGAGTAACCAGGCTCTGATACCAATTGTAAGAACCCTAGGGGGGAGGGGTGAATAGGGTTATTAGAATTTTTTATGGATTTTTTGGGAGGAAGGAAAAGGTTTGCAAGAATGGAATAACTTTGAATAATGTGAGGGTTGGAATAGATTGAAGGAAGATCAATAGGAATGTCCAGTGATCACAAAGGTGGTTCGCCCTTCAGCTGGACTACATCCATGATCCACCTACCTTCCACCTCAACTAGGATTTGACAACTCCACTATACTTGAACTTCCTCCAAAAGTTTCTGGATTACAACACATCTTCCTACCACACTTGACAATCTCAAGTTGGTAGCTTCTCACCACTCTTCACCCTGAAGAGTTTACTCGTTTCCAAAGAGATTTTCAAGAGTTCACTAAATACAAATTTGAGAATAAGTATTCACTCATACAACAACAAGCACTCTTGATTTTGCAACTAGAGGCTCTAATAGCTTGTTAATGTTAAAGTAGGATGATTTAGTGGCACTTAAGGATTTTGATCAAGAAGAGAGTATATTGTGTATAAGAAGATTGATTACAATAACTCTTCGATATTTAGGTGGTTGGAAAAAATTAAATGATCAGGATGATAGAATATTTATAGCCTGAAATGAATAACTATGGGAGAGAAAGACATTGGAGGGGGCTAACAAATTGTGGCTGAGATTTGAAATAAATGAGCATGGACAAATGGATGGTCGATGGGTTGAGCAGGCTGAAAAAACCATGCCACCAGGCTATGAAGTAGGTGAGGTGTAGAGATAGCACACAATTTTGAATATAAAATGAGTTTTCAGAGCTACTACACATAGGTAGTCATAAAGAATTAGATGAGAGAGAAGCTACACATGGGTAGAGATAAAGAATTAGACGAGAGAGAAAATGTCAACTGTTTCAAAAAATCCCTTGATTAAAATAATCAAGAGAGAGAATTGAGCTACTTGGGATAGAGGCTCTCGTTCTCTATAAAGAATGTGATAATTTAACAGAGAACAACTTGATTCAAGGGGAGTGATATCATTAGAGAATAGTTAATTTAAGGCTTTTGGTGTATGATATCTATGAGAGATGGCTTATTTAAAAAACAAAAGGAGCAAAAAGACACTCATCATTTAAGATAAAGAATTGATGAGATAGGATGAGAGAATTTTTTTCAAGATAAAAATTTGTTCATGAGACCAACTAGGATAAGTTATAAAATCAGCTATCATGTTAGTTCTATTAGCAAAGAGATCATGTGGGTTTGTTTGTTTTAAATAAAATAGGATTAGTTTCTCAGAGAAAGATATAATAACATTTGATGGCTTATAAGGTGGATCTATCCATTTCCATGGAAGTTCCATGAGAAGATCTCGAGGAAAGTTATGTGGAAAGATCTAAGGATATGAATTGTGCCATTAACCTTATCTTACTTTAAAAACAAACTTAACAAATTATACCTAACACTCATGAACCACAAAGACTTTATTGCATTTACTCTAGTCGAGATTCAAAGCACCATGCAAGTCCTCTTGGTCTTGAACTTAGATGCCTCTTTGCTTGTTATCTTTGGTTATCTTGCTATACTATTTTGCTTGCTTTGTTTTTGGTGCTCCATTTGATGAATTTGTATTATAGGTCTTGAGCATTCTTTTGTCATCCATGTCTATTTGAAATATTCAACACTTAAACATGATACTAGTACATATTAATTCAGTTCTTATTTGTCAAAATATAGGGTTCACACATAGAAACCGAGTGTATTTGTTAAAAGATGGTCAAAGACCAACACTCGTGGATTATTAATTGTATATTTCTTAATGGGTAGCCTGCATCAATATGAAATATATTTAGAGATTGTTTGGATTTTATTCGTACTATATCTCTTATTTGAGTCTAATCTATGTTTGACGTGATCTAATACAGGAAGATATATGTTTGGAATAAGAACAAGGTGAAAAGAATAAAAATCCAAAACTTAATTTTGGCACATGGATCATTGATGGTTCCACATTGACCATTGATGGTGCACATGAGACCATCGATGGTGCTATAGATCATCGATAGTGCAAATGTCTAGAGAGGTTCAGATCATCGATTGGGTCATCGACCTTCGATAGTTGCTTCGACACCATCGATGGTCGAGATTAACCATCGATTGTTAAATGACAGATTTCAAAAGTTTAGGTTTTAATCTCAGCTATTTTTTGCGTATTAACTTCTATCTTCTCCTACATTTTGAGAGTATCCTTTCTGACTTAATCTGAGGAGAAAAAAAAGAGAGGGAGAGAAGATCTAGGGAGAGTTGATCAAGGAGAACCAGTTCGATTCCCCTGAGCTTCGTCGATCGCTCACTCATCGCGCACAATATCATTCGAGCAATTCACAGTGAGTAGAGCTACCCTTATAGTTCATCATCATCCCCGTTCTTAGTCAAGCTTTGCTTCAATCTTTTGGAGAACGGTTTGCTAAATAAAAAGATTATAAGATCATTCTTGTTTGTGCTTAACTATTATTCGTCTTTCTTTGATTGAACTTCTTTTATGGCACACGCAAGCTGGTTGAATTGAGGGCTGAGAACTTGCTAGGTTTAGGAGTTACTCATTGTGTAAAGTTAGGTTAGATGGCTAGTTTTGGAATAAACTAGGATGCGATCTTTTACGCCCACTGAATCGGGTTTGTGATTCCGGTAAACTCTTTCATAATGAGGAAGTCCCTTCACAAGAAGTAAGAGATGTAGGATTATTTATCTGAACCATTATAAAAATCACTTGTCTCTAGTTGGTTGTTTCTGTGATTGGTATTATTGCTTATTGGTTGTTTATCGCCGCGTCTTTTCCTCTCAGATAATCGTTTGCATGAAAATCAGTAGGTAATCCTATTCACCCCTCTAGGCATGTGTCTCGATCCAACATATTAGTCCCTAAAATCTTTAGTCTTATTAAAGTGCTCCCTCAATCACTTAAAACTTAAAAGCACTACCTAGCCTCTCATAATATTAGTCATATTTAGTTCCTCTGCTAAGTTATTCCAAGTAAATTGGTAACTTGAGTTGTTAATGACACGTGATGAGTTACATCTCTAACCTTGATAATTGTTTCTCCTACCCAAATTCAAAAATTTTGAAAAAATGGGAGTAAAGAAACACGTTTAGATGGGTCTAGAAACCCCAAAAAAAAAAAAAATTGAAGAAGAAGAAGAAGAAGAAGAAGAAGAATAAGAAGAAGTAAAGTTAATAGATAATTCCTTCCAAATCAAGCAATAGCTAACTACAAGGACTATGAGGATTAATTTGAAAGAACTAGAATATTCAAATTTTACTTGGTACTATTGAGTTAAAGTTAACTTACAGAGGTTGGTTGATACACCCCTGTAATTAATAAACTCATACAAGGAACTTTTGGGAGAAATTGACCATGAGGGTTCATCTGATGAAGAACAAGGTGAAAATAAGGAAAGCAAATCCATAAGATGATTCCTATCCTCTTTGTCCGCCTCAAAAATTGATGTTCTAAGATGTGGTTGTCATCTCTGTGTTCCATTCTAAACAAACCCTTGAGTCTTAATAGAAACACCATGAACCATGCTAGATTGTAGAGATGAAAAGAGACTTGCAAGTGGGTTATTGCCCACCCACTTGTCTTCCTAAAATCTGATGCTGCTTCCATTGCCCAAATTTCAGTGAACACAATTAAGAAAAGCTTCCTTGTTACTAATCACACCATTCCAAAAGGATGAGTTAAGTTGGACACTGTGTACTGTCCTGAATATTGTTGCCCCTTTTGTTGTACAGAGAGTTTAACAAAGAGCCAGCAACAGAGTCTATTTTGATTCCCTTCCAAAGCCATTTAGAGATGAGAGAGACATTAACATTTGTTAAAATTTTCACACCTAGCCCTCCTTCATTTTTAGTCAAACAGACATTGTTCCACTTGACTAGGCATTTGAAAGGTTTAGCATCCATATTTCCACACCATGAGAAATTCCTACAATTTTTGTCTATCTGCCTAATAATAAGCCAACCTGGCAACTTGTAGAAAGATATGAAGTAGAAAGGAGCTGAAGACAATGCTGAATTTAACAACACTAATCTACCACATACAGATAGTGTTTTACCTTTCCAAAGAGAGAGTTTTCTGTGAAGGTTGTCAAGAATAGGTTGCCAATCAGTTCTTGATAGGTTTCCACTCTAGAGAGGAAAACTGAGATATTTAAAAGGTAGTTCTTCATTCTTGCAGTTCAAAGCCAAGGCCAACTTTTTACCCTTGGTTTCCAATCTCGCAAAATAAATGATAGATGAGTTTGCATAATTTATGCTATAAGGCCGTGTGTGTGTGTATAGTCTTTAGAACAACCATAATATTAGTAGAAGCTTTAGTGAATATTAGAGTGTCATCTTCAATTTATAGAGTTCTAATATAGTTCAAGTCACCTCTTACAACATTAATGTTTAAAAGACCTTTATAGGAAAAACCTCCTCATTTAAGGGTGTGTGTATATATATATATATATATATATATATATATATATATATATATATATATATATATATATATAGAAAATAAAATTATTAAAAGCCTAAAAGGAACTGCATGTATAAATTTGGTCCACAAGTCTAGCTTTTAAAAATCTTTCTCTCTCTCTTTCTCTCTCCTCTCTATTTCTCCCTCGAGGTGTGGACTGATTTGTCCATTCTCACTACAGTTCCTTTTAAGGAACTTGGTACCAAGTTTCTCCATATTCCTCTCTATATATATATATATATATATATATATATATATATATATATATATATATATATATATATATATATATATATATATATATATATATATATATATATATGGATGACAAATTTTGCTAAATGGACTGCCAACTCTATGACATGTGAATCCCATGTTAGTTAGAGGTGGAGGCTCACATGGGTATTTGGCAACCCATTTTACAAAATGGGTCACAAATTTATAATATATATATATATATATATATATATATATATATATATATATATATATATATATATATATATATATATATATATATATATATATATATATATATATATATATATATATATATATATATATAAGTGTTCATAAGGTGGCACCTTAGATTCAATCTAAGGAAGCGTCTTTAGGTTCATGAATTAAACTATTTCAATTGATGATCCGCCCATTCATCGTGATCTAAATGTCTCAAAACATCTATAATATAAAAATCATGATGATTAAATACTTTAACATATATTTTCATTGTCTCTTTAGTTATATTATTGTAAAACCATTAATTTTACAATCACTTGATGCATGAGTAACTACAATCCAATATGGCTAATTTTTTATTTGTATACAATCCAAAATATATAAATCAAAATAAACTGAGTGGATCGAGTAATTTGATAGCATATAATATAGTTTTGAAGGCACTACCTTAGATCAAATCTAAGGTGCCACATTATGAACACTTTTCCCATATATATATATATATATATATATATATATATATATATATATATATATATATATATATGTGTGTGTGTGTGTGTGTGTGTGTGTGTGTGTGTGAAAAATGGAAAAACTTTGTACCAAGTTCCTCAAAGGAACTTAGGATGTACAATTCTAGCCCACACATGTAACTTTAAAAATAATTCTCTCTCTCCTCCCTTGAATGTGTGGGCTAGAATTGTACACATCACTACCAAAAACTTTGGCACTGTTCTCCATATTCCTCTCTCTCTATATATATATATATATATATATATATATATCTATATATATATATATATATATATATATATATATATATATATATATATATATATATATATATATATATATATATATATATATATATATATATATATGGTGGAACTTGATACCAAGCACAAGTTTGTGGTTAGTGAGGTGTTCATTCTATCCACTCATTCAAATGGGAGACCATATTCACATGGGTTGAAGAGTGGATGAGTTGAACAAGTGGATGTGAATGAGCCACCTCACTACTAAACATAAACTAGTGCTTGGTACCAATTTCCTATATTTTCCCTATATATATGCTTGCTGGGACCTAAATAAATATGTTCCTTACCTCTTAGGCTATAGACTTGGATTGGTGAACCTTTTTGTTAGGCCCATCAGTTGTCAAGAAGAAAACCGGAAAATTGTGTCAAGGCCCTGTAATAACTTCATGTGTTGCACTTTGACTTTTTCTCAAGCTGTTCAAAAGGGTATTAGACCTATTGCTCATTGTTCAAAATGGCCATCAACGCCGCTGGCCGATGCGAGCTTTTTGTTGGACAGAAGCCCGCCGTGGTCCAATCAAGCGCCGACTCCTTGCATAGAATCATTCGCCAGAGAAAGATCAGCCCTTGTGGATGACTAGATGAAGAGAAAAGGAAGGAGGTGGGTTATGACAGGAGGAGAGGAGAGGAGAGGAGGAAGAAGGAGATAAGGGTATTTTAGGGTTTTTTTGTTTCTTTCTCTCTCTCTCCGTGCTTAGTTGGCATGTAATGATGATAAGAAAAGGGGTGCAACACAAATTCTGGCACTGTTTAGGGCTGAAGCACATGGGAAAAAGTATGGGGGGTCCGTCACATGAAGTTTTGGCTTTTGGGGCCTTGACACAATTTTCCCTTAAAAACTATAAATTATTAGGAAGAAATGTGCTAGAAATTATATTTAAAATACCTTAATTGGGCTACCATATAAGACTGCTAAATATTAATATGAGCTTGGGCTACCCTACTACAGTTTTATGGACTCATTTGATAATATAATTTATACTTCGATGCACATAAATACCTTGAAAGCACTTTCCTGAGGATGAACACGCAGAGTGATGCAGATATCCTCGAGTATACCTGCATCCATGTCCAGGAGGATGTGAACATGGAAACCAGATAGCTATGTCCTATATTAGGATACGAATACATGATATTAGAAGCCCAATCAATGCAAATGTGGATACATAAGATTACAAATTTGATCCGAATTCAAATTCATGTATCATTGATACAACTGATAAACTTGAGGTTAAATTTTTCTTTTTTTTATAAGTGAAATAATTTCATTACCAAGTAAACAATGAAGAACAAAATCTAGCTGCCGAGGAAAACAAAAATGGACGTACACAAGCTTTACAAACTCACAAAAATGAGCTCAACTAAAAAAGATACAAAACAGAATGCATTGGAATCTTGGCTTTGAAAAGCAAACACCTCTCGCTTGATGTCTTGGACCAATTTGGATTCACTGGAAGTTTTCTGAGCAAAAATCCTATTATTGCGCTCACATCAAACATGATAAACACAAGCAGCAACAGAAGCCGTCGCAATCTTCCTTCTAACTGATTTGCCACGCAATCTTGAACATCACCATGGAAGAACATTTCTCCACAACAGAGGGAACTGGGAGTAACCATTCCACAACATAACTTGCTTCTAAATAGTAGAAGAGAAATTACAAGCAAAAAAAAGATGGTCAATAGTTTCCTCTTCCTAAGGACATAAGCAACACCTATTATCCTGTGTAACTCCAAACCTAACAAGCCTATCTTGTGTCAATAATTTCATTTTAGCAGCAAGCCACTGAACAAATCCATGTTTAGGAACATTTAAGATAGACGAATCATTCAACTCCAAGAAGCAGAGTCAGCACCATCATAGATAAGCTTGTAAACAAGCGAGATTTTTACCTGATCATTAATTAGACAGATGTTTAAACTTGCAATCATCAGCAGAACCCCACAACTGTTAAGATAATTCCTGACTTTGAGTACTTGTGTTGGGCGCGCGGACCGCGGAACCGTCGAGAGAAACCACCGCAAACGGAAAGCAAAAACACAATAAAAAAGTAAAGACACGAGATTTACGTGGTTCGACAAGTGCCTACGTCCACGGGGTAGGAGGGGATTTTCACTAATAGAAAGAGAGAATACAAATTAGGATTACAAGTTCTCACAAAGAAACCCTAAAACAAACCTCTCAATCTCTCAAAGATCTCCTCTCCAAAGATGCACCAAACCCTCTCAAAGGCTCCAAAATCGTGCTTAAGCTTCCCTAATTAATCGAGGTTAGGGTTATAAATAACCTCTAAGCGAACGGGTTTAAAACCAAAACCGATGACCGAATCTGCCATTAGTCGACTACTACTTCAGATTAGTCGACTAATGCAATAGATTAGTCGACTACTACTTCAGATTAGTCGACTACTCATTCCGGCCGAAACCACTGCGTCATTGCAGATTAGTCGACTACTCTGCAGATTAGTCGACTACTAAGCTGGCCCCATGCGTGCATGTTTTGTGCATGTTCTACAATTCTCCACCTCGTACATCATTTGATTTACCTCAAATTTTGGACGAACACCGAAGAACACCAAGAACATCTAGAAGATCACCATTAGCCAATCCGGGCCAATCCGGTAGCGCCACTACTGACGCCCTCATTACCCTCCACAGGGATCAAGCTCACCGTAGTTCACCTCAAATCATCTCCACCTTACCCATTACCGCCCAGGAAATGCCCTCTTGTGCAAATCAACACGGTGATATGAAGCAAGTCTAAGCAATGCTTAAACTTACTACTGTGACCACCTTAGTTAACATGTCGGGATTCTCATTCGTGTGCACCTTCATGAGAGAAATATCACCTTCCTCTATGACATCCCGCACAAAATGATACGACATCGATATGCTTGGTACGAGCATGATGAACTGATTCTTCGCCAAGTTAATGCACTCACATTTGTTGCACCACAAGTTCACGTTTTCTGCTCAATCCCCAAATCATCTAGAAGACCCCACAACCACAATGCTTCCTTCACTCCTCCCGCCATGGCCATGTACTCGGCCTCGTAGTAGAAAGTGTCACGTAGCACGTAACATCGATCGCCAACTAACGGAGCTCCATGTATCTTAAATACATAACCGGTAGTAGATCGCGCTCTATCTAGATCGCGCGCAAATCGAGTCCACAAACGTCAATCGACATGTTTCTCCACCAAAACAGACCCGTATCAGCGGTACCCTTTAAGTACGGGACCCACTTCACCGCTTCCGGTCTTTCCGGATTCGCCATGAATCTCACCACACTAACCGCTGTGAAATATCTGCGTGTACACACCATTGCATACATTAAGCGCCAACGCACTAGCATAGGGAACCATGCTTCTCTTCACTGTAGTGGGAGATTGATTACCGAGAAAGCCTAAAGTGTGGAGCCAATGGAGTCACCACCGACTTAGCACTTTGTATCCGAACCTGCGATCACCCGCTCTATGTAGCCCCGACTCAAGAACAATCGTCGATTCGCCCGGCTCTCTTCTAATCTCCATACCCGGTATTTTCCTAGCGACACCCATGTCCTTCATCTCGAACTCTTCACCAAGTTGAGATTTCAACCTATCTATCTCCACCACGCTTTAGAAGCAATAAGCATGTCATCCACATACAAAGAAGATAGATAAAATTACCTCCGCAAAAGCTTCAGAATGTAAACACAACAATCATGATCGCCGGAAAACCCATGCTTCGGCATGAAGGAGTCAAATCGCTTGTACCGCTGGGGAGATTGCTTTAATCCATACGGTGACTTCCTCAAGCGACACACATGATTCTCCTTGTCCTCAACCTTGTAGCCCTCAGGTTGATGCATGTAGATCTCTTCATCCAAGTCTCCGGTGAAGGCCGTTTTAACATCGAGTTGTTCCACTCAAGATCACCATAAGCAACAATACTCAATAGCACCGAATAGATGTGTGTTTCACCACGGAGAAAATATCTCATTGTAATCCACACCTCTTCATTGCAAAACCCTTAGCCACTAGCCTCGCCTTGTATCTTACACCACCAGAGCTCGAGAGATCTTCCTTTCTTTTATACACCCACTTACAACCAATAGCTTTTCTTCCTATAGGCAATGGGACCACCTCCCATGTATGATTCTTCAGAAGAGATTCCATCTCTTCCTCCATCGCATGACCAACCAACTCTCACTATCCTTGTCCCGAATAGCTTCCTTGAAGGAGACCGCGTCCTCCTCCACCAGTGCGTGTTCAACCATATTAGCATGCCCATAGTGCTTGGGGTTGATCGCCCCGGCTTGATGCTGCTTGTATGCTGCGCTGGCCTAGTGGAAGCCAAATTATCCTCGAGCTGGCTGTTGTAGTGCACTGTATTCTCTGTTGAACCTCCTCTGCTCAAGCTCATCATCTACGACTTCCCACTTGAACACGATTAGAACCTAGTTGGTTTTAGGTTCTATTTCAATAACACGAGACTTAGAAGTCTCAGGTCATAACACCATCATCCTTGGATGCCCTAGCAATCATGGATTTCTCATCAAAGGTAACATCCCTCGCTGACCACGAACTTTGAATCTTCCAGACACCAAAGGCGATAGCCTTTTACGCTCGCAAGCTTTCCCTGATGATAGTAGGCGGTACATCCGAAAATTCCGAGCCTATCATAATCGCATGCTCTCGACCACACCCTATAGGGTGTATCACCATCCAATGTCGAATGTGGTGAACGATTCACAATGTAACAAGTCAGTAGCCACCGCCGCCCACCATTCGTTGCCCATCTCGATAAGATCGCATACTCTCGCTTTTTCCACAGTTCGGTCTTCGGCCTCGCGACCCCATTCTCATATGGGTAGACTCGATCGCCCAGTGTCGAACAATTCTCCCGATCCGTAACTCCTTGAAAGCACCATCTCAGATACTTTGTGCCGCTATCGATCTCGGCGTTTCAATTTCTTTCTGTCTGTTCTCAACCATTGTTCTCCACTTCTTGAATGTCTCGAACACCTCATTCTTATGCTTCGTAGTAAATCCAAGCATACCTAGAATAATCGCCTATAAACGAGACATAATACCGAACCACCCTTGAAGTTGTTCGAGCCGGACCCCAAACATCCGTGCACATAATCTAGTATCCCTCGCTCTTAGACTTGCTGCTCAGAACTTGACCTCGTGTGACTTTCCATACACACAATCCTCGCAAAAATCCATGCTAGGTTCCTTCAGATTCTTCGCCAGACCCTCTTTACCAAGCGTAACTAGACCCTTCTCGACATATGCCCAAGCCGCCTATACCATAACCGTATGCTCACATGGGTCTCCACCACTTTCTTCGTTCCAACCACGATCTCCCGCCACCGCCGTATTCGAGAGTATATAGATTACCGTGACGAACACCCTTCATCACTACTAAGGAACCACGAACAACCTTCTTCACTCCGTTTTCCGTCACAATCCTCGCATCCACCGAGTCCAAAGCACCAACCGAGATAAGATTCTTCCGCAAGTCGGGAACATGCCTCACATCCGCCAAGGTTCGAACCACTCCATCATGCATCTTGATTTTGATATTACCTAGCCCCACTGCTTTACAAGCATGGTTATTCCCCACCAATACAGTTCCACCATCAATGCCTCTGTAGGTAGTAAACCACTTCCTATTTGGACACATATGGTAAGAGCAACCAGAATCAAGTATCCACTTCCCGGAGATATCCTCGCCACCCGCGGACGACATAGCACTCTTATCGCCCTTCCTCCAAACGTAGCTCGCTTCTTCCTTGCCCTCTCTCCTCTCAGTCTTGTTGTTGTTCTTCTTTCCACCTACTCTCTTATTTGACAAATGACTTTGAAATGCCTTCAGCCACCAGACTTGAAACATCCTTTTCCGCAAGAGGTCTTGATTTAGATCTAGACTTTCCTCCCTTGCCTTTTCCTCTCTCATTGCTCCTTCCTCTTGCAAACAATCCTCGCTTGTTCCTTGTTACCACCAAGGCCATGTCACCGCCATAATTTTCCAAGATCATCCGCTAGAAGTGCCGTTCTAGTCTCATCCATCTTCAAATTTTCTCCCACAAGCATCGTGTTTGCACTGTGTTCTCATAAGACTTCGGCAGCAGTAGTAGAAGCGCTGATCCTCGCTTCTACTTTAACATCTATGTCTTTCAAATCGATATGATCCTATCAAACTTGTTGATGTGTTCCCGGATTGATGAGCCCTCCTCCATCTTGCAAGTATACAATTTGGATTTTAAGTAGATCCGGTTAGTTAGACTCTTCGTCATGAAGGTAACCTCTAACTTCTTCCACACACTCACCGCTCTCTCCATCTACCAAGAAAGCTACATCCCTCTCAAGGCATAGGATAATCGACGCCTGTGCCTGGATCCAACTCCTCCCAATCCTCATCGACATATCCTTGTTCTTCTTCTCCTTTCCATCCAAAGCCTTGTGCAATTTTTGCGAAATAAGAAAGTTTTTCATCTCGCATCCTCCAATAGGAAAAGTCGTTCTTCCCATTGAACTTTTCAATCTTGAATTTTCCCACTTTGACCGATTCTTGGTTGACGCCATCCTCCGTTTGTCTTCGGAATCCGCTTCTTCGGGAATCACCAACACCCTCAAATTAGAAATTACACCACTTCCAACCGAACAATAGCTCGATACCAATTGTTGGTACGGACCGGGAACCGTCGAGAGAAACCACCGCAAACGGAAAGCAAAACACAATAAAAGAGTAAAGACGAGATTTACATGGTTCAAGTTGCCTACGCCCACGGGTAAGGACGGGGATTTTCACTAATAGAAAGAGAGAATACAAATTAGGATTACAAGTTCTCACAAAGAAACCCTAAAACAAACCTCTCAATCTCCAAAGATCTCCTCTCCAAAGATGCACCAAACCCTCAAAGGTCTCCAAATCGTGCTTAAGCTTCCTAATTAATCGTGTTTAGGGTTATAAATAACCTCTAAACGAATACCGGGTTTAAAACTAAAACCAGATTCGACCTGCCAGATTAGTGACTACTACTCAGTAGTCGACTAATGCACCGTAGATTAGTCGACTACTACTGTTAGTCGACTACTGTTCTCAAACCAAAACCGCCATTCCGCAGATAGTGAATTACTACTGCAGATTAGTGACTACAGCCCGAAAACCGTCTCAGGCATGTTTTTGTGCATGTTCTACAACTTGTTTCCATTGCCAAGTGTCCCCACTCCTAAATTGAACATGCCATATATCATGAATCTTAAGATAAGATTCACGAACCCATTTAATCCACAAGTAGTCTTTCTTATAGTGAATGTCCCAACAGTTTAACAATGGAAGCAGAGTTCTAACCATAAACATGATAAATACCAAGGCCACCTGAAGCTTTATATTTACAAATCTCATCCCAAGCGACCAAGGGAATTTTATTATCACCACCACCCAAGAGATATCTTCTACAAACCAAATCAATAGTGTTTAGAATAGATCTAGGTAGAAAAACTCATTTGTCCAGAACACTTGAATACCAAATAAAATAGATTTAACCAAGGTAACCCTCCCTGCATAAGAAAACCTCCTTGATTTTCAATAGTTAATTTTTACAAGTATTTTATCAACTTAAGGTTGGCATTGAGCTTTAGTGAGTCTTTCATAGGAAAAAGGCAAGCCTAAATATCTCATAGGAAGGGAGCTTCAACAAAACCAAATTCATGAAGATTGTCCTGCATAATATTATCATCAACACCATCAAAATAGATACTACTTTTAGCATTGCTAGCAAGCAGCGCAGAAATAGCAGAAAAATGATCAATCCCAGTTTCGAGGCAACTTGCAGAAGCTCTATCACCCTCAGCAAATAAAAGAAGATCATCCACAAAGAGTAGATGACACATCTTAAGCTTATAACATTTAGGATGAAATTTAAAGCTTCCAGTTGCACTCATTCTCGTAAGCCACCGAGACAGATATTCCATACACAAGACATAAAAATATGGGGAAATAGGATCACCTTGACGAAGCCCCCTCTTGCCTTGAAGAACCCATAAAACTGAAAACTTGGCAGTAGTAACATAGAGCACAATCCACTAGACAAATTGAGGAGGGAACTGAAGACCAGAGAGAATATGCTCCAAGAAAACCCAGTTAACAGAATCAAATGCCTTCGTTATATCCATCTTTAACATAATCCTCGAAGAGAGAGATTTTCTCTTATAACGTTTAAGCAAGCCATGAGCAATAAACACATTACTTATAAGATTCCTCCCCTTCACAAAACAAGCATGAGCATCATCTATAATCCATGACATAACAGTTTGCATTCTAGCAGATAAAATCTTGGAAATGATTTTGTACGTAAAGTTACAACAAGAGATTGTCCTATAGTCACTCACCATAGTAGGATTCTGATTTTTAGGAATTAAGGTGATAAAAGTAGTATTCACTTGTCCCAGAAGCTTGTTATTATAAAAAGAAACTCTAGAATTGCATCATAAAATCCATCTTCAATGCCAAGCACTCTTATAGAAACTAGCAGAATATCCATCAGGACTAGGGGATTTCAAATCAGATATAGAAAAAACTACTTTAGAAATTTCATCCATTGTGACTAGGGCAATTAAGTGATGGCACATTTCATCAGTAACAAGATTACCAAAACTCCAGACACTATT
Organism: Asparagus setaceus; assembly: GCA_012295165.1. Classification (NCBI taxonomy): domain Eukaryota; kingdom Viridiplantae; phylum Streptophyta; class Magnoliopsida; order Asparagales; family Asparagaceae; genus Asparagus; species Asparagus setaceus. Next base: position 83,398,803 of record CM022703.1, read on the forward strand.
ATCAAGCATAGGAACATCAGTAGAGGTACCAAGAGAGATTGATAATAAGTAAGAATCTCCTTAGCTATATCTTCAGATTTAACAAGCATCCTCCCGGAATTATCATACAAAGCAAGAATAGAGTTATGTTGATGCCTGACCTTTAAAGAGTGATGGAAATAAGTTGAATTTTGATCTCCCTGAGATATCCAATCTAACTTAGCTTTTTGTTGATGGAAGAGATTTTTGACCGTAACTGTTAGAAGTAGAGCAAATCAAGGGAAAAAGAGCAATTCTATTCATTAGTATTGGGGTCTATATATACAAGAGGAGTGGTCTCATTCTTCTACTCTATCCGATGTGGGACTAAACAAAAAAGGGGTCTATTCCTATATTTAACACCCTCCTCAAACTGCAGTTGGGTTAATCAATGGTAGTTTGTCAATGAGGAATAGATGTCATTTTATCGTATAAGCTTTAGTAAAGAGGTTTGCTAGCTGAAGATCAGTGTTGACGTAGGGAAGAGAGATTGTGCCGCAAGAGATGATGACGAAAAGTGACAAATGATTTTATGTGCTTCGTGCGTTCATGAAATATTGGATTGCTGGCTATTTTGATGGCGCTCATATTGTCACAATGTAGGGGAGTGGCAGTTGTAGAGGACACACCCATGTCAAGGAGGAGTCGTCGTGGCCAAACGATCTCTGCTGTGGTAGATGCCATGGCGCGATATTCCGATTCTGCACTAGAGCGAGAGACAACATCCTGTTTTTTTAATTTTCAGGATATGAGAGAGTCACCTAGGAAGATGCAAGAGTTAGTAGATCGACGACCAGTAGTGTTACCCACTATCACCGTACGCCAGAGCAAGGATTAGTGAGGATGAGGTTGAGAAGAATAATGCTCGCATGGTGTCTCACGAATGTAGTGTAGGACGCGGAGTAGTGCTGATTGGTGAGGGGAGCGGGGTGTAGCGATAAATTGACTAAGGACATGAACTGCGTGAGAAATATCAGGTCTGGTAATGGTGAGGTACACCAAGCTTCCTACAAGATGTCGATATTGAGTTGCATCGGTAGGGGATCACCATCGTGATATTGAGTTTGACATTCAGTTCAAGAGGTGTCCGAGCTGGTTTGGAGTGTCTTAGATCCGCGGTTGATAATGTCGGTGCTGAATTTTGTTGAGATAGATGGTAGCCACGTGGTGAGGAGCAATTTGTGGCCAAAAAGTTAGGGATTGAGGCTTGGCTAACACTTACCAGTTGGCATATGAGGAATATAAAAGTAACATTGATGAAGAAAAGAATAATAGAAGAGGGAGATTTAAAGGAAGATCAGTTGTTGGAACCCAAATTTTACTTCGTCACTCACAAGTTCTTTTTTCATCTTTAAGCAGGCTTGTATGTGACAACTATTTTTGTGACTGAAAATGCACTAGTTGACTAAAATGAAACCCCAAATATATGTAAAAGGGTACTCGACTTGCTAATTTATGCCACTCAGTATTTCTTTGGGGTCTTTACAGAAACTTTTAGGTTTTAGACTTTGGGATCCACAATTAAATTATGAGAGAGATGTAATAAAGGTTCTAGTTAACTCTCTTTTATTACTTTGATATCTTCACTGACATGGAAATATGATCTCCAAGTTGATCCAGACTTGAAAACTTGTCAGCTAAGTTGCATGGATACGGGTACAGGAACAACAATTTGTAAAATGTATGATATGGGGACACAGCTATATATATGTATGTTATATATAATTATCTGTATTAAAATTAATAATTTACATAAGATCAATATTGTTTTTCATTTACATAAGATCAATATATAAGAAGAGATGTGCAGTGTAGAATATATGTCCAAGAAGTGTATGAGGAGTATTTTAAATTAAAACATGCATTATATAATTGATTATATGCATGAACAAACATATGCATATATGAAAGAAGTGTCCAAGGAGTTTGGGTATTGGTATGGGTACAGGCACGGTCGGGTAATGGTATGGCTTCCCAATAGAAGTACCCAGGTAAC